>CM069134.1:23047231-23427231 GCA_035221665.1 Okamejei kenojei
GCTCACCAGACATCACCATTAAATGTGTAGGAAGGAACTGCAGATGCTGATTTAAACCCAAGATAGACACAAAATGCTGGAGTTACTCAGCAGGTCAGACTACACCACTGGAGAAAAGGATTAGGTGACATTTCGGGTCTCGACCTGAAATGTCACCTATTCCTTTTCTCCAGAGATGCTGTCTGACCTGCTGAGCAACTCCAGAGTTTGGTGTCCATCTTCACCATTAAATGTTATCTCCACCATTTCGAAGGAGTGTGCATGTTAAAAATAAGTAGAACCAAATATGAAAAGCCATAAAAGCAATTAAAATAAATGAACTAATTAAAATAATGCAATAAGGAAATTGATACAAGCCTAACACACATCCTGGTCTTGTAATCCTTCAGGTACAGTACTGATACTCCAATTTTTATAAAATGGAAGATATCAATTTAAGAATATTTTGAACCATATCTAATCCATATGTTTTAATATTTTAATAATGTTTACTGAGTTTTGGTAATGAAACATTTTTCAGGTTATTTTATTCACACTTCATTTGTTAAATCCATTAAACTTTATTCATTTGTAGGTAAGTATCTAGCAATAAAATAAATTATATAACAAGTAAAAGAATTTGACCCAGTTTTCAGACAAACTTTCATAGTTTATATAATACTATTAATTTCCAATAGTTAAGTGTTGTACTTGGGTGAAGCTGCAACTTACATTCAAAATGATCTTCAATGATGACAAAGGGATTGTGGTAATGTTGTCTTTGAGTAATATGTAATATTAATATATCCAGTTTAAGCATATCTTTCCTGATTTAGCTTTTCATTTACTTAATTACTTTTACTTTTTATTTTCATAACGGCAAGTAGGTGCAATCAATAGCACCCGTTTTACACGATCACTCAAAGTTAAAATAATCTCATCATATTCTAAACTGCTTTGCAGAAAGAGTCCTTTACCTTAAGTTATGTGTGGAGAAAACACTGGTGTGAATTAGGTGGAATCTGCAGAAAGCCAAAAGAGGAAATCAATGCTGGACCTGCTGCAGGAACCGTGAGCAGACAGAGGTCAACAAGTTCTGGACCTTTATGGTTGTATGCCAATCCTAAACTACAAATGGTTTGGCATTGAACTGCCAACATTTTCCAGCAAGTTTCCAGCTATACTTTTCTGAATCTCCGGTGCACATATCAGAGTGTAGAATGCAACTGAACATGACTATTCTCTGGAGACAGACTGTTCATTGAGTCATACAGTACAGAAACAGGCCCTTCCACCAAACATGCCCAAGCCAACCATAAAGCCCAATCGACGCTAGTCCCACCTGCCTGCATTTGCCCAAACCCCTTTAAACCTTTCCAATCCAAGAACTTGCTCAAATGACTTTTAAATGCTGTTATAGCCTCAATTATGTTTTCATATACTCACCACCCTCTCTATGATAAGGTTGCCTCTTAGTTTCTTAATAAATCTCTCCCCTCTCACCTTAAACCTATGTCCTCCTGTTCTTGATTCCCCCATTCTAGGTAAAAGCATTTACGCTATACTGTGCCCTCCATAATGTTTGGGACAAAGATCCATCATTTATTTATTTTCCTCCATACTACACAATTTGAGATTTGCAATAGAAAAAAATCACATGTGGTTAAAGTGCACATTGTCAGATTTTATTAAAGGCTATTTTTATACATTTTGGTTCAACATGTAGAAATTACAGCTGTGTTTATCCATAGTCCCCCCATTTCAGGGCACCATAATGTTTGGGACACAGCAATGTCATGTAAATGAAAGTAGTTATGTTTAGTATTTTGTTTCATATCCTTTGCATGCAATGACTGCTTGAAATCTGCGATTCATGGACCAGTTGCTGGATGTCTTCTCTAGTGATGTTCTGCCAGGCCTGTACTGCAGCCATCTTTAGCTTATGCTTGTTTTGGGGATAGTAACCTTCATTTTTCTCACCAGCATATAAAAGGCATGCTCAATTGGGTTCAGATCGGGTGATTGACTTGGCCACTCAAGAATTGACAATTTTTTAGCTTTCAAAAACTCCTTTGTTGCTTTAGCAGTATGTTTGGGATCATTGTCTTGCTGTAGAATGAACCGACGGCCAATGAGTTTTGAAGCATTTGTTTGAACTTAAGCAGATAGGATGTGTCTATACACTTCAGAATTAATTATGCTACTACCATCAGCAGTTGTATCATCAATGAAGATAAGTGAGCCAGTACCTTCAGCAGCCATACATGCCCAGGCCATAACACCCCCAGCACTGTGTTTCACAGATGAGGTGGTATGCTTTGGATCTTCGGCAGTTCCTTCTCTCCTCCATACTTTGCTCTTGCCATCACTCTGATATAAGTGAAAAACAAGACCTTTTTCCAGAACTGTGGTTGCTCTTTTAAGTACTTCTTGGGAAACTAACCCGGCCATCCCATTTTTGCGGCTAACCTATTGTTTGCATCTTGTAGTGTAGTCTCTGTATTTCTGTTCATGAAGTCGTCTGCGGACAGTGGTCATTGACAAATCCACTACTGACTCCTGAAGAGTGTTCTGATCTGTTGGACAGAAGTTTGGGGATTTTTCTTTATTATAGAGAGAATTATTCTGTCATCAGCTGTGGAGGTCTTCCTTGACCTGCCAGTCTCTTTGCGACTAGTAAGCTCAACAGTGCTCTCTATCTTCTTAATGATGTTCCATACAGTTGATTTTGGTAAGCCTAAGGTTTGGCCGATGTCTCTAACAGTTTTATTCTTGTTTCTCAGTCTTATAATGGCTTATTTGACTTTCATTGGCACAACTTTGGTCCTCATGTTGAAAAACAGCAATAAAAGTTTCCAAATGTGAAGGAAAGATTGGATGAAAGACTAGGTGCTGAGAACTCAATTATACCTGCATTAAGGAGGCAATTAAACACACCTGAGCAATTACAAACATCTGTGAAGCCATGTGTCCCAAACAATATGGCGCCTTGAAATGGGGGGACTATGTATAAACACAGCTGTAATTTCTACATGGTGAAACCAAAATGTATAAAAATAACCTTTAATAAAATCTGACAATGTGCACTTTAACCGAATGTGATTTTTTCTATTACAAATCTCAAATTGTGGAGTACAGAGGCAAATAAATAAATGATGGGTCTTTGTCCCAAACATTATGGAGGGCACTGTATATTCTCCCCATGATCTTATTCATCGCTATAAGATCACCCCTCGACCTCCTGTGCTCCAAGGAATAAAGTCCTCGCCTGCCAGGCCTTTCTCTGTAGACCAGGCCCTCAAGTCCTGGCAACATCCTCATAAAGGATCTTTTTTCCTGAAGACCACTCTTCAGCTGAAGATCTGGCAATGCAGTAAATAAGGAGCAATAATCGAGAAAATAAACTTTTATTTCCATGAGTACAAATTTGTTGCAGGTAAACAAGTTATCAACTTTTGTTAGATAGACCCTTTAAATAAAGAGGGATCTACATTAACCATAGGAAACTGGATACTAACCCCAGTGGAGAGAGAGAGCCTTATGGTAACATTTCAGAATAATACAAAGAACAGTCGCTGGTTTTATATGTGCTGGATCTTTGCCAGATTTACAAATGAGTGGGTTTTTTCTTCTCGGGTGTAGCATATAAGATTAGACTTTGTTATTGAGCCACCGTTCATCTGGATATACTTCACACTAATGAAGCCAGATATAATGTACTGGGTATACATCAGCCTCCAAAAGGCTTTGGAGTGATGGCGGGAAGTAAATATTTGGAGTAGTCTCATAGGATAGAGTAGGTGCAAATGTACCAGCTCATGGGGAGCATTTGGTGAATGTTGTGAAATGATGTAAAGTAAATTGCACAGCAAGGTAATAAGCTCTTTATGCTCCATACTCTCATTGGTGAATTCTTATCTTGTGACATGACATCATCTCATGCTTTAACTAAGCCTATTTATGAGACATTTGCACCCTTGAAGTTGGATGTTTTGTTCGTAGGAATGATGACTTTGAGGTAGAAATGATGACCTGTGGACATAAAAGACATTCATGAAAAAGTATTTCTACTACAGAAAAAGTACTACAAAATCCACACATACACACGCTGAATAACACAATTTAAGTATTTGCAAGCTAGAAATAGAATTTTCTTCACATGCATTATGGTTTTATAGATTGCTTTTTTTAGTTATGATTTCTGTAGGTAACTCTTGAGAAACAATTGGAAAATATAGTCACACTCACCAGTCGTTGAGTATCAGAAGATCTCCTCCTCCTTTAAAACCACTGTGGCTTGGCTATGTGAAGCACACCCAACTTCTCCACTGCAACGCACTTTGGATTTGTGTTTGTCACCTTGTACATTCTCCATTCCATCCACAGGAGGGGTGAATTTATTAGCTAGGTTTACGTGATGATCACAGCATCTGAAAAGCCTCTTTCTTTGTTACCTTATTCCATGTATATATTTTTTGTGTTTCTGGAATTATTTGACTGGACTAACAATTCGACTTTGGGTATCATCTTCATGAACGCTTAAAACTTTTTTTTAGCACCTGTAGTTTATGCTCAATTGTATATATGAGGAAATAACATATGTACAAAAAGTTTTTCATTCTTGCTCAATATGAAAATAAACCTGAATATTACTAATTAAAATAATGTTGGTGCCCTAACTGATATATCACTTGTTGCAAGTTACTTTTTTTGTTTATTTAGCCAATGTATACCCTTCTTCTTGTAAGGAAAGGCTAGGACATTGTCTTGAACTCATGTCATAGAATCTTAGCATCATTACAGTATCGAACAGGACCTTTGTCCATGCTGACCAAGATGCCCCATTTACACTAGTCCCATCTGCCCGCGTTTGACCCATATCCCTCTAAACCATTCCTATCCATGTACCTGTTCAAATGTCCTTTAAATGTTGTTATAGTACCTGCCTCAATTACCTTATCTAGCAGATCGTTCTATATGCCGACCACATTGTGTGAAAAAGTAGCCCCTCAGATTCCTCAAATGAATCTCCTCTCACCTCTGATCTCTGGTTCTTGATTCCTTTACTCTTGGTAAAAGACTCCATTCAGCCCATCTGTTCCCTGCATGATCTTATACACCTATAATCAGATCATTTCTCAACCATCTACGCTCCAGGGAATAATGTCCTAGCTTCCAAAGCCTATCCCTCTAGTTCAGGCCCTCAGGTCCAGGCAACATTGCCGTAAATCTTTCAAGCTTAACACCATTTTCCCTACAGCAGGGTGTCCAAAACTGAACAATATACTCTAAATGTGGCCTCACCACGTGTTGGGCCAGTGCTGTAGGAGAGAGACTGCAATCAGCTGCTGGTGGGCAATAATCAGAATTATGGTGTGGATGTAGAGAAGTTGCATGTGGAAGGGAACTGTGGTGAGAAGATAGTTTTTAAACTTGTCATTGAGTCGTAGAGTGATACTGTGTAGAAACAGGTTGTTTAGCCCAACTTGCCCACACTGGACAAATGTCCCAGCGACACTAGTCCCACCTGCCTGTGTTTGTGGTCCCACTAAGTCCACACTGACCATCAAGCACCTATAACACATTAATCCTGGCCTAACCTATTTTATTCCCATGAAGTCCACCGCCCCTTGCTTCCCCAAATATCACCACTCATCTATACACTCAGCAATTTATAATCACCAACGAACACACCAACTCACACATCTATGGACTGTGGAAGGAAATACTCAGGGGAAACCCATGCTGTCTTGGGGAGAACCTTGCTTGCTGCTGCTGGCGCCAACGATGGCTGCCACGGTGTACTGTACTGCTTCATTCATTCATTCATTCATTCATTCATTCATTCATAGCACGACATGGAAGAGAATGTACAAGGCATGATTAGCAAGTTTGCAAATGACACTAAAATAGGTGGTATTGAAGACAAAAAGTTTGTTATCAGCAATTAAAGTGGGATCTTGATCAGCTGGGCATTGGGCCGAGGAATGGCTAATGAAGTTTAGTACAGATAAATGAGGAATGGCTAATGAAGTTTAGAAACATAGAAAATAGGTGAATGAGTACCTATGAGCCAGCACCGCCATTCAATGTGCTCATGGGCGATCATCCAAAATCAGTACCCCGTTCCTGCTTTCTCCCCATATCCCTTGATTCCGTTAGCCCTAAGAGCTATATTCAACAAGTTAGATATGGTTAGTTCAGTTAAATTCCAGTTAGTTAAGATAAATGTGAGGTGTTGGATTTTGGTGTTGCATAGGAGCAGCATCTTCATAGTGAATTGTAGGGAAACATTCATCAGGTTTCCATTAAATCTTGCCACTCTCACCTTAAACCCATGCCTTTTAGTTGTTCATAAGGTAATTCTTTGTGAATGTTGCAAAACAGACAGATTTGGAGTATGAGTGCATTGTTGAAGACGCGGCGTGGGTGGACCGCCGTGAGTGGGGAAGTGGGGGGAGAACAATGGTCAATGGGGGGGGGGGGGGCAAAGGACAATGGGGACCCGGCATCTTTACTATTAATAATTTCGAGCTTGCCTTCCCGTATACTGTTACCTTTTGTTCTGCATGGAGCCATACAGCACAGAAACAAGCCCTTCAGCCCAATCTTCCTTGGTGTAGATGGAGGCAATTTTGACCAATGGAGTTTATGCCAGCTCACAGAGGCACCACACCACCACTGTTTCCTGGAGCATATTTTCCCTCAACCTCTCATCAACTCCTTCCAGTTTCTCTCACTTTTCCCACACACTCAGAGCAATACACAATGGCCAATTATCCTGCCAATCTTTGGGATGTGGCGAGAAACTGGAGCATCCCATGAAAATTCACCTGGTCATAGAAATAACTTGTAATCTTCACACAAACACCACCAGAGGTTAAGATTGAACATGGCTTGGTCGAGCCGAGAGGCAGCAACTCTACCAGCTGTGCCGTTGAATTGTTATATTCATTCAATGGGCATCATCATTTATCAAAAACATTTAACTTATTAATTCTATCTTTGATTAATATATTTGAAACTAATCCCTTAGTTCTATTCACACATATTTATACCAGGGCAATAATACAAGTATGTTTATTGATTCTACAGTGCATTCAGAAAATATTCAGACCCCACTTTTTCCACATTTTGTTACATTACAGCCGTATTCTATAATGGATAACATTCATTTTTTTAAATCATCAATCTACACACAATATTCCATAATAAAAAAGCGAAAATAGGTGTTCAGAAATGTTTGCAAAGTAATTAAAAATAAATAACTGAAATATCACATTTGCATAAGTATTCAGACGCTCAGTACTTTGTTGAGGCATCTTTGAAGCGATTACAGCCTCGTCTTCTTGGGTATGACGCTACAAGCTTGGCACACCTGTATTTGGGTCATTTCTCCCATTCTTCTCTGCAGATCCTCTCAAGCTCTGGCAAGTTGGATGGGGAGTGTTGATGCACAGCTATTTTCAGGTCCCTCCAGAGATGTTCGATCGGGTTCAAGTCCGGGCTCTGGCTGGGCCACTCAAGGACATTCATGGACTTGTCACGAAGCCACTCCTGCATTGTCTTGGCTGTGTGCTTAGGGTCGTTGTCCTGTTGGAAGGTGAACCTCCGCCCCAGTCTGAGGTCCAGAACGCTCTGGAGCAGGTTTTCATCAAGGATCTCTCTGTACTTTGCTCCGTTCATCTTTCCCTCGATCCTGACAAGTCTCCCAGTTCCTGCCGCTGAAAAACATCCCCACAGCATGATGCTGTCACCACCATGCCACACCGTAAGTATGATATTGGCCATGTGATGAGCAGTGCCTGGTTTCCTCCAGATGTGACGCTTGGCATTCAGGCCAAACACTTCAATCTTGGTTTCATCAGACCAGAGAATCTTGTTTCTCATGGTCTGGGAGTCCTTTAGGTGCCTTTTGGCAAACTCCGTGGGCTGTCATGTGCCTTTTACTGAGGAGTGGCTTCCGTCTGGCTGCACTAGCATAAAGGCCTGATTGGTGGAGGGCTGCAGATATAATTGTCCTTCTGGAAGGTTCTCCCATCTCCACAAAGGAACTCTGTCAGAGTGACCATCGGGTCCTTGGTCACCACCCTGATCAAGGCCCTTCTCCCCTGATTGCTCAGTTCGGCAAGGCAGCCAGCTCTATGAAGAGTCCTGGTGGTTCCAAAGTTTTTCCATTTAAGATTGACGGAGGCCACTGTGCCCTTTGAGACCTGTAATGCTGCAGAAATTGTTTTGAACCCTTCCCCAGATCTGTGTCTCAACACAATCCTGTCTCCGAGGTCTACGGTCAATTCCTTCGTCTTCGTGGCTTGGTTTTTGCTCTGACATGCACTGTCAAATGTGGGACCTTATATAGACAGGTGTGTGCCTTTCCAAATCATGTCCAATCAATTTAATTTACCACTGGTGGACTCCAATCAAGTTGTAGAACCATCTCAAGGATAATCAATGGAAACAGGGTGAACCAAAGCTCAATTTTGAGTGTCATAGCAAAGGGTCTGAATACTTATGTAAATGGGACATTTCAGTTATTCTTTTTAATTTATTTGCAAAAGTGTCCAAACACCTGTATTCGCTTCTTCATTCTGGGGTATTGTGTGTAGATTGGTGATAAAAAAATAATTTAATCCATTATAAAATAAGGCTGTAACTTAAGCGATGAGGTCTGAATACTTTCTGAATGCACAGTAAATACCTTCAACATCATAGGATAATTTCAGATTTCTCCTGCATGAAAGCAGTTTTGAGTTTCTTTGGTCTGAATGTCAACATTAATTATCTCCTTTCACTCCTCAATCTAACACAACTATTTCTCCGTCTATATCTAGCAAAGCATTAAACTCCTCCGTTCAAGACTACTTTAATGAGCTGTACAATAATTATTTTATTTTCATTAAGTTCAACACTATATTTTAAATCTGAAATATGGACACATGACAAGCATATTACTCCACACATAGTAGTTACCTTTCAGAATGCATGCACTAGGTTCATATGGTGCTTAACAGATGTAAAATAGTAAGATTAAACGAGAACTCACCTGTTCGAAGTTTGATCGTTATTTTACGAGGAGTTACGATGAGGGATTACGTGAAGAAACCCGCCCCACGCTGGCAACGGCATACTTCAAAGCAACGGCATGAAAAACACAGAACACCAAAGCCGGAGTAACATAGTAAGGCTCATAAAAAGACTTAGAACCACCATTTGATCATTTATTTTACGAGGGTGGGAGCGGAGGGCACGTAATCCCTCATCGTAACTCCTCGTAAAATAACGATCAAACTTCGAACAGGTGAGTTCTCGTTTAATCTTACTATTTTACTTCGGAGTCACGTGAGTGACTACGTGAAGAGTTTTAAAGCTTTCTGTGTTTTTTATGTCGTAGAATTAATCCGTACGACAATCCGGCTAAGTAAACACATACATGAGAAAGCACACAAATGTTAGATCTTTTCACAATCAAGTTTTTTAATGGCTGAAAGACCATATAATACCCTCCTTATATTTGAGGGAAAAATGATTATAAGTGACAAAAAATATCAGTGACTACACAACTGATTATAGCAATTAATAGCAAACAAAGCAGGTGATTATAGTGCTCCCAACACCGCGTGTCCAAAGCTTGTCATAGTGTGAACAGGTTTGTTGTAGAACTTTGAAAAAGTTTCTTCTTTACTCCACCCTGCGATTTTTAAAAAAATATGCTCAAGAGGTACGTCCCGCCCCTTCGTCGCGGACGTAGCTGCCGCCCTGGTGGAGTGAGATTTGAAGACATCAGTGTCTATTCCCGCTAAAACCAACACCTGTTTCAACCATTTTGAGATAGTTTGAACTGAAGCTTTTGTGTGTGGCTTTTTGTGCGTAAGCAGCAATGTCTTTTCGTTTCCTCGAAAGTGTCCGTCACTTTAATACATTGGTTCAAATGTCTAACCACACACAAAGCAAGCTCAATATGAAAAGCTTGAAAGGTTACCTTTGTTCCAGATCTCCCTGGTCTACTTTGTTTGATCAGATCGTAAACATAGAATACAACGTTATCTGTAGTCACATGCATACAGTCTAAACGCAACATTTGTAAAGTTTGCACTCTTTGGGCTGAGACCAGTGACATTAACAGACCAATTTCAATGTTAACCTATCCAATGACAACCCTTCAATTGGCGTCCATTCTCTAAGTAGAGCAAGTACTATGCTCACATCCCAAAATCTCTGTATATCTAGGTTTTGGCGGATTCATGTGAAAAATTCCTTTCATGAATCGTGATATTAATGGATGCGACCCAATTGATTTTTCACCAGTCATAAGTCCTAAATAGGACGACAAGGCACTGCGTTGCAGTGTTAATGGCACTGTAACTTAAATGTTGGCCAAAGCGCAAATTGGCAAGGAATTCCAAAACATGAGTAACATTCACATAATCCTCAGAAATATTTTGACTGTGTGCAAATTCTTCCTATTTCTTAATATGTGTCATATATTGTTTCTGTGTGCTATCTCGTCATGATGTGCCAATAACTGTCAAGTTTGGTCCAACAATCCCAGTTCCTGTAGTGGTCTGGTCAAAACCTGCAGATTAACAAATTCATATATGCATATAATGGATAATCTTCATTTGTTACTGGATTAGTCAAGATATCACTACAGTTAAGAATCTGCATATACGGTTCTTTAATCATATTCAGCATAACTGGGAACCAAGGTTGAGTTGGCCAATTTGGCCCTACCAACAATCCGGAAGCTGAATCTTGCTCTATTTTCTTCAAGCATCTCTGGATCAGAGCAAATGGTGGAAAAGCATAAAAGAAACATTTTTCCCCAGTGTAAAAAAATGCATCTACTGCAACTGCGTCCGATCGTGTTCCCAAGACACATAATGAGGCAAATGATGATTAAGCCTGGATGCAAAAATCAATTCTGGCAACCCAAATCGTCGAACAATATTCTTAAATATTGGTGGCTTAAACATCCATTTCGTATTATCTTTAAAAATCCTGGACCTTTCATCTGCTACCACATTGTCTTTACCTGGAGTATAGCTTACTGCAATCCATATCTGCCGACCAATACACCATTGCCATATCTCATTGACCAGACAATCACATGATACTGATCCAACTCTCCCCATGTGATTAATGTAAACCACAGCTGTTTTATTGTGTAATTGTATTAACACATGCAGACCTTGTTTAGCACAACAATATGCTTTAAGCCCATAAAAGGCCCCCAATAACTCCCAATAGTTAATACCATACTCTTGGAGAAACACTTGTTCTTCAGTTTTCCATCTACCTCCACAACTGGAGGATAAATCTGTGGCCCCCCATCCGAGAGCACTAGCATCTGTATGTAAAACCATTTCAGGCTGTTTAATCATAATATTTATTTAGCAGCTTGTGGGACATTTTCCTTTTTTAACCCACCATTGTAAATTCCAATACAGCTTCTTTTGTTAATTACATAGGCCTGTCAAATGGCCTGCCTTCTCTTTGAGAGCTTGTATCTTGTACCTTCGAAGATATCAATAAATGTAATGAACCAAATTCTAATGCAGGAAACTGCTGCTAGCAGTTCACCAATGGTTGTCACCATTTCTCGGATGGAAGGATAAGGTTTTGAATGAGATAATGACAAGTTACCAAAATATCATCGACTTTAACTGTTGGTAAAGGTATTAACATAGTCACTGAGTTAATTACAAACCCCCAAAAGTAAATTGTTTGTGCTGGCTGCAGCTGGGGCTTAATTAGATAATTAAGAACCTTAGCTTACCACAAAGCTTTAGTAACTGAAACTGAGTCTTCAGCTGACTCCTGATAATCACTAATGACCAGAATGTCATTGAGATAAGCCATAATGATGTGCATTTTGTGCTCTAATTGGGCTAAACTGGTTTCAACAGTTTTCGTAAAAGAGTAAAAAGCTGAACTCAGTCCATTTGGCAAAGCTTAACTGCCATAATTGTCACAACCAATTAAAATTTAAGTATCACCGAAACCTGATACATAGGTACAGAATAATAGGCGTCTTTTCATCAATCTTAGCCATATAACAACCTGCTGAATTAAATATTTTGCAGTATTCCATGACTCCATTTGAACATGTTTGTATTTCTACAAACTTATTTAGACCTGTAAGGTCCAGAATACTTCTGCAACCATCATCTGTAATGCCTTCTAACATTAAAGACAAATTTATGCTCGTGTTCAAAATCTTTTCCATTACCCTTTTTCCAGATAATTAGGCAATGTGGACATAAAACTCTGCTTTTTCAATGCAGAAACACGAAAAAACATAAGCAGGTTTATTCTGTACAGGAGGATTAACCTCTTGTTTTTAAAAGTAATAGTAGTTAATGAAACTGCTCGTAATATACTGATCAAAAATAATAGTAAGCCAGTTTTAATAAACTTTTTGTAATCTCCCTCTAACTGGAGATTAATCCGCAGTTTCTTTAAGCAGGGAACACGTCTTTAATTCCTCTGCATATGAGCGTGGTGGTCTCCTTATCCCCTGAATTCGGGTAAGTATTTGGTTGTGCAATACAATAAAACTTCCTTGACATATTTCTGCCTCTATTTCCAATATCAAATCCCCTTCTGGGCGAAAATACCTTTTCGTCCAAAGACGAAGGTTTTCATGCAGCTAAAATATTTTAGCTTCTCATCCAATTTCAATAAGTTAGGCAGATTATTCCAAACAGATAACCAAGAGCTTAAACACCACTTGCTCGACACAGGTATGCAACCTTGGGTGAAAAATGGGCCAAATAGCCATTTATTTTATACAAAAGTTCATAGAAAAAATTGCACAATAGCGTCTTTATTTTATGTTTTCCTTTCATCTGCCCAAAAGCCATAATAGCAGCAGAGTAATTTGTGAGGATTTTTTAAACCTCACTATTTGACGCTCTCATATTTGGAGTCATGAATGCCCATATTAACGGATAAACCGTAGGCTCTTCCAATGAGGCACAATTTCCTGTGCTGTGCAATTTTAATATTTCAATCATCACAGAATCATGAAGTTGGTGAGATACCATATACATAATGTAGGTAGCTAGGTTTTTCCATAGCCTCACCACTTCCTTTAGATATAGCAAAACTTTTGCTATCTCAGGCACACCTGGCCTCACTTTTATTTTTATTTTATTTGTAGTGTGCATTCATAATTCACATCACCACTTGCAGGGTCTGTCTTTTGCAGCCCTGATCCACTTGGAATTATATCCAAAGAGACTTCCTCCACCCTATCCAGGGTCAGAGTTTTTATTTTTCAATTTGGCACATAGCCATATTTTTGTATATTCAAGCCCCTCAGGGTCTTTTTTGGGGAACTGTTTGGGTACTGTGACCCTGGTCTTTAGTACATTCAAGCCCTCAGGGTCTTTTTTGGGGAACTGTTTGGGTACTGTGACCCTAGTCTCTTTTTATATTATGGAGTACTTTCTCCATATCGCGAATTTTATTAACTTTTTTAAAAATACAGTCTTTCTGACTTTTAAAATATCCTGCCAAAATTGTGGAGCATTTAAACCTTTCTACCGTATTTTAAACGGTACCAGTATCGGAACCGGCCCCGTAATTAATCTCTCGTCCCGATCGCTGGGTATTCCCCTGGGACGTTCTTTTTAAAAACTCCGTTATTTTAACAGAGTATATCTGTTTAATTTAAACTTTTAGTTAGTTTTTAAAACCTTTAAAATCCTGGTTTCCACCAGGCACGGAGTTTTCTAGTCCTAAAAAGTTTTTCAACAGCACTTACCTGCCGGTTCTGAACCTACCGCTGTCGAGGAGCTGCTCCTTACTGCAGCTCCTGCTTCTGCCGTCAGCGTCGACGTAATGCCGTTGCCAGCGTGGGGCGGGTTCTTCACGTAGTCACTCACGTGACTCCGAAGTAAAATATATATATATTTTTTTTAATTCCACTTCCCCACTCTTAGTTTCTTTCTTCTGATTCCTTGGATCCTTGTGCCATTCACAGGGGGAAAGCGGTAGGCAGCCTTCGCTCCTTGGATCCTGCCTCACCCGCTGGGTTTCTCCAGCATTTTTGTCTAACTATATTTAAGGCTCTTTTAGTGCTTTTCTATATCGGAGAAGTAATATCTCAAAGAACCACTGTGGCTCATGCTCCAACATTTTCTACCTCACCATCTCACAGCCTCTATGCAAAAACACACAAGAAGATGGCAATGCCAAAATCAGAGCACACAATGTCAAACATTTTAAGTGTTGACAGATGTTCAGCAAAAAAGAAAAAATGTTAAGACCTTAATCAGTATAAATTTAGTAAACTCAATATGTTAAAATAAATATGCATCCTAATAACTTACCAGTTGTGTTTTGTGGAAAGCCAGGCAGTGAAGCGGGACCATTTACTCCAGGAAGAATAACTGAGGAAAGACTTGAGAGGCTGGGATATGACGTTGAAGCATTGAGGCCATGCAATGTGTTATTTTCCGCAGCACTTTGTTGATGCAGAACATGTGATGTAATTCCCAACGCATCTGTGGCCTTCTTCAGACGATCCAATTCTTGTTGAGCCATCAGCTGGCGGACAGTTGTAGGAGCGAGATAGTCCTTCTCTTTATCTAGCTGACACCCTACCGTTTCTCTCACTTTATTGATATGCTGCTGTGAGAAAATGTGATCTCTGATAGACAGCCGTGCAGTGTACATAACACCGCATAAAGAACATTCAGTTTTTTGTCCTTCAGTTCCACTTTGACTTATCATGAATGACTTTGCCATGTTTAACTTAATTTTTTTGTCCTTGGCCCGAGCATTCTGAAACCATACCTGGACAACTCTTTTAGGCAAATTAACTTCATTGCCAAGAAGTTCACATTCTTGCATTGTTGGTGTTCGGTAGTCATTGAAGCACGATTTTAGGACTTTCAGCTGAACATTACTCATTTGTGTTCTGAATCGTTTATGACCAAGGCGCTCGGAGGATCTCGATGACCTGAGGCTAGCGTGGCTCCCAAATGGGCTTGGAGAACAGGGATCAGCAAAACTCGATGTCTCACTTCGGTCAACACTGTCATCCAAGTCATTCTCTCTTGATATGAAGCTTAGAGAAGGGCTAGGTAAGCTCACAGAAAGTTTCTCATCATAATAGTCAACGGTAGGAGTTGTCGTTGTCATTGACAATTGATCACAAGCTATTGATGCCCTTAGGTCATCTGCAGACTCAGTACCTTTATTCTCCGAGGTACTAACTGTAAGGTTTTCATTTTCATTGTTCCCTTCATCTCCTGTACTTCCATCACTTACAGCGGTATTAACAGAAGATGTTTCATCATAATCTGTCTTATTCAGCTCAAAATTGACAACAGCAGGGACCATGTTTGGGCTCCCCAAGTCTTCATTGCATTCTGATTTGAACAATGTAGGGCTCAGAAGATGTTTTGGCGACATGTCTGCTGTTTTACTCACAGGTGTTGAAACTGTCGAGTGATCATTTTCGCTCAGCGCGTCAATCTTGGAAAAAAGTAATGTTGGAAATTCAAAATAATTATCTTTCTGTGGACTTTCACCATCATAATCTTGTGGCATAATTGGACTTGGGGGGAGACTGTAGCCTGCTTGCTTGGCTTCGTGCCAATGTCGAGAACGGATGTGCGTTTCAAGTGCCGTTTTTGCTTTGAAAAGGGCTCGGCAAAAAGGGCACCTTCTGTGAGACTGGCTTGGGCCCAGAGCACGAAACTGCCCCTTTCTTTCACGCGCCCTGGTGTTCTGAAACCAAACCTGAACCACGCGTTTCTTTAGACCTACTTCATTTGAAATGTGGTCCAACATTTTTCGAGTAGGGTTAGAATCCAACAAGTATTTTTCATACAGCACCTCAAGCTGTTCTGGAGTAATCGTTGTCCTTAGCCTTTTATCACGATGTGGCTCATCACCACAATTTGAGCCTTCTTTTTCCATCTGATTATTCTCTTCCTTCTCTTCCAATTTACGCTTAACTGTTCCCAAAGCTGTATTGGAGGGTGTTGGAACTGATGAACCAGTCTGGGAGGATATCTGTGCGAGGGGTCCAGGAAGCAACTGCCCTCCCATGAGTGGACTGTTAGGATCAAAAACCATATAGGGCATATCTAAAGATCTGTCTATGATTTGCGAATGGAGGAACTGATTTTGGGCCGCCAAAAAATGAATGTGCTGGTGCTCCTGCCAAAGTTCCAAAGTTGGAAAGGCATATTTACACTGGTCACACTGGTACTGCAACATCTGAGGAGGTAGGCTGTTCTGTAAAGAGGTGACTGCCACAGACAGAGGGCTGGAGGGATGCACGGTGGTACTTTGAGGCTGCGAATGAGGTTGCGCTACTGTTTGTTGGGACTGCTTGTGCTGAGGTGCTAATGGTTGTGGCTCTGATAGAGGTGACAATGACGGTTTGGCCATTTGAGAGGGTTGAGCTGCCTCAACTTGCTTTGGTTTCTCTACTGGTAAGTTAGATCGAGGCGAGCTTTTCTCCATTTCTAGTTTGGGCGAAGGCATCAGAGGGGTGCTGGAACCAGAACTTGAACCCGATTTAGAACCACATCCCATCACCTTTCCTGCGGTAGATTTTGATGAGTCTGTTGGTCCAGATGTATCGAGATTACTCGACATCATTTGGTCCATTGCATCCATTGAATCTTCTGTTTGACTGTCATCCTGACAATCATCATCCTCATCGTTGTAACACAGCTTCTTCTGATGGGTAATTAGGTCAAAAATTCGAGGAAACACTACATTGCATTTTTTACACTGATACTGCATGTTACTGGTTCGAATATAGCGTTCATTGGTTAGCTCCCTTCTTTCATTGTCTTTAGTATCTGCTTGGTTCTCGAAACTCTTTCGGGCTTTCTGACGGGCATTTTGGAACCACACAACAATTACTCGTGTAGGTAGGTTTAGAACTGTGGATAACTGTTCTATTTCATCATCTTTTGGATAAGCATTAGTATCAAAAAAGTCCTGCAGAACCCTCAACTGGTAGTCAGTGAATCGAGTCCTGGATGAGCGTTTATTTATTGTACCGTCAGTCCTGTAGTATTCTCCCGGACTAAAATAAGTATCATTTCTGGATTCTTCCAGTGTGGTTATAGGTGGATTGTTGAAGTTGTATGGTGAATCCTTGTTTCTTTGTCTCTCTTTAAAGAGAGTGTTGCGAAACCAATGTTTAATGACTTTCTGAGGAAGTCCTGATTTTTCAGACATTTCTTGGATCTGTTCTTCAGACGGTGAATTATTAATGTCAAAATAATTCCGCAAGATCTTGAGTTGGTCATCTGTGATTCTCGTGCGTGGGCGTTTGAATTGGTGATGCCTCAGGAAATTAGGGTCCAAGCCCAACTGCTGTTGGCAAAGCTGAGTGAGGTCTGCAGATAGAGACTCCATGGTCGGTAGTTGCAACGTGAGCTGGGGTGGCAAAGAGGAATGCTGCATCATGACCGGGGAGAAGAGAGGCAGATCCAGGGCCATGGGCATCTGAACCTGGGATTGAGAGGAAGGAGGAGGAGGAGGGGGGGGTGGGGGAGGTGGAGGAGGTGGTGGCGGTGGGGGTGGTAATGGAGATGGGACGGACGTTTGGAGTTTGCCACTCCCCGTTGAGGGAGGTGGTGGTGGTGGAGGAGGAGGAGGAGGAGGAGGAGGAGGAGGAGGAGGCGGTGGAGGTGCTGGCGATTCCGGTGAGGATGGTATTACCGGATATAGCTTATCATATGCTTCCCTATAGTGACATGCAAATATTTCCAGCTCTCCAAATGGGAAAAACTGACAATGTATATGCTCCTGGTGACTCTTCAGAATAAGTATGTTTGAAAATAGTTTGCCGCACGCCTCACATTCAAGTTTGTCTGTCCTCTCACTCTCGCCATTCTTGTTTCTCTTCTGGACTTTCTGCTTATTTTCATTGAACTGGATGACCAACTCAAAGCCAAAATTTTCCAGTAAAGCCTTTGCTGCATTGCCTCTCACACCAGATGGAATACGAGGTGGTGGAAGCATCAGTTCCACTGACTTCTGCTTTTTAAGCTCTTTGTTCTCTTTGGAAGCATCGCATTCACTTAAAAAATCATGGTGCACCTTACTGTCTATTGCTTCCATTTGTTCCTCACCGTCTTTCTGCGAATAAGCGTCTTTCTGGGTTCCTGTTGAATTGAAAACATTTTGTTCCTGCTTTGTTGGTTTAACTACTTGCTGCTGCTGTTTTTGTGACAGTTGCTGTGACTGCATGGCTTGGTGTTGTTGGCCATACTGTTGCTGGATTTGCAGCAAGTGTTGTCCTTGTACCTGTTGCTTCAGGTCGTCCAGCAATGATCCTGTCATCGCAGATAATCCAAAGGCCCCAGTGCCAGGCAAACCCGGCTCTGAGTTTAGATTGAATTCAGTGCCTGGCAGGTAAAAAGGAAAGAGGAACTGTGGCTGTTGTAACTGCAGCAAGGCTTCGGCTGTCATTGGGAAGTGCGGCAACAATGCTGGGTTTAGGAACTGAGGCTGAAAGAAAGCAGCTTGTTGCTGCAGCTCGTGGTGCAGATGCATTTGTGCCTGTGCTTGTGCCAGGGCCTGAGCTTGTGCCTGGGCCTGGGCCTGGGCCTGAGCCTGAGCCTGAGCCTGGGCCTGGGCCTGTGCTTGGTCCTGGGCCTGTGCTTGTGCTGGTGAATGAGGGTGATGGTGGGCAGAATGGGGTGAAGTAGTATCACTTAACTGTTTCTTGATTGTTTCTTTGATATCTGCATTGGTGTCTTTATTACTAACTGATGCCTTCCCGTGAGAATCTGCAGTCATTTGACCAGTGGCAGGCCCGCTGGTGCTGTTGCTAACACTACTGTTTCCACTTCCAGTGCCACAATTGCTAGCTTCCAGTTTGGCTGCCCTTGCTTTTGTCTGGTGGAGCACAGATCTCATATGTATTTCCAATGTTGAGCTTTGGCTGTAAGCAACATTACAAGTGTTGCACTTGAAGGGCTTGTTATCTACGCTGTTGCTGGATTCTTGTGGAACTGGACTCGATGCCTCTTGGAGAACTTTTTTTAGTTTGTGCAGATGAGATACTGAATTATAGTGAACCAAGAGAATGTTCTTCTGAGTGAAAGACTCTTTGCACACCGTGCACTTATAAGGTCGAGAAGGATCTAAAAACTTTTCCATTGTAAAATTTGGACCTTTACGGAAAGGCAGTGTTCGCTTTGGTTCTGCACTTAAATCATCTAGAATGGAGCTACTGTCACTTCCTGCTGGGCTGACTTTCCCATCCTGCTCCATTTCTTCCTCTTTATCCATTTCCTGTCCTAGGATGTTATCGTCCTGACTGATGATGTCATTTTCTGACCAGAACTCCCCATTCACGTGATAACTCCCACAAATCTGTTGTACCTCTGACTCGCTTAGTTCAGGATGACTGGTTTCTAAATGTCTCTTTAAAGCCAGGAAAGTACGGAAGCTGCGCTGACACAAGCTGCACATGGTGGCAGCCCGGATGGCATGATACTGAGAATGAATCTGAAGTTTCTGCATGGTCTTGAAAGCCAGACTGCATTGACTGCAGCGATACTTGTACACATGCCGATCAGATACGGGCAACTGTTGCCTTTTCTGAAGTTCGTTGAGTTGATCTTGCAAAGAATCGGAAATTTTAAACCGTTGACTTCCATCCTTCTTCCAATCAGCTGGATCTGAAGATTCCTTTGGCACTTGCTGCTCCTCGGGTTTTGACTCACTTCCAGACTTGGAGCTGTCCGAGACCATATAAAACCTTCCCTCTGATGAAAATTCACCTGTTCAATAAAAAAAAATATTGTAAGATGTGATTCCAAAACACTATAACTCTCCCTAAATTTCCCACCAGAGGCTGAAAGTGAGTTCCACGCCTCTTTTTATGCAGAAACCATTGCAAATGTCTCAAGAACAACATATTATTGTTTACTGTGATATGGCTATAAGTAACGACACAAGCTCATTCCCTGTCATCTTTCAAACGATTTAAGGACATTGATTGATTTATAGAGTGGAAACTAAGCCTGAGAGAATGGCAAGAGAGATTGTTCAGATCGAAAAGGGCAAATTTCAAGCCTTTTTGTGCCTGTTCCTGGAGGCTTTTGAATTTTTGCTTTGAACAGGACATGACTGCTCATACCTAATATGGATTGGTTTACAAGGGTAATTTGAAAACTCTCCAGTCAATGAGTTGAAAATGTGGGGACCCAAATTTTATCCCAGATTACAATTCCACTTTTAGGGTAGAATATCTCTATTGTAATATTTGATATCAATTAAAAGCTCATTTGCCAGTTTCATCAAAAGGCTCTAGTTGGTACAAATGCAACAAACCTTCATCCTTGCCAGTTGTGAATTGTGGTTTCAAAATAGAACCTTCAAATTTTAAGGCAATAGTGAAATACAAATATATTGAAAAAAATAATTGTTTAAAGATGTCCCAAGATTTTTCATAACCCTTAATAATTTTGGTTATGTGACTCTAAAACCCAGGAAGAATATCTTGTGATTTTGTTCAGCAGAATGTTGCTCTTCTTACCCTCATAATATGCATGAAGCACGGAACCTTTAATTTACTTCAAACAAATTCACTTTCCTCACTCTGGGACAATATCGTCTTGTTGGAACTGACAGTGCCGTGGGAGGACGGTCTGGAGGTTGCCCACGAGAGGAAGATGACCAAGTATGAAGGGCTGGTCATAGACTGCCGTAAGCAGGGCTGGAAGGCAAGGTGTATGCCCATTGAGGTTGGCTGCAGAGGTTTTGCAGGGCAATCGCTCCACTTGAGTGCAATGGGCACCAACGGAGTGGCGAGCAGAATAGCCATCAAGAACACCACAGAGGCAGCGGAGAAGGCTTCGAGATGGCTTTGATATATCAGGAGAGAAGGTCCATGGGGAGGAGCGAATGCCACCTGAACACGTCATGGTCTGATCAATCGCGGCTGGGTCGCCTGGGCGAGGGTGTCTGATGCTGAAAGACCCGAAACACCCAATGACCCCAGGTTACATCACTGATGATGTGTTCATGAGCATCACTAGATGTATTTTTTTAATCAAAATGAGGTGCATTTCTAAATTATCGGTGGAAAGCAAGTAACCATATCCACAATGTCTTACTCATTGGTAGCACCATATAATAGAGGAATCCAAAAAAGTAAACAAAAAGACTCTTTCGTATTTTGAAACTTTGACAGTCAACTCAAACTTATACAAAAAATGTGAAATCTACAAAGTATTTACTTGAATACAGAGAAGTATTGAATAGGAGCTGCCAAAATGAGCAAGTCTCTAAATATATTATGTAACTTTATGAAATGCAACTATTTAGTATTTAGGTCAAGTAGAATGATATAAAGACATTAGTAATCTCTAATTCAGGCCCATGCTTATGTTCTTGGCCATTGGTAAACGAGAACCTGATGTATGGCTCACACATAGTGGCAATTGTCAATAGGTGGGGCAGCGCAGTAGTGTAACGGGAGTGTTGCTGCCTTACAGCGCCAGAAACCAGGATTCAATCCTGACTACGGGTGCTGTCTGTAGGGATTTTGTACGTTCTCCCTGAGAACGCGTGGGTTTCCTCCAGATGCTCTGCTTTTCACCCACACTCCATAGACGGACAGGTTTGTTGGTTAGCTGGTTCCGGTAAAAATTGTAAATCGTCCCTGATGTGTAGGATAGTGCTAGTGGGCAGGGTGATCGCTGGTCAGCGCGGACTCGTCGGGCCAAAGGGTCTCTTTCTGTGCTGTATCTCTAAAGTATAAAAGTACAGCAAAGCATATCTCTTCCCACTTAAATATATGTTGTTGAAGCGCACCAGAGGGATCAGTCATGGCAGCGAAAGATGTTAAACATCTAAGATCATAATTCTACCAGCTGGCTTATTTATTACACTGCTCTCATACAAGCCATTTACGATGTAGAAAGCTGGCATCTGTTTCATAAAAGAGCTTACCAGATGGTTGACATGATTCTTCCGCTGTCACTGTTGCAGTATTGCTGAGGAAACACTGCAGTTTCTCAGAACCAGTGGAGGGCAATATGCTGGTGGAGTTCATTCCATCTGGAAGAGATACCTTTAAAAAAGACACGAGATTATGTGATATATCAACATAAAGACATTACACAAACAACTGAAGGTAGACACAAAATGCTGGAGTAACTCAGCGGGACAGACAGCATCTCTGGAGAGAAGGAATGGGTGACGTTTCGGGTCGAGACCCTTCTTCTCTGCAGAGATGCTATGCTGCCTGTCCCGCTGAGTTACTCCAGCATTTTATGTCTACCTTTGATTTAAACCAGCATCTGCAGTTCTTTCTTACACAAACAACTGTGGTATTTATTGATGGGAAAACCTTTTACATCTGGATGACACATTTTTCAGGAAATCATTCCATGCGTTCTTTTATCAAAGGAAAAGTCACGGATTGGATTATTTTTTGCCAATGGAAAAGATGGAAAAAAATTCCATTGATTCTACCTTCATGTAAAACATCAATCAAAATATCAACTAATGGACTTTGTATAATTTGAGGGATTCAAAGAAGGGTATTAGCACTGATAGAACAAATGAGCTAACCAGCTTTTTTGTTGCCTCAATATAGACTGGATATAGATTTGGAAATAGAGTAGACATTGGTCCCACCCATTGAATAACTATTTTTGGCAATTAGTTCCTAGATTTTGTGGGTGGAATGCAGATGGTGTTATAAGGATGAGGGGTGGGGGTTATTTGTTGGATAGGCGATTATGTTACTTTTTATTGTAACAGAGAACTATAAACGTATCCTCTGAGCTGATGAGTTGAAAGTGTCGTTCAGTTCACATTTGACCAGGAGGCGTCACATATTTTATTTTCATAATCTACAGCCTGCAACTATAATGCTTTTCCCTTCACAAGATACCATTGCAGCTGTTGTGCCAATCATAACAATTTTTCATTATTTATTTTGGGGATCTGGGCGTTGCTGGTATGGTTAATATTTATTGGTGGCGGTGAGCTGCGGCCTTGAACTGCTGAAGTTGTGATAAAAGCGGTGCCATTGTCAAAGAGTCAAAGAGTCAAAAGAGTTTATTGTCATGTGTCCCTGACAGGACAATGAAATTCTTTCTTTGCATAGCACAACAGAACATAGTAGGCATTGACTACAGTTATATACCTAAATACACACATTAATTAATAAATTAATAAAGTGCAAATAACAGATGGAGGGGTATTAATGTTCAGAGTTTTGTCCGAGCCAGGTTTAATAGCCTGATGGCTGTGGGAAAGTAGCTATTCCTGAACCGGGTTGTTGCAGTTCTCAGGCTCCTGTAGGTAGCAGGGAGATGAGTGTGTGGCCAGGGAGGTGTGGATAGGAAGTTCCACGGTTTTGACCAATTTTTTTACTTGCAATGCTTTTACTTATTATCACGTAAAGGAAGGAATGTCCCCTGATTACCAAGTTACCACCAACCTTTTCTAAAAATCCTGAGAACCCTATTTAGTAATAATCACATGAATCTGCCTTGTTAGGTACTAAGTCAGCAAAGGGCAGCTGCAAGGCATTATCCACTATAGGTACCTGTAGCTATGTACCACCTGTGTAAAGAGACAATGGTAATCAGCTACAATTTAGCCCCACTTCATTACCAGCTCGCTAGAGTCTGAAACCAAGTTCACCACTTCTCTATGGTTTCTGCCTCTTATCTCTGCTCTTGCTGCTGCTTCTTATTTCATCTACTGACTTCAATTTTGAGACAACATTTATAAATCCCATTTTATCAACTACCCATTGAAAGTCTATATTCACAAAATCAACCAATCCAGCTTTACCAGCAATCGCTTAATCAAAGTATTCTATCAAATTTGTCAGCAGAATTTGCCTTCAACATGTCTGTTATGGCAGTCATGATTGTGTGTATGTTCACATACTTTTGGTTATTAAAATAAATGAATAATTGTGTTACTTTGGTGGGTTTTCAGTCCAACCATCAATTAATTACTCTGCAGCGGGGGGGGGGGGGGGGGGGGGGGGGGGGGGGGGGGGGAGTAAAAATCTCTATGTTCAGACCAAGTCATTAACCTTTTTAATTGGAATATATCACATTGCCAGAAAGGATTTAAAAGCATGATTGGAATTTGTTTTGAATTTCCCAGTCTACAAATTCTATTTGATGATACTGTAGATGAATCTGCTGTATGTACAGTCAACAATGATATAACATTCACTTGTAAAAAACCCACCCGGTGGCTTCAGCATTGGCTACCTCGCCAACAGTCTGTCCTTTCCTTCTTTGTGTTTTAATTGTATGTGATAAATGTACGCTTTTAGTGTTCTTTAGCTTTTTTTACGTGGTGGGGGGGGGGTTGGGGGAAACCTTTTCGAATCTTTTACCTTGACGGAGGTGCGATTTTTTTCCATATCGTATCTCCGTCCACACTGTGGGCCTGACATCAAGGAATTGGCAGCCTTTGCTGGAGACCGACTTCTGAGAGCTCCACCGCGGTCGCCTGTGGACTTACCATCGCGGAGCTCACGATCCCTTTGCCAGGGGTTAACCTCGGAGCTTGCAATCCCTTTGCCAGGAGTTAACCTCGGAGCTCCAACCGTGCTTGCAGACTTAACATCACAGAGCCCTCGACTTCAGAGACCGACTTCGGGAACTCCAAGTCGCGAGAGTTTCGACCGCCCCGACGCGGGAGTTACGATCGCCCCGATGCAGGAGTTTTAATCTCCACGACACGGGGGCTTCAACCGCTGGCTGCGGGAGCTTTGATCGCCCATCGGATGGTTCGACAGCACCGAACGCGGGAGAATAAAGAGGAAGAAGATTGGAATTTTTTGCCTTCCATCACAGTGAGGAATGTGGGGAATCTGCCGTGGTGGATGTTTATGTTGACTTTTATATAGTTGTGTGCCTTGTTGCTTTTTTTTTTCATATGGCTCTATGGTAATTCGCATATCACTGCACCTTAAATGGTACGTGACAATAAAAGACCTTTGAAACAAGTAACAAACATTTTCTTGTATAAATATTTCAAGTTAGAAATTATGTTATATGGTATAGGAACTGTTGGTTTTTTGTGGGTTCTGCAGTAGAAGTGTTGGTGTGGTTTCTTGGCTCGGGGTTGGTCCAGAACAATTTGCTGAAGATATTTATGCTTCCAGTTACTAGGCATAAATGTCACCAATGTGTCCTGAACCAACAACTTTACAACATTGAAACTACAGCCAAGATAGAAAACCCGACACCTCGTCTTGCTCAGAAGACTAAAGGGCCTGTCCCACTTGGGTGTCATTTACATGACACCATTTATGCGTCACAAGGCACGATGCGTGCATCGTGACACGCATGTGATGCGCGCATGGCGTGCATTACGCGCGCATGGCGCGTGGTGAGGCGTGGTGGCATAGGCAGCGTTGCACGGCCGCCCCCGGATTTTGGGATTCACAAAATCTTCGTGCGCCACCTGCGCAAATGACGCCCAAGTGGGACAGGCCCTTGAGGAAGTCCAGCACGCCTCCAATGACTCTTACTAACCTCGACAGGAGCACAGTAGAAAACGTCCTATCGGGATGCCTTGTAGCTTGGCTCTGTCCAACACTACAAGAAATTGCAGAGTTGTGGATGTAGCCCAGTCCTTCACACAGACCGGACACCTCGTTCGTATCCCAGTGACACCATCACGCTGCCTCGGGTAATCAGCCGACATAATGAAGAACCATTTCCAACCCAATCACACCTTTTTCTTCCCTCTCCAGTCAGGCAGAAAATATAAAAGCTTGAAAATATGTACCACCAAGAACAGCTTCATCCACACTGTTAGGAGGCTACTGCACTGTCCTCATAACTCGGGTGTAGTCCCAGTCTCCCTCCCTATCTCACTGCAGGCCTTGCAATGTACATTTATCTGCATGTTCTTAATGCTATAAATGGTGTACACCTGATTCTGCACTCTGATAATTTCCTTTTTGTTTTCTCTATTGTACTTGGGTATGGCTTCATTGTACTCGTATGTATGATTTGACTGGATGACACATGAATAAAAGTTTTTCACTGTATTTCAGTGCATGTGACAATAATCAACCAATCTACCTATCTACCTACCTACCTACCTATCTATCTGTCTACCTATCTATCTATAACCAAAACTCTGATCTTGTTATCTTCCGGTTTGGCGGTCTTTCTAATTGCGCAAAAACGATTTGCGATAACGCTACGATTTTTCGCCCGTTCACTCACCGTTCTCCTGTGCTGCGAGTCCACCAAGTTTTGTTCTGATCAGTTGAATGTTGTAAAAGTTAGCGAAGTTTAAAAATCTTAAAAACCACGCTTGCGCAGATCGATCTCTTCTCCTGCCAGTCAGCGCTGCACAGATTGGTCTCTTCCCCGTCACTTCCCGGGACGGTCCGCCCCTTCCTACGCCATTGCGTCTTTACTGGAGCTGAGGAAAGCCGGTGGAAGTTTCCAACCGGACCTTCGGAGAAACCCGAAGCAGCCCAGCCCAGCCCAGCCCCAAGCAGCCCAGCCCAGCCCAGCCCCAAGCAGCCCAGCCCCAAGCAGCAGCACAGCCCCAAGCAGCAACCGGAGACCCGACCCAGCCCAGCCCAGACCAGCCCATAGTCGGAGACCCAGCCCAGCCCAGAGTCAAAGATGTCACCAATGTCGCCAAACAGAAAGTGGAGACTCTGATCGGAGTAGAACGGAGTAGAATGGCCAACGCCCAATGTGAGTCCCATCGCACCGCCAACCACCCACTACCCCTCTAGTCCCCCTCGCTGGCTCCCCCTGCCCATCCCCCACCCCACATCCCCCCGCCACCCCCCCACCACACCACACCATCCTCTTCCCCCCGTACACCTCCCCGACCACACACACCGCTCTTCCCCTCCCCTCCCACCCCACACCCCCCCCCCCCCCCCCCCCCCGCTGCACACCCTACTTCCCTCCCCTCCCCTCCTCCCCACTACACATGAAGAGGAGGGGGAGGGATTGCTTGGGAATGAGGGGAAATGAGCCGCACCTGCGCAGTTCCGGGCTCTGGGTGGAATATTACGTTGGGTGAATGGTTGCGTTGGGGGAACGGGTGAGTGGTGGAATATTGCGCTGGGGAAAGGGGTGCGTTGGGGTACCAGGCCTCCTGTGTGAGTGGGACCCAACGGTCTAGTCTAGTGTAAACTAATTCTAATAGCAATTATTGGAAAACATTATACGTTGGTGTAGTTTTATAAATTACATTCAACCTATAGTTCACAACCACTAATATTAAATATTTATTCAATGTCATGTGATTAAAAACATTATGTAATCATAGAGTTATACAGCATGGAAACAGGCCTTTTGGTCCATGTCATCCATGTTGACCAAGATGCCACATCTAAGCTAGTCACATTTGGCCATGTTTGATCCATATGTCTCTTAAAATTTCCTATCCATGTACCTATCAAGAAAAGACAAGATGAAATTGTAAGACGAACCCAATGATAGAATTTGTAATTATGATTGGGGATGATCAGCTATGATCACATTGAATGGCGGTGCTGGCTTGAAGGGCCGATGGCCTACTCCTGCACCTGTTGTCTATTGAAAAATGGAAAGCCACGTAAAGCTTGTACTTAATTTCCTGTGGTTTCACTTTGGAAATGGCATATAATCCTTCCAAGAGTGAATTAGTGTTTGTTATCCTTGAACACCTAATAGTACGATGTTATAAGTTGAAATAAAATTAAGTAGTTGTAGAACATGTATGAAAGTGCTATCGCCTCTAGTTTGCATTGAGCGACTTGCTTTAGTTTCCTCTTCTATTTCTTCTTCGTAGAAACAAAGAACTACATTCATTGATTAATATACAAAAGAACACAAAGTGTTGGAGTAACTTAGCAGGCCAGGCAGCATTTCTGGACATGGATAGGTGACATTTTGGGTCACCCTTCTTCAGACTGTTTGTTGGAGGGGGTTCGAGAAAGCTGGAAAAGAGGAGAGGCGGGACAAAACAAGGCAACATAGGAGTGGGTTTTTTTTTTTGTTCTTCAAAATGTAAAAACAAAGAACTGCAGATGTTGGTTAATGATAGGTGGATTAGATGGGTGGATGTTTCAGGTGGGGACCCTTCTTCAGGTCTTCTTGGTTCTCTCCATGTAAGCGCTGCCAAGGGGCACGGAAGTTGGGTCGGCTTTCTGAACAATTTTGCTGTTCGCTTTTCCTCTTAGTTCCACTCCACAAAATTGGCCAGTGGGTACAGTGATGAAAATCAGGCCAAAATTCTGCAAATGGTGGCCTGTGGTCCTTCATTTTGTAACTCCATGTTTTTGGGCCTCAGTCTCAAACTAGTTAGTGTTGGATTATGTACATGGACTGAAATAGAACAGGAAAGCTGACTCACATCTCACATGGAAATGTTTAACAAACCTAGCCAGAACTATCTCAACCTGTTTTTGATAAAATTAAATTTGTTTGAATTAAGAGACTGTTATTTTGCTAGAACGGATAGTGGGTTTTTGTACATGATGAGGATCCATAAACACCAACGAGATAAATGGATGGTTGTTTTGTTTGGGTGGGGTGGATTTAAAGTTATCCTGTGCTATATTTGCTACCGGGAGATCTATATAAAGCTCATTTCAATGACTGGAACAAGCATTTGTGGCTTTGATGTAATATTTCTGCTAAAGGACAATTCTTCAAATAATAGAGTACTCCCATTGTGCTAGATTATCAGATTAGTGACTGCACAAATCCTGGAGAGAGGCATAAAGGCAAGATTAAGAGCGATTCAACCCAATTGATACAAGAATACCTCCAGACACAGAGAGGAGTGTGAAAACAACGCTGTACTGTAAATTGTATGCATGTAATTCTCTGTGACTGCTTAAAAATCAATACAATTTTGAAGATACAAATAAACTGAGGGCGAAGCCATGTGTCTATTACAACCTATATCTCTCAATTATTTATTTAAACAAAACGGACAATAGGAATATTAGAAATTACAGGATCATAGAAGACACTGTAATTCACCCAAAAACCTGCGCATTGTAATTGCTCACATAATCAAATACCCACCTGCTCCTCCTGCGACCCGGCACTATGATCTATGAATTTATTCTCATAACATCGACAAAAAGTACTGTAAATTTAATCGAGAGTAGTGCAAAATTGCAGTCATCAGGCCTCCACACATGCAAATTTGACCCCTAACATTGTTTAGACTTTAGAGATACAGCGTGGAAACAAGCTCCTCACCACATCCACTAGTTTTACCCTACACTCTAGGGACAATTTACAATTTTACCAAAGGCAATTTACCTACAAACCTGTACGTCTTTGGAGTGTGGAAGGAAACCGGAGCACCCAGAGAAAACCCATGTGGTCACAGGGAGAAAGTACAAACTCCGTACAGCATCAGTTATTGGTACTAGACACATACCATATAACCATATAACCATATAACAATTACAGCACTTGGAGCATACATCTCTCTAAACAACAATGAATGTGTGGCACCCAATTTGTCATATTAAGTGTCGTTTTCAATGTCACTTGCTTGAGAAAAAAACAACTCCACAATCATATTTTACTAGCATTATTTCTCACAAACCATATTATTTAAAGGCCAAATCCCCAAACTGAATTGTTTGCCTGGCTGCTCCATGGCACTCTGTAGCCTCAATGTTTATTCCACATTCTGCTCGCTCTTTAAAACTATCTTCCTTTCACCCTCAGCAACAATTATGCCCTCAAAACTAATCTCCAAAGAGGGTTTACAAATTAACATTTCTCATGCTCAATGGTATGGAGGAGGATCATAGATGACAGAGGCAACCATGGAAATAGCATGAGAGGGAAGGCATAAGGTCCTTTAATCCACCCAAAAGTTGTAAGGAAACTAACTCATAGCTGGATCATACTAAGGAGCATCATCAATGCAGGCTACACTTCATAAACAGAGCCCTCAAAACTAATTGCCACATGCCACAACTTCAAATACTGGTTCATCCATAATGTCGTAGAAACAGGATCTTCAGCCCACCTTTTCCATGCCGACCAACATGCCTGCTTTTGACCAATATCACTCTGAACTATTCCTGTCTATAAACCTATCCAAGTGTCTTTTAAATGCTTTCATGATACCTGCCTCAACTACTTTGCCTGGCAGCTCGTTCTATATACTCACAACCCTCTGTGTGAAAATGTTGCCCCTCAAGTTCCTATTAAAACTTTCTCCTCTCACCTTAAAACTATGACCACTAGTCTTAATTCCTCTGCCGGGGGTAAAAGACTGCACATTCCATCTATTCCCCTTATGATTTTATAAACACCTTGATAATATTGTTCCTCAGTCTCTTGCGCTCCAAGGAATAAACCCTAGCCTGCCTATCCTTCTCTGGTAACTCAGGCTTGTGAATCTTGGCAACATCCTCATAATCGTCCCTGCACAATTTCCAGCTTAATGACATCCTTCCTGTAGCATGGTGACCAAACTGCACACAATACTCCATGTTGCAGTCCTTTCACAGCTCATCAAAATCACAGGCATTTTCCATTTCCTGACACTAGGGTCATCCTGTCTTGCTGCCACTAATCTGGCGCATGTCACTAAAGGGCCTGTCCCACTTGCATGCGATTGCATGCATTTGGCGCGACCAAACGGAAGCGGAGTTCGCGCTAAGTTCGCGCGTGACGTCATTCGTGTCATGCTCACCAATCAGCTGGGCAGGAGGCCGACTGAATTTGGGCATCGCACGGCGTTGGGCGGTGACGTCATCACGCAACGACACGCCGGGCGGTGACGTCATCGTGCGACGCCACGCGCTAGGCATACGCCGTCAAGACGCTGCGTACGCCCGTACTGCGCCTGTGGGCCGACAGTCCGTTGGCGTGCAAAATTTTCAGACAGTGCAGGGTTTTCGGAGCCCCGTGCGATGTAGGGACCAGCCCCGCACAACTCCATACGTCTCCGCGCTTCTAAGTGGTACCGGCCTCACGCGGCCATACGGTGCCCGTACGCCTCAAGCGACCACGTTTGGTCGTGCCAGACGCATGCAATCGCATGCAAGTGGGACAAGCCCTTAAGTTTATTTTTCTCATTGAGATGGTCACCCAAGGAGAGAAGACTTTGGCTGACAAAAGCAGGCGGAGTGGGCAAGGGAATTTTCTCCTATTGTAGACCACAAGACATAAGACCTTTGGCCGTAAACGTTGCCTAATTCCTTCGCTCCATAGATGCTGCCACACCCGCTGAGTTTCTCCAGCAATTTTGTCTACCATAAGACCTTAAGACAAAGGAGCAGAATTAGGACATTTGGTCCATCGAGTCTGCTTCACCATTCGACCATGGCTAATCTATTTCCTTTTCAACCACATTCTCCTGCCTTCTACCCATAAAACGTTGATGCCCTTACCAATCAAGAACCTATCAATTGCTGTCATAAAAATACCCAATGACTTTGCCTCCACCATCATCTGTGGCAATTAATTCCATAGATTCACCACCCTCTGGCTAAAGAAATCCCACCTCATCTCCAGTCTGAAGGCACATCCTTTTATTCTGAAGCTGTGCCTTCTGGTCCTAGTTTCTCCCACTACAGGAAACATACAGAGTTCCCCAAAACGCAAGCATGCATGGACAGGCCTCATTGGGTATTACTCCTTCCTTGAGCCGTGGCCCTGGAGTGTCTCCATGGTCCCCTAGAACAGAGAATATCTCTGTTGTAACAAACATTCTCCATCATCCGGTCCTGATCGTTCCCTGAGGCCTGGGAGCTCTATCCTTCCCCTCCTGCACCCAATATTCATGAAGGAGCTTCATTCTCCAGCATTTGAAGGAGTGCTGCTCATGTTCTTCACGTGTCTCTATAATGGCAGGTTTCCATTGTCACAGCTGAAGGGCTAAGCAATGACTTTGAATAACATGCTCTGAAACCGAAACAGTTCCTCACTACATCAGGAAACACAAAGATGTTGGGGAACCTCTATGCAAGTTTACAATTTGAATGCTACTTAAAAAGGTGTTAGTGGCCACACAACTCTGTTTAATGCACAAGGAGTTTCTACCATAACCTGTCCATGCCCTTTAATACAGCCACTTTCACATTTTCATCAGGTAGTTAAATCTAAACTAGATTTGAACCACCTTCCAAATGTTCCCATCACAAGCTGACTCCTCTCCAGAGCAAATTCCAAGTTCACCAACTGTCTCCAAAAACACGAGTGTTTTTTGGATCTATTTGGCAGTATATTCAGTAATTATCACAAGTTTCTTCTCCGCTTTGCTCTGAGTATTCACTTTCACTTTTCATTCTTACTACATATAACATCTGCTTTAAATATTTACCCATAGCTTGCAATATATTTTAGAACATAGAAGAGTACAGCGCAGGAACAGGCCCTTCGGCCCACAATGTCTGAGCTGAAAATGGTGCAACGACCAACTCTTATCTGCCTGTATATTTAATCCATATCTATTCCCTGCATATCCATGTGCCCATCCAGAAGTCTCTTACATGAACTACTGTACAAGCCTCTGCCATTCCAGTGCCTTCCAGGCACCCACCACCCTCTGTATAGAGGAAGTAGAGGAGGGGGCTCAGCACACCGCCTTGTGGAGCTCCTGTGCTGAGTGTCAGAGTGGGGGATTGATGGGGTCCCATCCTGACTAACTGCGGCCGGTCCGTAAGGAAGTCCTTAATCCATAGGCAGATGTTGTGTTCGAAGACGAGGTCGGACAGCTTGGAGACCAGTCTACTGGGTACGATTGTGTTGAATGCAGAGCTGTAATCCACAAATAGCAGTCGTGCGAATGCTCCCCTACGTTCTAGGTGGAGCAGTACAGTATGGAGGGCAGTGGCAATGGCATCGTCTGTTGATCTGTTTGCTCTGTACGCATATTGGTGTGGATCCAGGGTTGTTGGGAGAGCGGCCTTGATGTGCTTAAGGACCAATCTCTCCAGGCACTTCATAATTATTGGTGTTATGCAACCGGCCTATAGTCGTTGAGGCAGGTTATGGCTGTCTGCTTCGGAACTGGTACTATTTGTAGCCATGTGGGGACCATGCATTGTGCCAGGGATTGATTGAATATTTTTGTAAATACGTCAGTTAACTCATCAGCACAGTCTCTGAGAACCTGTCCTGGGACTCCGTCCGGAGCGGCTGCCTTCCGTATGTTAACATTCTGGAATGTGTGTGTGACATCTGCAGTCCGTATGATGAGTGTCTGGGTGTTGGGTGGTGGAGTTAGAGTAGTGGGCATGACCGTCTCTCTCCTCTCATGGCGGCCAAAGATGTTCTGCCAGAGAAGCACTGTTGCTGGTGGATGAGCTGGCATTGTTTTTGTACTTGGTGATGTGCCATATACCTTGCCATATGCGACGGGAGTCTGAGTTGTTGAAGTAACCCTCGATCCTTCGCTTATAGGCTGCTTTGGCCCTTCAGGTCAGACCTGGTCGCACTATACAGCTCTGTGTAGCCGGACCAAAATGTCATATTGCGGGCTTATCAAAGGAGTCGGACGCCTTTGGTCATCCATGGTTTTGTCTACACAGCTTTCCGTGAAAAAAGGTACAGTGGAGGTGTAGGTGTCAATCTTAGAAGGCACTAACCAACCTTCTAAGATTGCGAAAGTTATTCCAGAATACAAGTGTAACTTTTTATATTTTCAAACAATATTGAGGTTCTCAGTACTACGGATTTTAATTGGACGGGAAAATAATTTTCCCAAAGGCTTATGCTTCTTGCCATCCAAGTTATTATCCAAGCCATGTTTAGGTTTAAATACACAATACCCTATCATCATTTTTAAGAGTAGCACATGTTTAAGTCTAAGCCATACCATTGTAATTCTTCGAACTAATCAAGGCATAATCTCGTAATTTATGAATAAACTCACGGGTTTTTCCTGAACTGGACACAAATAATAATAATAATAATCCATTTTGGAGGAGTAAATATATTCAGGGGAATATTTGCTGGATTGATTGAAAGATACAGCATGGGAACAGGCCCTTCGGTCCACCAAGACCACAGGGACCCATTTGCACTATTTCTATGTTTTCTCACTTTCGCATCCACTCCCTACATAGTGGGGTCCATTTACAGAAGCCAATTGACCCACAAGCCCACATGTCTTTAGGATGTGTGGGGAGAAGGTACCCAGAGGAAACCCACCCAATCACAGAGAGAACGTGCAAACCACACAGAGAGCACCTGAGGTCAGGATCGAACCCGGGTCTCTGGTGCTGTGAGGCAGCAGCTCTACCAGCTGTGCCACTATTAACCCAGATATCAGGCCATTAGTATGTTCTGCAATTCAATTATGAATTATAATTAACTTTTTCACTCAAGTTCCCAAACAGAGTCGAACAGGAGTCCAAAAAGACCCCAAATTGTCTCAGGTACCCTTTATGCAATGAATTTGTCAGGATATAGAAAGCAAATACAAACCTAACCTACTGCAGATAATCTCTGCTATTTTAGTTAGCTTTATTTTACCCTCATTTCGATTAAAACTCACTATACTTACAGCAACTGTTTATTGTGTCCAGATTCCTTTCATTGCTATTACATTTTTCGCACTGGTCAGTTTGCATCACTGTTGATATAGCTGGTAAGTGTGATAATATTTCTGCATGTAGCCTTTCCATAAACAGCTGGGGACCAGGAGAACCTCACACAGGAGTCCATACATCAGCGACCTCAAAGTGGAGGCTTTCCATCACCTTTAGCTTCCTTTTGGTGCATTTTAAATCAGTTAGTTAATTTGTCATTAATGCCCTCAGACTAGAAATTTCCTCCGAGCTGCTCCTGGGGTTTCTGCAAAGTTAAAACACAAGAGTGGGAACAGCTGCAAGGAAATTCCCAGTCCTAATCTTGGCCAACAGCTTTAGATGTGGAACATTATGAAATTCTTTCTTAAAATCCAATTATCTTAATAATGCATACCATCTAAATTAGTTAATTCCTTATAGGATAGTGGACCTGTTGCTTTTAATTTAAGTTGACTATTCATGATGACCCGTCATTGACAGTGTTCATATGATGCTTCGCAATGGTCATTCTTTAACAACGCTTGACCAGGCAACTACGCTTCATGCCAACTTTTAAAAATATGGCGCATATATTGCCGATATTTACAAAACGTTTTAAAATTCCAACTTATTTGAGGATTTTAAAAAGTATCGTGTTGGTTTGTGGAGTCCAGCAACATTTCACATTTAGTGCATTTCCAAAACATTGCCCTTTCAATACTGCACTACAAGTCAACCAAGCATGTGCCGAGGTCTTTTGGAAGGGGACTCTAACTCATAAACCTCTGGCAGAGGCAATTATGCAGCCACTGAGACAAGAGCAACACCGAAAGTATTCACACCACATATCTGTTTACTCTTGTTCCTCCAATTAGTCTTCTATATAAATAGTTTCTTTAGAAATCCATTTCATCTTCAAAGTAGGTTTCCATCTCCACAGCTAAAATATTTCATTTAAACAGTGTTGCTGAAGTCTATGTTCCTTTTTTAAAAAAATAATCTTTTACTTCCTTGTGAAGCTAGTGTTCATGAATTTATATTTACTGCTATTTTTATACAATTGTGTTCAACACCCAGATAGCTTTTGACTTGCTGCACCACCATTACCTCTTGTGCCGTTCTCCTTTGGCCATGTTCTCCTTTAAAACTTGCTTTTCTCACAATCATTTTCTTGAAATACTATATAGCATATAGAGATCAGAAATGTTTATTCTTAATGCACTGGGTTTATACTTTTGCTTCAAAGTAGGGAAACGTGGAACTTTCTGCGAACTGGCAGTTAGTCAGCAATTATTATACAAAGTAAATCATGATAGAATTACATCGTGTTCTGTGAGAGGCAATACGTTCCCTGCTGGCGGAGTTGTATTTTAAAATGTGGATTGATTTTAATGTCCAGTTCTGAGGGAAAGGCCGGTTTATTGAGGTAGATTTTAAAGTGCTTACGGTTGTGAGTAGCTTCTCCACACAGTCAGGTGTCACGCTGTGCAAGTGGGTCAGGTGGAGCTGGAGATGTATCTTGTTGCTGAGAACATCCTGACAGAGAGGGCAGCAGATGACGGGCTGCATGGAATGCTGGGACATGACATGCATCTGGATCCTGTTTGCATCCTTACTGTTATAATTACAGTAAGGGCACTGGTAAAGCTGAAATCAAAAAGCATTTAATACAATTTATATTAAAAACCGGTGGTACATAACAGGAAAACCTACTGTGCTCTGCATTTTTTTAAAGTAAGATGTGCATATAATTTCATTCTGTAGAGAGATAGACCAGCACATTCATAAAACATGAACTCAAATTGAATTCAATGTTTCTTCCTTCATTTCAACAGGGCCAGTAGCGCACTGATAAAAGAAAATAGCTCATCAAATTGAATGAAGTGTATTTCTTTCAAATTGTCTTTGCATTGTGAAAAATTGGATTCACATGTAGTCTGCCATTTTGCAATACTTTGAAATGAGCCTGTTTTCAATGCAACAATTTTTGGCATCCATTTCAAAAATTAAGACAAATTCCATTTAACTAATTACTGAAACTGAAGGATTGACATCAACTTATGGCGAGGGCAAAATGTCATCATTGTCAGGGTACCTTGATCTGATAATTTGCTGAAGTGATTGCAAAGAATAATAAGCAAAGCTTAAAAAAAACATTTTGTTTCTTACCTGCTCCTGATTTTGTTTACTGTTACCAGATGAACGAGGTCTCTTGGAAGGAAAGTCTTCATCTCCCCCATGCGGCAGCAACCGTTTTTCCACCAAAGGGCTTTCTTGAGATTCTGAATATATCACATTAGTTCCTGCGAAGAGAATATAAATTTATCTGCATGCAAAGACATGAACAAATCAACAAAAGGAAATCAAAGAACTTCTATGTAATTATCCATGAGATTTACTTCTGAATACTGGTGGAAAGACCATTTAGACTTAGCTTGTCATTTAAAAGGACGCACTTGCAAATGATTTCCATTCCTACAAAGAAACACTCAGAATTTAAGATTTTTAAATGAAAGTGAAAGTTCTATTAACACAAAGCAGAATGATGGCATATTCAGTTTGCTACTCATCTTGAAACAGGAAGAAACAACAACAAAATACAATGGTTAAAATGGTTTGTTTCTCTCGGATGAACGACACTTTGTCTTTAATCTATATTTATTATATTTATTCGGTCTCAACTCTATCAGTAACTCATTTGTATGTAGATAATAGATCATAAACACGTCCACATGGATGAAAAGAACAACCCCGAATTTGTCACTTGTTTACTGGGTTCTCATCCAGAAAGATATCACCTTATAGTCAACAATATGATTCTAGTAATTCAGACCATTACTGCACTTGATTCCTTGCTTTGATAGTGTGTTTAAAATAAAACCTTCCTTCCAAGTCTGTTTTGTTTCTATAGCCTCAAAAACAGAGATGTACTCTTCAGTTCAAGAAAACTGCACTCAACTAAAATAATGGGAAACGTGCAGATATTTTTGTGCCAATTTGAAAAAAAAAAATCCATTAGCCAATATCGTTTTTATACACATGGAGCAAGGGATTATGCAACAATATGAAATAGAATTTCAACCAACCAAAAAATTATTCTTGTTTCAGTAAATTTAAACAAAAATTGCAAACCAGGCCAACTTGATAAATCTAATAATTACTTCTTGGCTGTTTAGATAACCTCTTGCTAGCTTGAAAGATTAATCAATATTAGTCTTTGACCAGCTCAGCAGTCTGGATTCCAATCTGCTTCAGTTCACAACACTACATTTGACAAAAAGATCTGCCTATGTAAACATTAACTGCGTTTTACGTGCTAAACAGAATTATATGTGTATGTCTGCTGTGCATTCCTACATCATTATTGATGGTCTTTTTTTTAGCTACAGTAATGAATGCCACTCTATTTCACTCAAATGAGATTTAAGCCAAATTTACTCTACCTGTGATACAAACATTTGGAATAAAAGTCAAGCCAACTAACTGCACATTCCCCAAAAAATGCAGACACGTCAGAGACAAGGGTACAGTGCTGATTTCCCAGTGTATCACTGTATTCTTTCAACAACAAATTACCAGATAATCTTTTACTCCAGTTGGATATTACACTGCTGTTGGGTAGGCATGTCACATACATCTCATGGCAAACAGAAAACCTAATTTACCAGCCTTTCCAATCTCATCCCTGCTCAGCACCATCTGACATTTTTCAGCTGTTTATTATAAGCACCTCTAATTTTAACTTTCAATTTTCGCCATCTTCCAGTCAATTTGAAACTAAATTATCTTGAAATTGACGATAGCATCACTGGACAATGCCGTAAAAATATATCTTATAATGCAATGAAGATGGGCAATTGATTCCCATCATATATATACACATACATACACACACACACACACACACAACACACACACACACACACACACAACACACACACACACAACACACACACACACAACACACACACACACACACACACACAACACACACACACACACAACACACACACACACACACACACACACACACACACACACACACACACACACACACACACTAGAATTTGATAAACACACAGTAAATTATTTAAATGAAACATGGGAGCAAAACTATTATAAATGGATGACAGTATGCAAATTCTAATATATGCAATTTCTATTACATGCTCTTAGAACTGTCTTCATGACAAGAGCTATCGTTAGTGGAAAAATTTGGACATTTGTCTGCAGACAAATACTTTTTACCTCATAAACGGTATATTTTGACAAGCAAGTTCTTAAGCAGCACATATTACATTTATGGCTGACATTTAATTTTTATTAACATTATGTTTAATACTCAGCTCTGGAGCTTGCTGTCACATTCCTTAACATAAAATTGTTTCTGCTTATGTATGTATTCTGACCTCATTTTATTTTCACCTATAAAATAAAGCACTATTCTAAGTAGCTGCCACACAATATTTCTCAGAATGACACAGATTTTTTAAGATCCCAGGAGCTTGGTCAATTACAACAAAACACAATGCGGTGTGTGATATTTGCTCGGCACAAATCTAGTCGACAAGTCAGACAATTAACCTGGCTGTTGATTGCAGGTGTCGGAGAGATTTGATTTTCAAGAATCATCCTGACATTGCTTATCAACGTGAAAATAATATGGCACTATTAACATAGAATAATCTAGTTAGTATACTGTTCAAATTATTGCCTAGTGGTTGCAAATTAAATGCATTCCTCTATTATGCCTCCTATCCAAATGCTTAAAATTATTAAATAAATGTTTTAGCTTGTGTCTAGGTCTCAGCCATCATTTTTGTGGAATGTTTTTGTTGTTAGTAATAATTAGTACTAAATTATCCACATGCAATAAAAGTGTAAGGAATGAAAAAAACAGTATGATCTTACATAATATGTAAAAATGCATTTGATCGATTCCAAACGTTAATAATCTTACTGTTAACAAGAAATGAAAAGGACTCAAAATAAGAGAAACAAAATAGCACGTTTAAATGGCAAAAAGAGAAAATAAAGACAAGGAAGCACAATTCTGGAGACCAATCAACTGTCTTAAAAAGCACTGAAGATGCCAAATAGTGGTTCTGAAATGTTGGCTACTTGCATTCAGTGAAATCATTAATATTGTCCTTGACATATTCTTAAAAAAAATATTGAAGATCGCATATTTGTACTAATTTGTAATTCTAAACAGGTTACTGACACAATCAGGAATTATAGTAAACCTATTTTACGTGCAGTTGGCAGTGTAATGTAGATGGGTACAGGCATGTTTATGTTCAATCCTATGTAACCATGAGAATTAACTATGCAATAAATGTCCCAAAAAATGAATTTAGAGTTTTGCCAATTTCAATGTTTGGTATTGGTTAAGTCAGGGAAGAAGTGGAGAACATATTAATAACACATTTACAGATCACCTACTTCATATTTGTAACTTACTAAGTTATTATTTGTATGCTACATCTTTGAGATTCAAAAATAGGAATAGATTCTTGTGTATTCAACAATATGAATATAGGGCTGCAACAATAACAATCTGTATTTTTCTACTGGTGAATGTAAATTCCACAGATTTTCTGATTCGGAGGACTATTCTTAATCTGCAGGATTAAGTAGTACAATTTCTAAAATTAAAAACTTAGCTCAATATTATTTTTGTCCTATATGTGCAGTTGAGCCCTAACTGAGTTAATCGGCTTCAAACATTGGAAATGACTAGAGTTGAATGAAAAATAAAACAATAGCAGAAATAGTGCTTTTCCATTACATTTTACATCTCTTGTCATTGACGTGAAATACAGAGATTAAAAAGTAGGTTAACCATTACTGACCCTTAGTTCAAATGGCAACATTTAAATGTCAAACTAAGTCATGCATCAAGCCCTAAGCTCAAACTTTGCACTAATATGCCTATGGTTGAATAAGAATACATTTTGCAGCAATATTCTGATTAACTAAAAGAAAAAGCTTTAAAAATCAAATTGTAAATTATGATACTTGATGTTTTGATTATTTCAATGCACTTATCAGGAATTAAGTTTTCATTGCTTAGCAAATTTTAATATTATATTAAAACAATAAAAATAAATTAGTCATTGTGATTAAGGAAAGTTTGCTTATAAATGAAGATACATCCATGGTAATATTACTTGAAATAATGAAGGTTGATTTACATCTTACTTGTGTTTACTGTATTATTAAAACTGTTTCTTTTACTATGTCAGAGACACATTACACTTATGCAATGAAGAACTAATATGGAGTTTATCCAGATTAATACATTTGCATAGAAAATGTAATTTTGATTATAATTAATCTAAAGTGACACTAGATTAAAATGACAATATAAATGAGATATGGGCGAGTTCTGCTTCAGCAGATGTATTTTCAGTCCAGTAAAAGCTACTTGTACTTAGGGTCTTAAATTCTGCATCCTGATTATACCTACGTACCAATTATTGAGATAAACTAATGTATGTCACAATGCAGTCACACAAGAATTCTAATACTGAGAAAAAATGACAAGGTTTAACTATTAACTGGGCTTTATTTTCCTGGAGCTCATATTGCATAATCTAGAGTGATTTTGATATTATGGGAAGTGAAAATCATTTTTTTCTGATGCACCGTTAATCTGGCCAGATTTGAGCCTCTGTAGTGGTGCAAATAAGCAAAACGGCTGTAATATGCTTACTAAAATACTCCAGTAATCTTCATAAAAAATGTAGTGCTTTCTTTGTGAAAGAAAGGATATTTATTTTCACAGATTCATTGTTAGAGTCCATGCTTCTGTGTATGAAAATAAATATACACTTCAAACCAACAGTCTTTAACCTATGTCAGTGCCCTCCCTCACTACATCTGACATTATGTGACTATGCCTAGCGTGCTGCAATGAGTGCCAACATATTAATATGACAGTGGTTTTGTCTTTGATACAAAATGTAAAAAAAAATACAAACTAAGAAACAACAACGGCAAATCATGCACCAAGCATTGTCTGCCAAGGAAAATATGGAAAAGACTATGCAGTATTTATACCAGATGCTGGTTTAATGCAAGATGCCATTAAAGTCAGACAATTACTGCAAAATGTATTAATGCAGAATTTATTGCACAGGTAGAGACTGCTTTGTATTACTGAAGAAAATGACTGAAGAAAAAAAGACCGAAGGCCTCTGGTCAACGATACTGATATGCCTTGGCATAATGGAAAAAATACATGATTGGTATCTAATCCTGGGCTTAAACAAAATTAATATGTCATCAGAGGAATCACAAGTACAGCAAAGATTAATGAAAGGCGCTTAAAATTACAAGCACGCAAACTTATTTGATTAAAAAATAATCTTACTGGCCATTCTGTAATATTCTCCAACTTATCCTCATCTATCCTGTCAGATGGTTATGATTAAAAATAGGTCAGCATGAGGCTACTGATAGAAATCACATGTAAAACACACATGTGATGAATACGATTGAGGCGGGGGGGAGGGGAACTGGGCACTTAATTTTAAGATCAAAAGAAAATTTAATATGGAAAAATGACAAAATTTACAAGTATTACCAGAGTCTTTGTCAGACTTCTTGTTTTCGTTGTTGTCTTTTTCACTGGTGTCCTTGTTATCAGTAGCAGCAGCTGCAACAATGGTTTTACTAGGACCTTCAGAGTCTTCACTTTGCTCGTCTGTAATTAAAATTATAATGGAGGTTAGGACAACAGATTAAAAACGGTTCAGGATTTGTTTAGGGGAAATGATTACTGCATTCTGTACCTTGTACTTCACAGAGAGTTAAAAAGAAACAAAATACAAAATGTGCTCCAGTATTGATTTCAATGCTTCCACTTTGCATTGGAAGATGAACTATTTTCTAAATACTACTCGCCACTTGTAAATCTGCATTAATATTTAATTGCATGCCAGGATGCAAAATCTTATTAATGTTGAGCTTTAGATGTTTTTGCATAACAATCATTAAAATGATTATTGAACATATATCTACATGTGTTCAGATAAATAGCAATAGAGAATTGATAGTTTAATTGTTCACAGTATTTTATTGATCTTGCATAATTGAACATAGCCAAGCCCAATATTTACAGAATGCCAAAATTTAAAATTGAAACCTTTTAGCTCTCAGGTAATATTGATCTGAGAATGTATGATAAATTTCAGAGTACCTATAGGGGGCAGTCTTTTAGATATAATGTAATATTTCTTCAAACGCCGCACCGTTAACACCCTTTTAAAATGTTTGCTAAGGAACGATTACACTGCATACTTCCATTCATATCTTTATTTAAATCTATAAATACAAAAGCCGACACCAATTTAAATAGTTATGCGTTCTTCCAAGCTGTAATGGTGCTGGATTAATCAGTTTATGCAGTTAGCTGCACAGCTAAGGTTATGCAGCACTAATCCATGAAATGCCCACTGTTCCTTTTCATCCTGTGATCATTTGTCTCTCACTGTGTTGATGTCACATTTTAATGAATTTTTAGCAGTCTGAGTAATGCCAGATAACCAGGCCTGCAACTCCCACAGCACTGCATGCTGCGTTCATCGCATTGCAAAATAAAAATCATATTTGCAGGTCCCGGTAGGAATTAAACAAATTGGGAGATGGAAGGAAAATGGTGCCATGTCCTGTCGATCACGGCAAAAGACTGCACTCATCAGATTCATAAAAACTTAATAACCATAAGAATTGACCCTGAGGAGGCGAACAGGTCCCGAGCACACTGACATATAGCCCCCCAGTCCTTGTTTGATAAGCAATGCCTTTGTTAACTGACTAAGACAAGTTAACCCCTTAAGTTCCATATCACTGTATCATTTTGCATTTAAGCACAATGCATCAACTCAGGAATAAATATAATATAACATTTTCATTGCAAATGCTACAGTGATTGAAGAGGGGAAAATGAGCACAGTCTGAATGCTATGTTTTATTGATAGTGTTCTGACAGCAGGATGAAATATTCCCTGTTATATGCAGCAGATGGTTGCAAAAATTGCTAGTTTAGCATTAAGATGACTTTTGGGTGACAGCATTCCAAAATTCTGAAATGCAGAAATAATAAAGCTGAGTGCTGTGCTCAATCAACGGATTAAAAATATTCTACACGGATATAAAATGCTATGTTTGCTTTTACACACAAGCACAGATTGTTTAATTTTCCTTTAGCAATCTGAAATCACTTCGGTTTATTTGCTGTACATATTAGAAATGATTCAAGTAGGTTTTGCCTTCACACAAAGCCAAGGAATGGGATAATTTTAAACTGATCTCTTTTAATCCATCTCAAGGGTATGTTAAAAACAGATTGATCTAAATTGATTTGTACCTCGATGTGCACAGATTAACCCGGTTCAGAGTGATTAGAATTGGTTTCCAAACTCTATTAGACTGCATGTGCATCCTCCTATTTGCCTCTATGGCAGCATCGTTATATTATACCAATCCTGATTGTTAATCAAAGAGAAGATTCTGCAAGCTCACTGGTCACAGTAGGTGGACAGGGATGTATTTGTAAAGGTGGTAGGGGATCACAGTTTGGAATGCTGAGTCTCTCTGATCATACCTGATAGTGCTGTTTAATACCGAGTGTACACACTGCTCACATCCAGCATCGGGGCCTGGAGCCTAAGCAAGCTTGCAAAAAGACCTTTCTTTCTCATCCTCGGGAATTTGCACATTGTTCTTTCACTGGATTTACTGACCCATTTCCCGTGGGCGAGGAAATGAAGTGTCACAAAGTGTCCCTACCTTCAGGGGACATGAAATTTTCAAGGCGATCACGCCACACATTAATAAAACATGGTGTGTTAAAAGGCAAATTATGAACCCAGTAAGAGTGACTATCATCTGGGTCTCATCAGTCAGTTTGCTCAGCCCTCTTCTGCCTTTCTGGTATGTGTTTTAAGAGCAAGAGAAATTCCCAGACATATTCTCCTATACATCATCATGGAGTCTGACCCTGGCCTGACCCTCACAACAGTTTGACTAATCTTAACGTGAACAAAGACTCTGTATCAACAGCACAGAGCAACTGTGGGATAGACTCCCCATCAACTTAATAGCAAACAGCAGTGCTGAGGCTATAACTTTACAAGGTTCCTGCATGCCACAAACAAATAAAACGTCTGAGGCAAACTGTCCACCAGATACATACTTCTGTCCTTTCAGTGCTCAAATGCACTAAAGGAAAAACATTTGTGAAGGAGCAGCTGAGGCTCGATAGAAACTAAAAGCTGTTTACAGAAAAGCAGGCGTATTTTGAACCCTAAACCCATTGTTCAGTTATTGTTAATTCAACACCATGTGTATCAAAATGTTAAATCCTGCTAGTGAAATATTTTTATAATCAGGAAAGAAATATCTCATCTGGATTGGTAATGAAGTGCGTAGGAAGGAACTGCAGATGCTCGTTTACACCGAAAGACCGAAAATGCTGGAGTAACTCAGCGGGACAGGCAGCATCTCTGGAGAGTAGGAATGGGTGACGTTTCGGGTCGAGACCATGACCCCACAGATGAGCACCAGGCCGTAATCTCTCAGACAATTTCTGATTTTATCACTTCCAGCTGTCTGCCCTCCACAGCCTTATAGTTCCCCATCCCCCATCCTCGTTCTCCACCTAGTTTCACTGTACTCATTAAATTTCACTGATTCTATGCCTCGTTGTCAAACTTCCCCTCAGCAAACAATGATCCATGCTACATTTTCTTTGATCATCGTCCCCTAATATCCCTATTTCTCCCTCTCCCCTAAATCTTAGTCTGAAGGGTTTTGACACAAACGTTATCCATTCTACAGAGATGTTGCCTGTCCTGCTGAGTTACTCCAGCATTTTGTGTCTATCTTTTGGTAATGAAGTGTTCAGTTCTGACATCTAAAAATAACCCTGATTTTTCTCATTGTGTTGACTACTTAATGCGAGGTTATGTGCTGCACAAATGAAAAAGAAAATGGTGGTCAAGTAATATTTCCTTGACTGCAAGGAAAAGATTGAAGTGTATCAAATTATTGGCTGAAGAAGGCCATGGCAATTTATATGCCTAATACGGTTCTCTTTAGAGAGTTGGAGTCTATCAAGGCCACAGACCCAAAAAAGAGTTGAGAGTAGTTTTCAATGCAACAACACAATAGGAACAGGAATTTGCCACCAGGCTCCTCTTACCCGTCCCTCCATTCAATCGAATCATGGCTGATCGATGCTGGCCTCACCACCTCTTCATCATGACCCTAATTCATTGATTTTTCAAATACTTAACTATCTCCAGCTTAAATGCATCTAATAATCTGGCCTCCTCCTTCCTTGGGGACAGATAATTCCAGGGATTCGCAAGCCTCTGAGAAGAAATTTCTCTGAATTGTCGTTTCGTGTGACTGGAACTTTACTTTGTAGCCATGACTCTCTCGCTAGAGTGAACATCTCAACATCTCCCCTGTTAAATCCCTTTAGGATCACATACGTTTGAGTAAGGTCATCCTTCATTCTACTAAACTCCAAAGAATACAGACTCAAACTGTGAGGATTCTCTTGATCAGCCAACCCACTCATCCCAGAAGTTACCTTGGGGAAACTCCCTTGGTCTGCCTCCAACATTACTATATCCATTTTGTAGGTAAGGGAACCAAAACAATGAACAGTAATCCAGGTTTGACCTCACCAACACCGTCTACAACTGAAACAAAGCCTAGCTGTTCTTAAATTCTAATCCTTTTGCAATAAACTGCTGGTTGAACCTGCCTGCTAACTTTGTGATTGATGCCCTGGAACATGGACCCTCTGAAATTCACTTATTTACAGCCTCTCTCTCCATTTAGATAATAATCCGCCTTTTTAATCCCTGTACATTCCTCTTCATGACCTCGCACTTCCCCACATTAAGCTCCATTTGACATGTTTTTGCTCAATTACTCAATCCATCTATATCCTGCTGCAGAATTACAATATCCTCATCATAACATGCCCTTCCACTTATTTTCGTATCAGCAGCAAACTTGGAAATCTAACATTTCGTCCTTTCTCCAGGTCATTAATGTAAATGGAAAACAATTGTGGGCCAAGAAAAGATCCCTGAGGCATTCCACTGGTTACATCCCTCCAGCCAGAAAACAACCCATTTATTCCAACTCTTTGTTTTCTATATGACAGCATAAGAGTTTATTACACGCATGGGAAAAATATACACACACTGCCATGTTGAATATTGAAGCTTTCGATTCTCTTAATTATAATTGAATTTACTTAACAAAGCTATGTTAGGTGATCTCCAAAGCGAGTTTAATGATATTATGTTGTCCTTTTTTTAAAAAAAACAGTAATCACATTCTCACAAATGTACCCATCATCGTGAGCTTTTGCTTTAACAGTTATTTAAAAAACATTTTTTAATGTAATTAGGAAAACTGATGGTTTATGTACATATTATTCTCAAGATAAAATGCACAGAAAAATGAGATTTGAGGAACTTTGATGACAAAAAGGGGCCCCAAAACATATTCCGATTATGCCTACAGAACCACAATAGTAAATATCAAAATAACATTAACATTTGTCTTGTTAAGTTTAACAATGTGAACAATTTCAACAACTGAGTTCTAATTAGTTAATTGTGAAAATCCAATTCTAACTAATTTCAATATTGTTAAACTATTTTTCTGCGCATGTTATTGGGAGGAAATGCTCAATTAATTTACAAAGATAGACACAAAGTGCTGGAGGAACTCAGCGGGTCACACAGCATTTCTGGAGATTTTACAAAGTCCACAAGTTTAATTATAAAGATTTGAAAGATTTTCCTCTCCTTCTACACATTTAACTCTGCACCCACACCCCATATACCCTCAATCCAATCACCGCTCAGTGTCATTGATCAATGGGAGATAAATTTCTAGAGGCTGGCGGTTGTCCCTCTGCCCTCAAGGTACTCCTCCCGTTATAGACAGAACACTGTAAAACAGCAAATGGTTCGATCCTTGGTCACAATCAACAATCTTCCTCTTTCCACCAGATACTGATCAATAGCTCCCTCAGGAGAATCAAGTTCAAATGTCATCTTCATATGAAAATTGCTCTGTATTCTGACCCCGTGAATGAATATTCTTCTTCCCTTTGTAGTTTTAAGGACCTTCCACAGCACGACATTCTTTTAAACACAGCATCTTTGTTTTTTGTTGTCAAAGATGAATAACAGGACAAAGACTGGAATACAACCACTATACTGACATCTAGAAAATGCACTGCAACGACTTGCCTAGTCTTACTGCAACAACATGTCCCAAACTGATGGACACAAAGTGCTGGAGTAACTCAGTGGGTCAAGCAGCATCTCAGGAGAACATTAGTAGATGATGTTTTGGGTAGGGACCCGTATTTAAACTGATGCAGAAGATGGACACAAAAAGCTGGCGTAACTCAACGGGATAGGCAGCATCTCTGGAGAGAAGGAATGGGTGCCGCTTTTTGTGTCTATCAGGTTTAAAGCAGCATCTACAGTTCCTTCCTACACATTTAGACTGATGCAGTTTGAAGTAGTCTGAATCAGACTAAAACTTCACCTGTCCATCTTTTCCCTAGAGAAGATGCTCGACTCAGAGTTACTCCAGCACTTGGGTCCTTTTGTGTAAACCAGCATCTGCAGTTCCTTGTTTCGGCATGTCTCAAACCCGCAGGGACTCCTACCGTTAAATAGGACAAAGGCACCAGGCATCTGGGTACACCACCACCATTTGATTCCCCTCCATGTCCTATCCTGACCTGAGCATATATTACCGGTGCCAACATCCTGCAATTGTCTACCTAAAGCCACTGTGGCAACACCTTCAGTTGAATGACTATAGCTGTTTGAAGAGGAGACTTGACACCACCTCCTCATGGGTTATACGAGATGGGCAATAAATGCTGGTCTTCCCAGTTACAAATGAATTATAACTTTACAAGATTATCATAGAATCATAGAAAATAGGTGCAGGAGTAGGCCATTCGGCCCTTCGAGCCTGCTCCGCCATGCAATATGATCATGGCTGATCATCCAACTCAGTATCCTGTACCTGCCTTCTCTCCATACCCCCTGATCCCTTCAGCCACATGGGCCACATCTAACTCCCTCTTAAATATAGCCAATGAACTGGCCTCAACTACCTTCTGTGGCAGAGAATTCCACAGACTCAACACTCTCTGTGTGAAAAATGATCTTCTCATCTCGGTCCTAAAAGACTTCCCCCTTATCCTTAAACTGTGACCCCTTGTTCTGGAGTTCCCCAACATCGGGAACAATCTTCCTGCATCTAGCCTGTCCAACCCCTTAAGAATTTTGTAAGCCTCTATAAGATCCCCAATCAATCTCCTAAATTCCAGTCAGTACAAGCCGAGTCTATCCAGTCTTTCTTCATATGGAAGTCCTGCCATCCCAGGAATCAGTCTGGTGAATCTTCTCTGTACTCCCTCTATGGCAAGAATGTCTTTCCTCAGATTAGGAGACCAAAACGTTGTTATGTGGTAAGGTCATGGAAATGATTATCTTCATGCAAGTAATAAATAAATTAATGTTTTAATGCAAAATCCTGAAGATCGTATTTATTCCACCTTCAGAGGGGAAGAGTTAGATTTAACTCTTAGGGATAAAGGAATCAAGGGATATGAAGAAAAAGCAGGAACGGGGTACTGATTTTAGGTGATCAGCCATGATCATATTGAATGGTGGTGCTGGCTCGAAGGGTCGAATGGCCTACTCCTGCATCTATTTTTCTATGTATCCATGATTCTAAGATCTATTATTGCACTGGCTTCATTTTTTATTCTTAATTTTATAATAATGCGTGATGCTACACCTCAAACTATTAAAGCTACAGTTTTCTGTCTCCAAAGGCAAACTCTGTTAAGGTCGAGGGCTTACTGTCGAAAGCCAATGATAAAAGTTACAACTTCCAAGTGAATGTTATTCCTAATATACACCTCCATATTATCTTTGGGAACAGTGAATTGCGTGAATTATGATGAAGTTCATGAATACATGAATCCACATAACTTAGGGTTTTTTTTAAAGATACAAGCAATTTTTGGTCTTCAACATTATGTGACTGCTTCTTATCGATGATAGTTTAAAGGATGTACTCCACAAATTACATCTGACAACAAAATCCACTAATGATTTTCAATACTGCAGTCACTTACTATCATGCTGAATCCATAGCTCAGAGATCATGACACAGGTTTTCAAAGGAACAAGTCTTGAATCTTTGCATTCAGATTTACTGAATTTTTTACACTGAATTGAACGAGGACGATTTCGGACTTTGATGTAGTGCAATACTATTAGACAGAGAATACTAAATTGGTTGTTCTATCTAACCACCAAATTTCAAAGAAACTGAAATCAGAAGCACTACAAAGGCTGCAGATTCACCATCACCCATTGTACAACCTCCCACAAAGTCAAAAGCTAGCTTTGGTCTCAGAGGAACCTGGGAATGAATAATATTTGGCAGTTTTGCATCATCGACACACGTCATTCTTTCAGTGCAGCTACTCCAATGAATGTGTTAGATGCAGCTACACTCAAAATACATTGGAGTTATCAGGAAGATTTTTCTGTTTGTTCAAAAAAAAAAAATCAGCTGAGATTCAAGGTAATTGCAAAGGAGGGTTGCAATGGTGAACAAACAAATGATAATAATGCAAGCATTAGGTATGCACATAATGCTTTAAAAGTTCAATCTTTGTACAAAAATGTTGACAACAGGATAAGATTTCTTAAGTCAATAAGCTCTAGATTCCCCAAATCTGTGCACTTATTTTCAAAAGAAATATCACTGGCATTATCATAGAAAATCATACTTCAAAATTCTTCACTTTCCCCATTCAAAAGTAACTGGGTGGATATGGTGGCATGCCAATTTGGGGGGGGTGGGGGTGTCGGGGAAGAAATATACGTTGATATAAACAAGTACACAAATAAAGTTATAGACATACAGCACGGATATAGGGTCTTTACCCCCAACTCATCCATGCTGACCAAGATGCTCCACCAAGCTAGTTTTCCCGCATATGACAAATATCCATCTTCCAACCTTTCCTATCCATGTACCTGAGTATCCGCTAAATGCTGTTATAGTACCTGCTTCAAATATCTCCTCTGGAAGCTCCTTCCATATACCTCCCACCAGATACTGGATATATACTTTGTAATTTTGTTGTGGTTTGATTTACTTTGCTCAATTGCCTTTGGTGATATAATTGCAGAATCTATAACAAGATTCAAAAGCTAAACCAGTCAGCATTATATCAGTGCTGTTACTTCGAGAGAGTACTTTTAACTTTAGCATGATACTGCATTTTTTTATTACCATCGGATTTTCACAGCAGAGGCAAATCAATAGTTTGGGATGGTGGCTCCATTCAAGATCATAACTTTAGAGTCATAGCTGACAGCACAGTGGGACTGCTAGATGAGCTGCTTGCCTCACAGATTCAAAACCCAGGTTCATTCCTAACCTCTGGTGCTCGCTAGACGGTGTTTGCACGTTCTCCCTGTGAAGACGTAGATAGATAGATACTTTATTGTCATATGGTACAGTGAAATTCTTTGTTTTTGTATGCACATTACACAAAAGAGTCGCCACAAGGCGCAGACAAAGTTCCCTTAAATATTGTTGGTCCCTTCATTGTCTTTGGATCTCCTCCCAGTGCTCCAGTTTCCACCCACATCCCAAAGCCATGCAAGTTGGAAGGTTAATTATCCACAGTTAGTTGCCCCTACAGTGTAGGTGAGTGGTAGAATCTGGAGAGAGCTGATGGGAATATGGTGAGCATGTTGAGATTTCTGCCAATGGGTAGAAAGTGTTGAGTGTTCACTCAAAAGTTCTATTTGCATGCTCTATGATTCTATACTTTGATAGCCTAACAGCCTTATTAATTTGGAATTTTATACTGGAGCAGGCTGATCTATGATATTATGATTAAGTGAGAGTTTTCCCTGGATATCTCAGATTCTTTTTACTGAAATATCCATAAGGTGTGTGCTTTTCTTTTAATAAAATTGCACATTGGAAAAAAAAAAATCAGTTGCTGCAAATGAATATATATCCTAATGGCTTAGAAACAAGAGCGATACTATTAACTTCAGCAGATCCTTCAGCTGAAAAGAAATAAGAAAATGTCAAATAAATTTGTATATTTTTCTCCTAGATATGCAGTTTGCAGTGAAAGGTGTCTAGAAACAGATGGGCTAAATTTGGAGAGGCGTCAAAAATGGACCTTGGGTTGGCAAAGCATGTTTAAAATCACACCTGTCTATTGTACTGCACTAGTGCTCCAATTTCATGTTAGCTGCTCATTTACATCCTTGCTGAACACAGCTCATGCTGACTGTGCTGTTCATAATCCAATATTGTGGATTAGTACCAATTAAAGACAGACTGCTGAATTTAAAATCATCTACAGCGAGTGCTGACTGATGGAGTCATAGAGTGATATAGTGTGGAAACAGGCCCTTCCGCCCAATTTGCCCACACCAGCCAACATGTCCCAGCTACACAAGTCCCACTTGCCAGCATTTGGTCTATATCCCTCCAAATCTGTCCTATCCATGTGCCTGTCTAACTATACTTCTTAAATGCAGGAATAGTCCCTACCTCAACTACCTCCTCTGGCAGCTTGTTCCATACATCCACCACCCTGTGTGGGAAAAAGTTACCCCTCAGATTCCTATTTTATCTTTTCCCCTTCACCTTAAAATAGTTTCCCAATCGCATTGGACTTGAGGAAGTGTGAAAACCTTGTTGCACAGGACTAATGGACATCCCTGGCTTTTGAATGTTGTAATAAAGGCATTGGTAGAGAAGGTGTAATGTAGGCGAGGGGTCTCAAAGTCCTCACTGGCCGGGACAGCCTGCAGAAGACCATTGCATCGGCAGTGGGAAGAGACATAATGGAGTCAATAACCGGTATTAAAGCCAGAGCAACAGGTGGACAAAATACTTCCCAAACACCCTGGTTTGGAAAAGTGTCCTGATGAGAAAGCTGGAAAGGATGCAGAGAAGATTTGCATGGATGTTGCCAGGACTCAAAGGCCTGAGCGATAGGGAAAGGTTGACCAGGCTACGGCTCTATTCCTTGAAGCACAGGAGAATGAGGGGCGATCTTATACTGTACCAAATCCGTGAGAGGAATAGATTTGGTAAATGCACAGAGTTTCTTGTCCAGAGTAGGGGAATCAAGAACCAGAGGACTAGGTTTAAGGTGAGGGGGGAAAAAAATTAATAGGAACTTGAAGGCTACCTTTTTCATAAGTGTACGGAACGAGTTGCCATAGGAGGTAGTTGAGGCAGGTAGTATCGCAATGTTTAAGAAATATTTGGACAGGTACATGGATAGGACTGGTTTAGAGGGATATGGGCCAAATGCAAGGAGATGGGACTAGTGAAATGGGACATGTTGATCAGTGTGGGCAAGTTAGGCTGATGGGCCTATGAGAAAACTCAGTCTCCTCTTTCATATTTCCTCTTCCAGTAGTTTGATTAATCACCCATTTATGCTGCATACAGTACCTCAAGAAACACCCATTAACCTCTTATATTAGGGATCAATTGTTTTTCTTTCCATACCTTATAATGTATTGATCTCAGATATGAATGTAATCAATGACTGGACTTCCAAAACCCCCTAGAGTAGAGAATTCCAAATGATTCTGCATCTTCTTAGTAAGGTAATTTCTCTTCATCTCAGCCCCAAATGGACTACCCTCTATTTTTGAGACTCTAACCCACAGACCCAATTACCCTTGACAGAGAAAAAATAGTCCCGGCATCCAGCTTGTGAAGTCCTCAAATATTTTACATGTCTCAATTAGGTCACCTCATTCTTCTAAACTTCGGAATCCATTTGTGGCACTTGATGCACAGATGACAGACTAATCATCTTGAAAACCAACCTGGTGCATCTTCATTGCACTTCTTCGACATCAAGTATATCTATTTTGTTTGTCGAGGAGACTAGAATATTAAATAATACTCCAACTGTGGACCCATCAAGCCCCTAAGTAAGTTGTAGCGGGTATCAGGTGTCAAGAGTCAAGAGTGTTTTATTGTTATATCCTGAAACGGAACAATGAAATTCTTACTTGCAACAGCACAACAGATATGTAAATATAGTCCTCAGTAGATACTATAGTAACCTTGTATACTGAGACATGTTATGGAGTCAAATTTTTGTGTTGTTTTGGTTACTCATACAAAGAGTTTGCTTAGAAAAACAGAACATTCCCTTCCTCCCATCACAACATTAGACTTTATTAATTTTTAATCCTTCGCTCCATAGATGCTGCCTCAACCACTGACTGTCTCCAGGATTTTTGTCTCCCTTAGACTATTAATTTATGCTTAGAAAATTTGAGGGGCAAACTTAAGATGAGGAGTGCTGATCTGCACTAGTTTTGAGATGCTTTTGTGTGAAATTCTTCCACATAAAGATATTAACCCACACTTGTTTAAACAGTGAGCAGTGCAATGTCGCCTGAAAGCATTAATCGATTTACTTTAATTAATGTATATAGGCATCTCAACTTGCTTCAGAAATCTAATGCTTCAAGCAACCTACACATTCCTTCAATGTCGATTCCTTCTCTCATATTGATTTTGCTGAGAATTTGTACAGATATACTAATAATGTGCGTTATACATCAGACTGAAAGACTGAAAACCCTCCTTGAACCAAATGTGTTCACTTCAGGTCTTTTTAACGGGACAGGGAGGATAGCTGGGAGTGATTACAAGGCCGAGATCTCATTTTTGCTTCAGACAATGCCATCAACCACGAGAATGAATTCAAGCAGTTTATAACAATAATTTAAACTACTCAATTAAATTGCAACCCTGAAATCCTTCCTCAGTATTTTCCATTATTTGTAAGTATCATTTCAATTTTGTGGGGGTTTAATTCCGGTTTTGGTTATTGCTTTTGCTGTTGGTTTTGCCTTCTCAAGCCAATGCCGATAGTTATTATGATTCCTCTACGATCCTTAATATTATTTAATATACCATCATGCTAATTCATAGTTATTAACAATGACAGCAATTTGCATTCATGTAGCACTGTTAACAAATTAAGAAGGCCCCAATGCACCTCACAGGAATTTTATCAAACAACATTTGACACTGGTCCAGAGTGAATACACTCAATAAATATTAAGCATAAATATTATATTAAGCATTAGGAACTAATTATTTAGTTTGTTAGTTGATATAAACAAAGAAGTGTGTTTTTAAAAATATATATTGCATGTCCTTATCCGTTAGATCAGTTTGGCTTCATATTCTGCCCTTTAATAAAAGGTATAATGCATATGGATCAGGTGATATTTGGTTGTGTATCTACAGTTTTAAGACTTCATTTGTGTTGCTGTTTTTCAGTTATATTTCATCTTGATTCATATATTCCACAAAGTTTTTACATAATAATTACTGTGATGGTAATTGAGAAGACAGATGTGAGTGTTTTTCTCCATTTAAAAAAAAAATGCTACAAAGAGATGAAATGAAAACCCACACATAAATAATGCAGTAAGGAACTACAGGATTGGGAATACCTCCTGCACACATACAGTATTTGGTCTAAATATCTTTCAGGATTGAGCGACTAGATCTATGGGGAGGAGCGATAATATTGATAGACAGAAAAGCATACAACTGATCTGATCTGCGATCTGTCAGTGGGTGAACTGAATTTCATATAACTATATTATATAGTCCACATCTACATCTGTACTGTATGCTTTCTTCACTGCACAGTACAGCAACTGATTATCCCAGCCACAACAAGTGACCACATCCATCACTAAGTGCTTCAATTTCATTTAAGGTCACAACATTAAGGCAGCAATCACTAATCAGCCATTTTTTTATGTGCACCTCAGAGAAACTAGCCTAACATATCGTGTTCCAATTGAATTATATAAATGCATTTTAAACAGCCTCACAGGTGTCTAATTTGAATAATTGCAGATTATTTTCCCTCAGAATTTTTCACTGAGCTAATGCTTGGCTCAAAAAGGCTAATTATGATTAATTAACCAGTTAATCCACTATTTGTGGCACGAAATAGCAAATATTCATTTGCCATGCACTGCATTTTTGGGCCAGATCGTTTGAAGATTGCAAGATGCCCCTCTGCCAATGTCATAAAAACAGGAGATGTATTTTTGAATGGATGGAATTATTTTCACCACTCAAGCAGCAAAGGAAGAACAAATGATCCAAAAACTGCATGCAGTGTCGATGTAATACCTTAATATTCCATTGGTAAATATTTCTGATATCATTGTCCTTGTAATAGAGCAAGTGCCCTGATGGAAACAATTATTGCCCCCATACAAAATAAAATCCTTTCTATTTTGATATTTTCTTCCTTCTCTTTTTTTTATTACAGCATGATTTTAAACATCTGTCTTTTAATTGTTTCATCTATGCAGAAGCCGAAGGGTAAAAATTCCCACGTGCCCTCCAACGTGACCTGTGGTTAGACAGAAAGCAGTTTTGCCGGTCATCATGCAGTTTCCTGTCTTTAACTTCTGAAAGCACTGGAAGCCGAGGTTAATGGCCTTTCCAATCTCTGTGATAAGAATTCATTTTGTTCTATTACCAGCAGTTATCGTGGAGCATGCTGCACCACTTCAGCACAGTTCAATCAATGAGATAACCTAATGAAGTAACCAGCTGTAGCTCTATTTCCCTGGTCAACTCTATCAGACAAATAAAATCCATCAGCCAAACGCCAAGCCCTTCCTCCGCAACATCATCTTCATATGCAAAACCCATATGCATCAGAAAGCATAGGTCCTACAGTTGTATTTTAATTTTATTTTAGTTGGAATTTTTTTTAAAGAAAGGGGATGCTGAACAAAATGAACTTGACCATGCAGCATCAAAAGTGACAATAGTGCAATGGAAGTTGGAGAGATGCAAATATTGTCACACCACAGATTTACTTTACTCAAAAAATCTATTGTATTTCATTTTGTTGAAACTATTAATGAATGATAAGCCTGTTTCATATTTCAGAAAATCCAGGTTGCTTATTATTCTATGCTTTGAAACTGCTTATATATCATCCATGTTGATTGATAAATTAATGCAAAGGTTTGTCATTTTTAGAATATTTAACTCCGAGTATATTTTAATTTTAAAGATATGTTTTCTTTGCTGGAATAACAAAGCTGTACTTCACATTTTACCCGTGATTTAATGTAATTTGTAGAAGCAAGTTTCCAAAATGAAGAGATTTTCTTATACCCAAGGCAGGCGTGTTGACATCCTGTTGTGCTGAACACCTGATGAAATGCAGCACAATAATGGATGAGTTACTTCACTGGAAGTTGTAAAGGTGTCTTGGAATGAAGAGTTATGTTTGTTCTTTCCTGATCCATGTTCTGCTCAACTTCTACCCCCTGTATTGTCAATGGGTGTGGAGCATTGCCATATCCAACCAAGTCACATCAGCCAGCTTTATGTTTGAAACCTAGAAACATAGAAAATAGGTGCAGGAGCAGGCCATTTGGCCCTTCGAGCCAGCACCGCCATTCAATACGATCATGGCTGATCATCCATAATCAGTTCCTGCTCCTGCAGTCCCCGTTCCTGCTTTCTCCCATATCCCTTGATTCCATTAGCCCCAAGAGATATATCTAACTCTCTCTTGAATACATCATATCTTGAATACATAAACTACATGAAAGCAATATGTGGCTTTACTTCCCTCATTCTGTTAAACAAGACAAAGTGTCCCACAATATGATTTATTTAAGAAAGAACTGCAGATGCTGGAAAAATCAAAGGTAGACAAAAAAGCTAGAGAAACTCAGCAGGTGAGGCTGCATCTATGGAGCAAAGGAATAGGCGACGTTTCGGGTTGAGACCCTTCTTCAGAACTCAATAGGATTTGTACTCTTTTAACTAGATTAGCTGGTTCTTCAAATCCAAATTAAATGGAAACAATGGCATTTACTTTTGAATGGAAAATAGCACAGGAGAAACCAATAAAAGCTATTATTGGAATTCAATTCCATAAGCACATGTAGAAAATGCCTATTTTGTTAAAAGCTCGAGGAAACCAAACAGAACAAAATATGCAATGTGGCTAAAGTCTGGTAGACAGCTTAGGTAAACGGCACTTTTTTTTTGCCTAATGCTTTATACAATAACATTGTTCTTTCTCCACAGTTAAGGCTTGTCTGAATGAAAACAGGTGTCAATGCCATTAGTTCATTGAATGAAGAACAACATCTACTCAACTCTTATTATGTTAGTTTATGTGGTTATTGAACATAATTGTAGCTCTTTCCAATAATAATGAACATACCATACAAATTAAACTGAATGTAAACCCATGTTTCTGCCACTATTTCATGAGTTATCCAATTGTGCAAATAGTTAAAAGCAACCACTTGTACTACCATTGTACGACTGCAAGAATCTTTGCATGCTTTACCTTCAAATTCAACTAATTGGCCTAAAATTACATTTGCACCATTATCTTCAGGGGGCATTAAAATAGCAAATCAACCTCCCCACAGCTTCAAAAAGCTCTTTTAAAAAGTATCATGTCATTCATTAATGTCAATTTAAGAACAGTGCTATCAGGCTCCCTCGTGTGAAGCTAATTTGTTTCAAGAGCTGCAGGCATTGAAAGTTACATTTCTCATGTTAGTTTTAAGTATCATAACAGCAGGAAACAGCTCTTAAAGGGTTAAGCAACAGTACAAACCACACACTTCCAGCCACTTGGAGAATGTTGATAAGAAATAGGTGTTTGCTCCAATGACGTGAAGAGCTAGTCGCGTCCTGTGGGGAGGGAACTGAATGGTAAATGAACAGGCTGATGAAGAGTAGTGCATGCATCAGCCATTTTCTTTTTGCAAAGGTACTTCTGGCTGGAAGTGTCTCGGAAGGTGAATACTGTCACATCCTGGCCTCAGATGTGGAATAATGATGATACTGACACAATATTTATAGGTTACATTCCTTGATCTCAGAGTTTATTATCTCACTCAGTCTCGGCTTACTCAACGCACATGCGTCATGACATCCCTCCTTTACCAGAATTAAACTTTAAATTAATATGTGTTCTTTCTAATATACTTTCCAATTCAATTCTTACAAAACATATTTGTGTTTTCATTTGTGTTCCATTAACTCACGAAACAGATGCATTACAACCACAAAACAAATGCAATTTTTTACACTATTGTAACCTTAATAAACTCCTTGCTCGTAATAAAAAGTATTATAATAAATAGTATCATAATAAACAGTATCATACTAAACAGTATCATAATCTACAACACAAAATCATATCGCTTGGGGACTCTCCTTTCACGGTTCAGGTCTACCAGCTGGCACAGAAGCATCAGAGCCTGTTGAATCTGCCAAAGAGTTGTCACCCAGACACCTTCTCTGCTCACCACCTGCATTGCAGTGTGCTTCCTCTGGAACTCTGGTCACCAGCTCGGAAATGTCGTCTGGCCCCTCTGAATCAGTAGCTCTTTGTGGATTTTGGGCTACCTTGTTTTGAGTGTCCCTGGATATGTACTTTTTGACACTCGATACATTTCTCTTGTAGATACTACCTTCTGGAGACTTGACTGTCACCATGCTGCCACTCCTCGATACAACATTGTATGGTTGGCAATGGTAAGGAGTGTCTATCTTACCGCCATCATCTCGACTCACTGGCACATCATCCACAGGAATTATTTCAGAGTGCCTGGCTCGTCATTTCAAGTCGGCATACCATGTTGCCACACCTTTCTTTTCGCCACCACAGTCGCTCAGCTCCTCGTCTTCCATGATCTCACGCACTTCTGGTATTTTAGTGCGAATTTTCCTTCCAAACAAAGCTTCTGCTGGACTTTTCCCTGTCATTGAGTGAGTGATCGCCCGATATACAGCAACGTATGCTAACAGTGCCTCCTTCCAGTTTCCCGTCGGCATGGGTGATTCGTAATGCAATGGTTTAGTTGCGGTGTATGGATATATACCACCCACCACCCTCACAGGGAAAAAAAACTTATTGAAGAGGAGAGATATGTCTCAAAAATATACATTTTTGAAGCCTTCCGAGTTAGAAGATGGTTCTTTTGTGACTGAACACCACCATGGTTCCATGAACAACACCAGTCAGGTGGAAAATTGTGCTGGAGACAAATTATCTCCATCACCCTCCTATTGACATCATTTAGATGAGTAGGAAGCAAAGAAAACAGTGGCAGGGTACAAGAAAATCCCACTTAGAAATATCACACAATATTAATGAATGGTTTCAACTCTCCCTGAAACATCCACTAAATTCTTCATATTTTACAATGCTATTTTCATCGACACAATGGCTCTTTTACTTTGCACAAGTGAACTCGAGGCCGATTTAAATCTTTGAAATGTAAAGATTTCATTCGGAAAGCTAAAGGATCATGGACATTCCAGGCCATACATGAAAGCAGATGAGATTATTATACCCAGAAGGCATTTTAAAAACATCTGTCAATTTTCTTTTATGGAATGTACTGATGATGTGCTATTGATTGCATCTTAAACAAAGTTGTTACAAAACCCAACCATTAACAATTCACATTGATAGGGACAATCAATATTTAAATGACTCTCTTCATTGATTTAAAATTAATTTTCAATTAAGAGATCCATATTACTTTCAAATGCAACACTTATCCATTCCAGCAAAAAGGTACATTTATTGATACTTAAACAGCAGCGGCTGCTTTCACATCGATTTGGTAATTTGTGCAGTGATTCGTTAGCGTCACCAGCCTTCCAAATATGTACCACAGCCTTACGACGCCTTATAGCACTTGAAGACCCGAGGAAGAGTTTGTTAAATCAGCAGGCTATCACGATTCCACGTGAAATGCAAGGAGCTTGGAAAATAACAACAGGTAGGACTATTGAAGCTGCAGGAATTTTAAAAATGCATCTTTGTACAGTTTTTCTAAAATAATGAACACTTCAATGGCGCTAGCTTGCACTACACATGATCCTTTATTTTGTCTAATTAGACGGCTGAAACCTTTTGTTTCTCTACATGCAATGGATGAAACCTTTTATCAGGCATATTGATTCCTCCAGATCTAAACTATATCTTTTGTCTCTGAGTGGCTTCTGTAAGATGTCTCAGGGTGTATCATTTAATATAACCCTTGATGCTGTTGCCTCACAGTTGGTGTTACATCTTAACATGAAACTCACTGTCTCAACAAAGGGAAATGCTGCTTAGATCTTATTAAGTACAATACTGCTAAAGTGCAATTAAAGTTATTATCACTATTTACATGCCGCCTTGTTAATTTGCAAATAATTAGAACCAATGCCAGTTTCTAATTAAGACTTGCTGCTGAACAGAGCTGTGTGGTTAATTTAAGGGAACTGAAGAAGTATGCCCTTTAGCCTGTCAATTTCACAGCACTTTGTAACACACTTCATGTTGCACCAGTAACAAAAGCATTTAGATCGAGTACAGTTTAATACCAAGAGCAGCATATTGTAAAGTCATGCAATATGTGTACCCTATAAACGTAGCTATTATTTTTATTTGGCAAGATTTGAACAGTAACCAAACTAAAAAAAGAAACAAAACATCATAAATTGGATGCATGAATTTAATTGCAATTAAAATAGAAAGGAAGGGTAAATATTTTGAACTAAACAGGTTTATAAGAAAACGGTTTAATGAATAGTTTAAAATTCTGTTGGAACTGGTTCAACTGGCTTTCTGGATCCTAATTTTCTCTGTACACACAGACCAAAGTTTGTATTGTAATATTCTCAGTTTCAAACCTGGGAAACTTGGATGAAGGATGAGAAAATCTATTACAAATAGGGATGGTCAGGTATAGTCTCCAGGTGTAGTCTCCTTCCAACTGACTTCTTTTAAAAGCTTAGCACCTCAAATAAGCATCAATATTTGCAAGTGAACAAATTTAAAGCAGACAACATACCTAGTTTTGGTCGCAATCAAGAGCATGTTATTGGAGGAGAGGTTTGAGGAGGTATACTTCACATCACCACCCTATTTGGTCAAACCCCCAAGAGGCACAAAGACAATTGAGGTCAATTGGTATAAATAGGAAAGTGTCCAATGTCTAGAGTCACACCTGATGATTGTAGTGACAGAGAACATGTATTGTTGCCTCACAACATCTCTGCAGGAGTTACACAGTGTGGCCTCTATAATTACAACCTTTTTCAGCCAGTTCATCACAGATCTTTTCTTTCCTGTGGCCATTCTCAGCTGTGGCTCAGTTGGTAGTGTGTTTGCTTCTGAGTCAAAAGGTTGTGGGAGTCCCTCTGCAGAGATGCGAGTGTACACGCTTTATTTGCCGCTGCAGTGATGCACTTTCAGATGAAGCTTTAAACTGAGGCCTTTTATTGCTTCTAGGATGTAAAAGTTCCTTGTGGTATTATTCCGGAGTAGGGGAGCTATCCTTCGTGTCTTGGCTTATGTCTATCCCTCACCTAACATGCCTTAAAATAGATTGAGAATAGATACAACTCAGTGGGACTAGCAGCATATCTGGATAGAAGGATTGTGTGATGTTTTGTGCTGAGACCCTTCTTCAGACTGGTACCCAGTCAGTATTTCAGCAAGGAAAGCCTAATTAACACCACAGACCTAATAAAAGATTATGTCGTCATACAGTGCAGAAACAGGCTCTTCGGCCCAACTAGTCCATGCTGACCAAACTCCCATCTATGCTACTTCCATTTATCCACATCTGACCCAATGCCCTCTGAACCTTTCCTATCCAAGTACCTGTCCAAATGTCTTTCAATTGTTGTTATTGTACATGCTGTAACTACTTCCTCTGGAAGCTTGTTCCATATACTCTTCAACTGTCCTCAAGTACTCTGAATGAAACCAGTTGTCCCTCTGGTACTTATTAAATCTTTCTCCTCTCAACTTAAACCTATGCCCTCTAGTTCTTGACTCCTCCACCCTGAGAGGAAAAAAAGGCACTGTGGATTCACCCTATTTATTTCCATCATGACTTTATACACCATTATAAGATCACCCCTCAGCCTCCTTGGGTTACAGCAGCTTTGTGGTTCAGTTTATGGACTGCTGCTCCATATTCACAAAATCAAGTTATGTGTAGACTTTCAGTCCATGTAAAAAAATCTCGACTTAAATCAATGTAGTCCAAGTAAAAAGAACCATAAAACTATTGGATTGTCATCAACATTCATCTGATTTACAATTGTCCTTTGGATGGAAATCAGCCAGCTTTTTGCAGACTGGATTACGGACCTACCAATGTGATTGACTCCTAACTTAAATGCCTTAAATTTTAGGGCATTTAAGGATGGGTCTTGTCAGTACATTCACATTCTGTGAATGAATGAATACAAATTAAAATTAATCATTCCTATTAACCAGTTTCCATTATCAGTATCCTCATTGGGATTCAGAATGGCTTAAACTACAATTGTAGAATTATTTTAAAGTATTTTAAAAGTCTTTTATATCACTGCAGCAGCCATATGCAGCAATAAGATTTTTTTCAACAGTTAGTCAAGGCTAACAGTAGGTCTCAGTGGGTCTCCATTAGCCTGGCTTTAGTGTCAATGGGAATGGCGTAACCCTGGCGATTCTTGTACTATTCATGCCATGGCAATGGTTTCATTGGGTCATATGATAGGAGTAGAATTAGGCCATTCGGCCCATCAAGTCTAATCCGCCATTCGATCATGGGTGCTCTCTTTCCCTCCAAACCCAAATTCTTCTGCCTTCTCCCCATAACCCCTGACATCTATATAAATCAAATATCTATCTATCTCTGCCTTAAAAATATCCACTGACTTGGCCTCCACGGCCTTCTGTGGCAAAGAATTCCACAGATTCACCTCCAAAACTAAAGAAATTTCTCCTCATCTCCTTCCTAAATGAACATTCTTTAATTCTGAGGCAATGTCCTCTAGTCCTAGTCTATCCCACCATTGAAAACATCCTCTCCACATCGAATCTATCCAAGCCTTTCACTGCACTGTCAGGGTTCAATAAGGTTCCCCCCTAATTCTTCTAAATTCCAGCAAGTACAGGCCCAGTGCCGATAAACACTTATCTTAGGTTAACCTACACATTCGTGGTTCTGTGTTCAAATCTTGAGATGTTAACATTGTCCCTTCAATGTAATAATTGAATTCACAAAGGGATGGCTCACCACTCTCTCAGAGCAACAAGAATGAGCAGTAAGTGCAATCTTGCCAGAATGCCAGAAACACATTTGATAAAAATCATCTTTTTGGTTCAGGTTGACGTTTGATCATGAATGTATTTTGCTGTGACATTGGTGCTCTGGATTTTGCTTGGCGTGATAGTGAGACCGAGAAGGGAAACAAAGAGTGAGCGAACAAGTGAAAACATGGAACAGATTTTTTTGCATAAAATGACTTGTCTGTTCCACTTTTCCTTTTTACAACAATTAACAACAATTTTAATTAATTGTTGCATCAAGGCCCAATAGTAAAATAGTAAGTTAGGTTTGGTTAGATATCTCACAACCTTCTCTGGAAAGATTAATGAAACTATTCCTCACTGGTTTTCAGAATAGCTTGTTACAATTGCAAAATTATTTTAAAGTATTTTTACCAGTAGTGCAGTTAAATGTGAGCAGTGTCAAGACTGCCAATTAGAGTCTGCCTCAGCCTACTTCACTTTGAAATTCATTTGAGCTTTAATGCTCAACCTACACTGAAAACTATGACATAGAAGGAAGCAACTTTCTACTCCACATAGATGATAACTGTGTAGGCAGCGACTGCACAGTTTGTATTATTTTCATTCACCACAGTTTTGATCCAAATGCCTCATTTCACAGTGGGACAGGAAGCTAGTATAAATGTTTAATTCAATATCAAGACAAAACACCAATATATATATTGTTGCTCTTTCTGCTCAGGAAGAAAGCCAGCATCAAAGAGAGAGACTTCTCTAAGACAGTACATGTTTGCAATTACCATAGACTTTTCAGCAAGAAAAATTTAATTGGTCTAATTTAGAGCTATAGAAAATTACCTAGTCCTTGAATGGCTGAATACCATTTTAAAATGTAGCATTATTTGGAAAATTCATGGTATATCAAATAGTTGCATAATTTCCAACAACCAATTGTAAAATTGTAATTTACATTTTTATGCAAAAATCATCTTGCCTGGACAGCAACACGCATTTTCAATTAAAAACCGCAGCAAACAACAGACATCGAAGATACTGAAGAAACAGTTACTCAGGAAATACAGTACATCTATACGAATCTGGAAATCATAGTCTCCTTGTCAATAGTGCTTGTAGCATGGCTGCCCATTATAATGCAATTACACCAGTCTCGACATGAACACGAGCTCAGACCACTCACTCGCCTGCTTGCTGTTTTTTTAATATGCTTTGGTTCAGTGCTGTCTGTTCAACTGGAGTTAAACTACCTCAGGCTGACCCATTCATTACCTACAGGTACCAAGTTATATAATCCCTGAGAGTAAAATGCAAGGAAACTAATTATGTAAAGCATCAAGTTTTTTTTCATACTTATAATCTGCCTGCTTCTACCTCACCCATCAGCACACCTACTGAATACTGTAAATATTTAAAGTCCTCATTATATCTGATGATTATGACCGTCACATTAATGCAAGGCAAATCCTTGATGAGCTAATGAGTGTGGGATATATCGCAGTTAGTTTAAGTGCTGTGCAATTAAGACATTTCATGTAAGTGCAAACACAAAGCATAAACTTCACTATGTCTCAGAAGAATTTGTGATTTATGTTTTTTTTCTCCACCTTAAAACATTCTATAACAGTTTAACTTTTAAATTGCAAAAGGCTTCTGAAGTTTATTTTTATTGGTTAGTATCGCGGCCAAGATCAAAGGTACTGATGTGTGAATTTGATGCCTTAGCCACCCCCTGAAATGTCTAATCATATAACACAAGTGTCACATAATTCAGCATATATTATGACAGTAGCAATTACAGAAAAGTGCATGACACTATTATTTCCAACTGGAAATTAGATGATTATGCTAATTAAGTGATAGATAGCAGGTGGCACAAAGCGGCTGTTAGATGCCTGTCTGATCCATAGAGAGACTCACAGTCGAAGTCTGCATGCCCTGCTTTGGCAATGACTGCTTCAACTGCTGCTTGGTTTGTCAGAAAGTGCTTGGCATTTGCTTTGATTTAGCACTTCCTTATCACATCAAAGAGGTGAAGAAGGTAACCTTGTAAGTCTGCCATGAAAAATCCACTGGCAATTTACCAACTCAAACTGCTGGATTTGCACGAGTATTAGTATATTTCCAACGTTATTTTATAGACCAAAATAAAAGTGAAAAAAAAATGAGGGAAACACTCAGCAGGTCAGACCACATCTGCGGGAAGAGAAACTGAGTTAATATTTCAAGGCAAAATCTTTAGACTTCAAACATGAACTCTGCTTCTCTTACCACAGATGTCACATGACTTACCAGGCATTTGCTGTGCTTTCTGTGTTTATTTTAGATTTAGTGGGATATGTGCCATATACGGACATGTGAGACTATTGTAGAAGGGGTATTATGGTCAACATGGGCGAGTTGGGCTGAAGGGCCTGTTTCCATGTTGTATTACTATTTACATACTTTGCAGGTTTTTTAAAATTTTCTTTTACTTTCTCAACATAGCCAACCAAAGATGAATGATTATAAAGGGATGCACTATTCAAGTCAACAACATTTTGGATATTGAAACCCACTTAGATAAACTGCAACTCCTTTTTTACAACTAAAAATACACCTTTAGTTTAGTTTATTTTACAAGTACAGCATGGGAACAGGCTCTTGGGTGTCCTTGTACATCAGTCACTGAAAGTAAGCATGCAGGTAGAAAACTAATGGCCTTCATAACAAGAGGAGTTGAGTATATGAGCAAAGGGGTCCTTCTGCATTTGTATAGGGCCCTGGTGAGACCACACCTGGAGTATTGTGTGCAGATTTGGTCTCCAAATTTGAGGAAGGACATTCTTGCTATTGAGGGAGTGCGGCGTAGGTTCACGAGGTTAATGCCCGGTGTAGGAGCCATTAAGCTAAAGTCAGTATATTATAGCCATGTCTAACATTTTTGATATTTTGGTTTTTATTTGTCTGTATCTTTGTAGGTGGGATTTGATATGTAAATGTGATATGTCTACTTCTAGAGGAGACTAGTGCAGACTCATAGATTTGGAGTCAGTTGGGTCTCGGGGGGGGGATGGTGAGAATACAGTTTTTTACCCATTCACACACACCACATGATCACGGTGCACCCACGTTAATGAGATGAAATACTTTTATAAGAAGAAACTTTCATATGATTATAACATGAATGGAACCGATTAAGAACAGATAGTGACGGATTATTTATTTGGTATGTACTACTTCATAAAAGATCAATGAATCAAGAATCAATGTTTGGAAGATTAGTTTTTGATATCTTAAGTGTGTCGTGAGTGAGTAAAATGTACCTCCTAACCATCATCCGAGAAGTAATGGCTATCCAAGTTGGGCTCTGAGAAGGCCGTAAAGATTTTTTTGGCTATTTGCCGGCACCCGTCATAGTCGCAGCAGGTCGCCGAAAATTTTCAACGTTGAAAATCCAGTGGCGACCAGAAAAACACACGACTCTTTGGGCCACTACTCATGACATGTGACGCCTGTATGGTTGTGAGTAGTCGTCTAAAGAGTCTTACCTTTCACTGGTCGCCGCTGGATTTTCAACATGTTGAAAATTTTTGGTGACCTGCTGTGACTATGACGGGTGCCGGCAAATCGCCAAAGAAATTGCATAAGTGGGACAGGCCCTTAACTGAATAGCATAAATACACACCCCACTTATAGTGGATATATAAACTCAGATATTTTATGTCTGGCTATACCCATCACCTGTACCCTTCTCCCGCACAAGTCCCCTGCCTGTACTGACCTATTGGGGCTAGATAGTTCCCAATGGTCTGACAGCCTTGGTTCCACAGACAGCAACCCCCTCCCACCCCAACACCACCTTGATGGCTTATGCTATCACAGAATATTTCACTGGTTTTAGATACGTCTGATGTCTAGAAACAACTTTACATAGTCAATATTGATTTTTAAAGATTTAGATAACTAGAAATTATTTTTGTGGAAGATCCACTTTCTGTTGTGGTTAAGTAGGGCACAAATATGTGCAAATGAAAACTGCAGAAGAGGCATCCAGAGGCATTACAAGACACAGGATGCAACAGCACAAATCCTGCACTTAATACATTAGTGCAGCAATTCCTTGCAGGACTCAGGAACAAAAGTCACAAAATGCCACTCTGCAACAAACATCAAATAAATCATTAAACTAAATTACAGCAAGAATACACAAATGAAATTGACATTCTCATCATTATCTTTTCGTATGATTCACAACATAGGCATGAATAGAAGACCCAGCTCTCTCCCTCTCTGGACCCATTTTTATCCATCACTGCCCTAAAATATACAAAACAACTTCATTCAAAAAAAGTGTTCTGAAATTTAAATACAGGAAATTATTTTTGGAGAAGTGTGCAATCAATTAACGACACGTTGCCCATCTGGTAAAGAATATTTTACATCAATTTGAATTTTGTGACTGAGCTACTGTTAAGATTGCAATTATTTTAAGTTCAGCTGATAACTAACTGAAACTAAAGTAAAACTCACTAATTTCTTTTATTTCTCTAAATTGTCAATACTAATCATAATTTGTTAAAAGCAAATATAATGCACTAACACCATCCATTAGCAGTTGACCTGCTTGTAATCTTATTATTCACAAGTTAAACACAAAACTCCATCACAATTAAACAAAATAAACAAATGTTCTCCAGATACTGCAAATGAAGAGCAATGTGTACTGAGTCATTTGGACCAAAGGATTCCAGGTTATTTTGTTGTTGCTTTGGATTTAGTTGATCGCCAGAATCCACCTCAGCATTGACAGGGAGGGAAGCCAAGTCTTCACCCCCTTATTATGACCCAGTGATTTAGAGTTTAGAGATACAGCATGGAAACGGGCCCTTTGGCCCATCAAGTCCATGTCGACCATCAATCACCCTTACACTAGTTCTATGTTATCTACTTTCGCATTCAACACTGGAGGCAATTTACAGAAGCCAATTATCCTACAAACCTGCACGTGTTTGGCTTGTGGGAGGAAACAGGAGCACCCAGAAAAAACCCGTGAGGGGATAGGGAGAATGTACAAAGTCTGCACTGACAGCATCTGTAGTCGGGATCGAACCCGAGTCTCTGGTGCTATAAGGGCGCAACTCTACCTCCCCGCCAATATGCCGACAAAAACACAATGTGTGTGAGTATGTTTGTACACACAGTGGAATGTTAAATGTAGACATAATTGCATGTAACTATGCTGCCTTGTCACAATCACAAAAGAATGGCACAAGCTAACAGGTAACCAGGACCTTACCTCAGCGCCGGTTCACACCATCAGAGGAATAAAGGAGATTTTTTTCCCAGTGAAATGCATTGTCTAAAGAATGTTTGGGAAAAATGCTATGCTAAAAAAAAATTCACAATGTCTGAAATTCATTCCTAATTTATGGTAACAGCTGCTCATTGTCCTCCTCTCGAGAAAATTGGTTCCCTTGAATGCAGTTCAATTTCAGGAGCAGGGTACAACATAAAGACTATAGCCATCACCTAGGGATAAATATCTAGGCAAATATTTATTTTGGTCATCCTTTTATCTTGCCATTCCCAAAGGAAGGGAATTCACTTTCAAGAGACTGCCAGCCAGCCTGAGACCTCAGACACTGAAATGGCTCTGTTTAGCTTCTCTTTCAGGTCATTATTTAGGTTGCTTATTTACTTATTTAACCCCACTTTCTTTTTCCAATCCAAGGCCACTGGTGACCACTTCAGCCCAGGACTGACAATAAAACTGTCAGTGCATTTCCATTGCCAACACGCAAGCACAGATAGCAGTAGCACAATTCTTTGTAGATTGTAGGAAAGTCTCCAGTGGATTAAATGTGCTCATGTGCTATTCCACATGGAGTACTGTGCAGCCAATGAGAATAATGAGTGCACTGATAACAGGAGGGAAGGAAGCTTTACCAAGGTCACGAAAATCAAACATAAATCAAACTAATAAAGGACTGCTTAACCAATTACAAAAAAAAATCTCCCCGAGTTATTCTTCCTGGTAGGTTCTTAACTCCAAATTATTTGTATTGTTTTCCTGGAATATAGGCAAAATGTAGATTTAATATATATTCTGCTTTTACAGTGCCCATGTTACAGTGCCCTCCATAATGTTTGGGACAAAGACCCATCATTTATTTATTTGCCTCCGTACTACACAATGAGATTTGTAATAGAAAAAAAATCACATGTGGTTAAAGTGCACCATTGTCAGATTTTATTAAAGGGTATTTTTTATACATTTTGGTTTCACCATGTAGAAATTACATCTGTGTTTATATATGGTCCTCCCATTTCAGGGCACCATAATGTTTGGGACACATGGCTTCACAGGCATTTGTAATTGCTCAGATGTGCTTAATTGCCTCCTTAATGCAGGTATAAGAGAGCTCTCAGCACCTAGTCGTTCCATCACATTTGGAAACTCTTATCGCTGTTGATCAACATGAGGACCAAAGTTGTGCCAATGAAAGTCAACGAAGCCATTATGAAACTGAGAAACAAGAATAAAACTGTTAGAGACATCAGCCAGACCTTAGGTTTACCAAAATCAACTGTTTGGAACATCAAAAGAAGAAAGAGCGCACTGGTGAGCTTACTAATCGCAAACGGACGGGTAGGCCAAGGAAGACCTCCACAGCTAATGACAGAATGATTCTCTCTATAAGAAAGAAAAATCCCCAAACACCTGTTCGACAGAAACACTCTTCAGGAGTCAGGTGTGGATTTGTCAATGACCACTGTCCGCAGAAGACTTCATGAACAGAAATACAGAGGCTACACTGCAAGATGCAAACCACTGGTTAGCCGCAAAAATGGGATGGACAGGTTACAGTTTGCCAAGAAGTCCTTAAAAGAGCAACCACAGTACTGGAAAAAGGTCTTGTGGACAGATGAGACGAAGATTTACTTATATCAGCGTGACGGCAAGAGCAAAGTGTGGAGGAGAGAAGGAACTGCCAAGATCCAAAGTATACCACCTTATCTGTGAAACACGGTGGTAGGGGTGTTATGGCCTGGGCATGTATGGCTCACTTATTTTAATTGATGATACAACTGCTGATGGTTGTAGCATGATGAATTTGTATACATAATTGAAGTGTATATACAAATCTTATCTGCTCAAGATCAAACAAATGCCTCAAACCCATTGGCCAGCGGTTCATTCTACAGCAAGACAATGATCCCAAACATGCTGCTAAAGTAACAAAGGAGTTTTTCAAAGCTAAAAAATGGTCAATTTGAGTGGCCAAGACAATCACCCGATCTGAACCCAATTGAGCATGCCTTTTATATGCTGAAGAGAAAAGTGAAGGGGGCTGGCCCCCAAAACAAGCATCAGCTAAAGATGGCAGAAATACAGGCCTGGCAGAGCAGCACCAGAGAAGACACCGAGCAACTGGTGATGTCCATGAATCGCAAACTTCAAGCAGTCATTGCATGCAAAGGAAATGCAACAAAATACTAAACATGACTACTTTCATTAACATGACATTGCTGTGTCCCAAACATTATGGTGCTCTGAAATGGGGAGTAACTATGCGTAAACACTGCTGCAATTTCTACATGGTGAAACCAAAATGTATAAAAACACCCTTTATTTAAATCTGAAAATGTGCACTTTAACCACATGTGATTTTTTTCCGATTACAAATCTCAAATTTTGGAGTACAGAGGCAAATGAATAAATAATGGGTCTTTTTCCCAAACATTATGGAGGTCACTGTAAATACACCAAAGAATCCAGAATTAGTTGACTTGTACAGGGCATATTTTGTTTATTTATAATGCAATTTATTAGGCTAATATTCAAATTACTTTGTTGCAGATTCCAAGGACCCAAATTTAAGATGTTCAAAATATTTACAACGATGTCAGTAAATGGCTAACCTCGAGTGGATCTACCATTAGGGATGTATATCCCATTCAGAAGCAGAAATATATCCGCAACTCCCTTGTCAATTCTTCCCTTCCCTCCCGCTCTACCCCTTCCCCGGGCACTTTCTCTTGCAACCGCAAGAAATGCTACACTTGTCCCTTCACCTCCCCCCTCCACTCCTTTCAGGGACCCAAGCAGTCCTTCCAGGTCCGACAGAGGTTCACCTGCACCTCCTCTAACCTCATCTACTGCATCCGCTGCTCCAGATGCCAGATAATCTGTATCGGTGAGACCAAGCGGAGGCTTGGCGATCGTTTCGCCGAACACCTCCGCTCGGTCCGCATTAACCAATCCGACCTCCCGGTGGCTCAGCACTTCAACTCCCCCTCCCATTCCATATCCGACCTCTCGGTCCTGGGCCTCCTCCACGGCCAGAGTGAGCAACACCGCAAGTTGGAGGAACAGCACCTCATATTCCGCTTGGGGAGTCTGCATCCTTTGGGCTTGAACATTGAATTTTCTCAATTCTGTTAACCCTTGCTGTCTCCTCCCCTTCCCACCTCTCCCTCAGCCCTCGGGCCCTGGCATTCCCTCTCTCTCTATCTCCCTCCCCCACCCTAGTCGCACCATCTTCTCATTTTCACACCACAAACAGCTTACAATGGCTTGTTCCCTTTATCATTGATACTTTTTTGCATATCTTTCATTGTTCTTTATCTCTCCACATCACCGTCTATATCTCTCGTTTCCCTGATCCCTGACCAGTCTGAAGAAGGGTCTCGACCCAAAACGTCGCCTATCTCCTTCGCTCCTTAGATGCTGCTGCACCCGCTGAGTTTCTCCAGTCTTTTGTGTACCCTCGATTCTCCAGCATCTGCAGTTCCTTCTTTAACACATATATTCTGCACTGTTCCATTTGTGTAGTGGTTCTTCAACAACAATGCAGAATATGGAGAATATATTTGATAGCAGTGTACAAAGGGCGATAAATATTTGGTATTTAGATGACCAATGTTTGCTAAACCTTATATTACGTATCACAAGTTTCCAATCATGTATCTTTAACTTCAATCTTATAATATTTAATTACTGCTTGGAATACTGACATGCATATTTTCCTGAGCCCCATCTTAATAGCTGCTTTATGAATGTTATTTTCATGGTTTTGCTAACTTTTGTTTCTTTCCTCTTCTCTGCCCTTTACAAATCTTATTGCAGATTGCCTTTAAGGGACCATATGAGTCTGAAGAAGGGTCTCGACCCGAAACATCACCTATTCCTTTTCTCCAGAGATGCTGTCTGACCTGCTGAGTTACTCCAGCGTTTTGTGTCTATCTTCAGTTTAAACCAGCATCTCCAGAGATGCTGTCTGACCTGCTGAGTTACTCCAGCGTTTTGTGTCTATCTTCAGTTTAAACCAGCATCTGCAGTTCCTTCCCATACATATGAGAGAAGAGATCTCCATCCAATGATTCCCTTCTTTGAAAGCGACATTGTTGAAATAACCTATCTTGGACTCAAGTTTCCTCTCTTGCTATGGTCTTTCCATACTTGGGAATTACAGAAGGCAATCTAACCTCTTTTTTATTTGTACATATTTTAAACATGCACCATGATTAACATTGGATCCATGCTCTATTTTTGCTCACTGCTGTTTGGAATAGCTCGTTGCTCATTCTTGAACATGGATAGGAAAATGGCCCAGAATTTACTGGGATTTCCCAATAATCCTGCTGGAATAAAGCTACTGGAATTTACACTTATGGGGAACAACTGACCCAGGACTCCTGCATGACTGGGGATGTACAGAACCTCCCAGCCAAACACCTCCACTGGACACCACAAGGAATAAAATAATAGATTTCCCACACAACTTTCATCAGGCGAGCTCTAGGGCACCGATTGAATGTGGGTTTTTATGCCTGTGAGTTGAATGCCAAGAATGAGGTAAGTTACTCTTTCCCTTCACCATGTGCGTTTGCTGTAATGTTTTTTGATGTTTTTGTTGTCGTGCAGGATCTTGCTGATTAGCTCAAGGTTAGCATCAAAAATGTTTCCCAAACTGCAGATGTCAAAAACCTGAAATAAAAACAGAAAATGCTGGGTAAAAAAAAACCCAGCATGTCAGTCAGTCAGTATGGGGGAGGAAGTTGTGTTAAAAGGTTTGCTAAAAGGTTGTTGACTTGAAACATTTTTTGTAGATGTCCATATGTACATGCTGACCTAATGAGTATTTCTAACATTTTCTGTTATTATTTTTAGTCTGTATCATTATCTTTTTGAATGTGAATAAGACAGTGTATAATAATATATTTTTGGAGCAGTAATTCCACTCAGCAACATAATGGCCTTTATTTTTAAGAAAGACTATTATCATGGGCATTCACCATTCCAGCACGCTAATTGATATGTGATTAATTGAGGGAAACTTGAGGTAAAACGTTATTTTGTGAAGCAAGTGCTGAAGTTGCTACACTAGAATAGGATTCAATTATGAGCAATTCTAACAAAACAAACACATACTCTAATGGCATGTGCAGGCAATTATCGTTCTTCCATTTTCCTGATGAAACCACTTAACCATATAGTATCTCAGTAAACTAGCTTTGTATCTGCCTGTTTCTCATCCTTTGTTGTGCATCAGGGCATTAAACCCAACAGAAGGGCATTAGCTCTATAACTGCCTTGAGGCAAAGGGGATGATTTCAGTATGTTGCCTGTACCTGTAGGTTAACTAGGTTGGATCATTATTAGACCTTCAACAAATCCTCAGCTGCAATTTACTTGTAAATATATCGGAAAACTCGCAGAAACCTTAAGATTTACTTTCTGTGCTTTTAATATATCTTTCTTTTTCAGAGCAAGGGATACTTTAGTAACTTTTTTAAAAATAATTCCCAATTTTCCATAATGATAGTTTAAAAATATAATTATACTTTGACCTATTAATCACTGGATCTTCTTTAGTTTCCAGTCTGTTTACTGGACAATATAATTTCCACCTTGTGTTGCTCTGACATTTATTTTTCCCTTTTTACTCTCTGTTTGTTCATTTCACTTCATTTGTCTCCTCGCCTGTAATCTCTTACTGGTCTTTTATTTCAGCTTCTTGCTGCCTTGTTGTTTCAGCTGGAGAGAAAGTGGGCGATGGATTCTTGGGCTGCAGTTGTTTGGCAGTGCAGTGGTTCCTTGGCTATCAGTTCCTCTGGCATGGTCAGGGAGTGCTCGGTTTAGCAACATTGAAAAGGGACCTAAAAAGTTGGAACCAAAATAGTAACTGGGACTAAATTGAAAGCATTTACGAAAGGAATGTAATTACTGCAGCTGCTTAAGAAGTAATAAGTACATTTGTGTTTTCAAAAGTCTAAAAATGGGATTGCAGATGAAGTAAACGTCAAGCACGGTTATGGGGAATGGGTCAAAATGTAAGGTAGGGCTTGGGCTCAGTAGTAACAGAATAGCCACTCTGCCCAAGTCCAAGGTGGGAATGATGAAGACCGTGAGTTTGAGTTGGGTTACTACCTCCAGACCTACTGTGAAGTCAGCAGTGAAAAATATAACATCATAGCCAGCTGTTAAGTAGATCAAACTATCTGTTATAGGCACAAAAAGCTGGAGTAATTCAGCGGGGCAGGCAGCATCTCTGGAGAGAAGGAATGGGCGATGTTTTGAGTCGAGACCCTTCTTCAAACTATCTGTTGTCTTTTGAAGACTCACTTGTAGTCCACGGCAGAGTAAATGGATGAAGCCAATAAAGTGGCTTTTTGTATCTGTGTTCCGTGTATTGTTCTTCATTTTTCTCTCCAAGCACTCGAGCTCCCTGTGTCCAAATCTGGCAAATACTCTCCATTGCATTTACCCTCTCAATGGCTCATGTGTCTCCTCATTGGTCTTCCATTTCCTTTACAGATCTGCAGCTATTGAAATTCCCAATCATACCTCACCTCCACATCTCAGGCACTATTTTTTGAGAACTCCGTCTCTTCTAACTTTTTTTGCACATTCACCCATCAAACTAAGAAAATGTATTCCTTTTGTTTCTTAGGAATTCCTTCACCCTCCATTTTATTTATAAAGACCTTTAAATAAGGCTAAATCTTTACTGTGAGCTATTTCTCGGATATCTCCCAAAATATTTTACTGTTTCCCTTTCAATTACATGCAGGGCTTTATTCATACCCCTCTGTTAACTTTTCTGGTCTTTATTTTCTGCTTCCATTTATATATTTGTTTATTTGTTTTTTGCATTCATAGTCCCTTGATGCATTTTTCTTTGGGTCCTGAGAAATGGGGAGAAACAGATGGCCACATAGGACCATCTGCCCATCCAGTCATTCAATAAAGTAATGATGCTGTTGACTTTAGACCTTTCTTGCCTGGATAATCAACCTGAAAACATTGACTGCATTTTTCTGAGTAACTCTAGCATTTTCTATTTTTATTCCTTGATTCACCCATTGTTTAAAACTCGGTCTTTTACAGCAATTAATTTTCCAATCATCAGCATGCATGGCCCTCTGTGGTAGACAGTCCAAAGGTCTGAAAAGCTTCAAGAAGAAAATTCCTCAATATTCCAGTCTTTAGTTGCCAAAGCCCTCTCGTTAAATCTCCAATTGTACAGTCCTCCAATTTGTGTCCTTCACATCTTCATAGCATCTCATTCAAGATACTTTTTACACAGTCCGCCTTCGATTGATTCATTTTCAAATTTTAATGCCTTTCACATGCACATAACAGGAAGAAGGAAGGATGTGCTCTCTCAGGAGGGATGTGCTGGGTCTGGAGAGGGTCCAGAGGAGGTTTACAAGAATGATTCCTGGAATGAGTGGATTAACATGCGATGAGCGTTTGACGGCACTGGGCCTATACTTGTTGGAGTTTAGAAGAATGAGGGGGACCTCATTGAAATGTACAGAACAGTGAAAGGCTTGGATAGAGTGGATGTGGAGAGGATGTTTCCTCGAGTGGGAGAGTCGAGGACTAGAGGTAATAACCTCAGAATTGATGGATGTTCCTTCAGGAAGGAGATGAGCAGGAATTTATTTAGTCAGAGGGTGGTGAATCTGTGGAATTATTTGCCACAGATGGCTGTGGAGGCTGTCAATGAATATTTTTAAGGCAGAGATTGATAGATTCTTGATTAGGTGTCAGGGGTTATGGGGAGAAGGCAGGAGAATGGGGTTAGGAGGAAGAGATAGATCAGTCATGATTGAATGGCAGAGTAGACGATGGGCCGAATGGCCTAATTTTGCTCCTTTCACTCATGACCTTATGATAGTCACTGTTTCTGAGATGTTCTCCAACCTGTAAATGGCACAAGTTCCTTTTCTGGAGCACGGCTTTCCTTCAAGGATGAAAATAAGCAGATCTAGGAAGCAGTCCCAAGCATATGGCAGTGATTTCTTAAATGTCTTGTCAGTTAAATATTGCTTTTACCTCAATTTATTTTTTGATAACTGAAATCACAAATTAATGTTACTCAATTTTCACTAATTAATCTACGTTCCCTTTTCTATCTCCTGTCCTGCAGCTCTGCGATGTATAATTTTATTCCAAAACACTAATTATTCCATTCGTATTCCCCAACTGTGACCAAACATATTCTGTTTTTGGACCATGTCCAGTATGATTCCCAAGATCCAGTGATGTAATTGAATCGCTGAATAATATTGCCACCGCCTTCCTTTCTTCCTACCCTGTCCCTCTATGGAATACCCTGCACCAGCTCAAGTCATGCAGACTTATGATATCAAACCCACGTTACTTTTACTGGTCCCGTCATTAAGGAAAGTGAATCCTGCCCTCATATGCCATCTTATCATCACACATTTAATCCATTAATCCATTGAATATTAAGATCCTCCAGTTTATGCTCCTTAATGCAACTAATTACCAAAACTTTAAAAATTTCTGCATCATTTCAACAACTTCAATCAACTTCAATATGTTTGATTGCCTCGACTAAAATCTATGGTCTGTGAAATTCCTTGATCTGACATTTCGTATTCTAACATTTCTAAGACATTTCTTTGAGATAAGGGCTCCTTTAACAATAGAGTGCCCTCTTTCATAAATATTTTAACCATAGCCACTAAAATAAACAGATTATGAGTGGGGATAGAGTTAATTGGCTGGAAGTGGCCGAGTCCACTTACTTGCAGCAATATTTTGTTTTGTTTTTCTCCAGAAGCCACTTTCGGCTGTTTGGAGACATATCACCTGGGATGTGCAGCACAAAAGATAACCATGGAAGAACAACTCATTGTGTGTAGTCCACGTTTTAAATATATCCAATTTGGATTAACAAAATGTTCACAAAAGTGATCTGACTGGCTCTATTTAGTTTTTTTTTTAATATACTTGGATTTCAGGACTGTTTTACTGGCAAGTACTAAAATTTGCAGGATGAATTTGTTTTCTGTTTGCTTGGCTCTGTTTTAACTGGCCAACAAATGCATTCAATTTTTTGGAAATTATGTATGAAAATGCTTACACAATATTTCTAGTTGTAATTGTTTTCAATTGAGCTTTTTAATTTTTTTTACCCATTTTAAAGTTTACTTTCTCCTCTCTTTCCCATTCTGTCCTGGGGGTTGAACAGGTGGCTAGCTGGCTGTCGGGTCCCTGCCAGAGGCTTTGTACCTGAGCAGCAGTGTTGATCTCTCACACAATTGTCCCATGAACTTTTTTTTTAAAGTGCAGAAAGGAACCGCAGATGCTGATTTATACCAAAAAAATAGACACATAGTGCTAGAGTAACTCAGCGAGTCAGGCAGCATCTCTGGATAAAAAGCATGGGTAACGTTTTGGGTCAGGACTGTGTGAAGAAGGGTCCCGACCCGAAACATCACCCATCCTTTTTCTCCTGAGATGCTGCCTGACCCGCTAAGTTACTCCCGCACTTTGTGTCTATTTTTTAAGTGCTTAAATGTCCCAGTCACCCTGCTTAAGAGGCTTGGATGACAATAGCTCTTTGCTGTAGCTGTTTCAAACAGATGGCTACTCTCTAAACGGCTCATCTGGAATTAACGCACAGTCCTCAAAACCTCTAACTTGTAGACTTCTTTTGTAAACCTGCTCACATTCATTTGGTTTTAAAGTACAACCTTAAAGCATGACCCCAGTGCCAAAACTTCTGTGAAGAGAATGACCATCGGAAATCTTGAGCTGCCTGACTGCTCTCGAGCCAGTTGCTAAGAAGTAACTGATAACTTAAATTACTCGCTTTCCAATCTCAAGCCCCTTTGTGGTAAAGAGAAAGGTTTTACCACAAGACCTCCTCCATGCAAGCATTTGAACCTGGGTGTCAGTTTTAAGGAGAATTATGCAGGAGAAAATGCCTAATTTCAAAGAACATAAAGCAGGATGCTGAATTATTAAATTATGTATACTATGCCCATACAGTGCATCTTTAACAAATAATTAGCAAGCTACCAGCTGCTAGATTCATATCCTACATGGGTCATGGATCACACAATGGAATTATGTACAAGGCCTTATCTACATAATGTCTGCTGAAAATAAATATTTTCTAATGCTCATTTCAGTCGTAATAAATGAGCCATATAAAAACATTTATTTCACAGCCAATAAAAAGAGGAGCAGAATAGACATAAAAATCAGGGACTTGCTTGCACTTTTTTTAATCTTGCAAATTCTCCTGGATGCCATATGCCATGAAACATTAATCCTCATTCGCCCAGCAGAATAAAACATGAGCAGCACATGCTGGCCAATGTATAAGTACTGCATATTGTTTGAGTCAAAAACTGGGCTTACAGAGGTTTAATCTATTAGAATTATACTATTTACCTCTTGCTGTCGACGTACATTGCTCTGTAACATCTGTGTAACATAATGGGTCAATGGCTGCAGGACATTTGAACCCAGCTTCAGAAAACTATTGATGTTTTAATGTCTTCAACTCAAATGTTTATTCAGCCTCCAATGATGTAATGTGATAGAAAGAACTTTCGTAATTTGTGAAATGAATATTCATTTCGAGATACATGGAATCACTAAATATCCATTTCGCACACTGGGAAAGTTTTCTTTAGCATTTCTTCAATGGTGATATCTCTATACATGGCAGCGGCAATGAATTTAATTTTCAATTGCAATTTACAGCATATGGTTGTGATTAATAACACAAACTTTGCGTAATGGCAGAACACAGCAAGTGAAAGTCAATAAGAATTGTTTGAACTGATTGTGTGACCTAAGAAAACAATAACACTGGCTCAAGGCCAAGATTATTACTCTGTGTCCCTGATTATTTCAATATCATGATAATATTAAATTATTTTGCATTTATGGAAGAAAACTGGTGGAAGGGGGAGGGGTCATTGGCGTGTGGAATCTATGGAATCTGTTTTTCCATCAAAGCTCAGGAGATTTGAACAAAATCAATGCATGTACATCCAAAGCACTTTTAAAGGTTCTGTAAAACAAATCTTTCAAACAGGCATTGGTTTAATGTTATTAAGCTTTACTTCGATCTGGTGAGTAATGCAGAAACGGGCCAGTTCCCTGTGCTCACACTCCTGGATGAGCTTATCATGTGAATCTTTCTGCAAATACAGCCCAAGAGCTAAATGTTGCAACACTCAATCCAGAGTTACATGCGGAAAATAAATAGCTCAGCCTTCACCACTGCAGCCTTTCTTTAACTGCACTCCATTCGTGAAGCATTGCAATGAGTGTACAAAATTATGAGAGGAATAGAATTGGGTAAACGCACAGAGTCTCTTGCCCAGACTAGGGGAATTGAGAACCAAAGGACATCGGTTTAAGGTGAGGGGGGGAATAGGAACCTGAGGGGTAACTTTTTTTTTTAACGCAAAGGGTGGCGAGTGTATACAACGAGCTGCCGGAGGAGGTAGTTGAGGCAGGTACTATTGCAAAGTGTAAGAAACATTTAGGCAGGTACATGGATAGGACAGGTTCAGAGTGATATGGGTCAAACGCAGGCAGGTGAGACCAGTATAGATGGGACATGTTTGTCGGTGTGGGCAAGTTGGGCCGAATGGCCTTTTTCCACACTGTATGACTCAATGGCCCATATTCTATTCATTTTTTAAAGCCCAACAGGTTTAACTCTGCAATTTAGACTCGACAGCGGGTTTAAATCCCTGATATTTAGACTAAAGTCTAAGTTGTCTTTCTACTAATCGCCAAAGCTTAGACTGACCTTAAACATGGTCTAACTTGCCGCAAAATTTAGACTCAGCAGGGTGCAGGTTTAAGGAAGGTTTAAGCTCGCTATGGAGAGAAAAAATGGCCGACGAGCTGGAAGCACTCTACCTTCGCTTGCAACTTCATTCTCTTCCATTGCTCACGAAGATCACGAAGATCTCTGCGTCTGCCAAACCGCGACTGGAATTGCGAATGAATCGCATCCCATGCCTTGTTCTTTTCAATTGTTGCCTGTAAATTGCACCTTTTTTTCTCGATAATTGTAATTTTATCGGCTAGTAACATCAGGAGAAATTCTTTCTCGCTGGCGTCCCAGTTTTCTTTCCGCTATTTCTTTTTGTCAGCCATGTTAAAGTTGTCGTCTGCTCGTGCTTCTGCAATTGCATTGTACATGTGCAGTACAAGCAGACATTGTCAACATGGCAACTAAAACGCAGTCAAACTTTAGACTCAGCTATAACCAAAGTCTAAAGTTAGACTTGCCTTAGACTTTAGTCAAACTAAACCTCTCTACCAGAATACCAAATTTTTCTTAAACCAATCGTCGGGTTTAGTTAGACCGAGCGGCAGGTATAAAGGTGAGTTTAAGGAAAGTCTAACTTTGCAATTAGTAGAATAGGGGCCTTTGACTCGAACTTGGAAATCTTCACTTGGCACATGATACGGTATACATTTGTACCCAAGCTCTTGTAGGGCCAAGCTGGAAATTTCATCCAGCTTTTAAGATGCGATCCAGATTGTAAAGGGAGCAACCTGCTAAAATTAGACACTTGTTTTGTGAGCGTGACAATGGTACAGCTGGTAGAGCTGCTGCCTCACAGTCCTGACCTTGGATGCTGTTTGTGTGGAGTTAGCAGCATGCGACAGTGTGTTTCCTCAGGGTGCTTCGGTTTCCTCCCATATCCCACAGACATGCAGATTTGTAGGTTAATTGGCCTCTGTAAATTGCCCCTAGTGTGTAGGGAGTGGATGAGAACGTGGGATAACATTGTCATTCATTCATCATCGTTGCAAACATTAGTGACGCAGTGGTGCTGGTTTCCATTGGGAACAGTGACGGATGCACCACACATCTCTGTCCTCCAGTTCCTGCGGACGTCCACCGCTGGAAGTATAGGATTTGGTGTGTGTAACATTGACCTAGTATTAATGAGTGATCGATTGATTAATTGACGTGGGCTCAGTGGGCCAAAGGGCTTGTTTCCATGCTGTTTCTCTAAACTATAACTTCTGCCAGATTTTCATTCGGAGGGTCTGCAAAGTAAGGCTGGTGTATTATCTGGTTCATTCAAGTGCATCCGAAGACATAGGGAATCAGGTGGAAAAATGGAGAACAAGTATTACATATGACCTTATTTAATGTCAGAATAACCTTAAGGAACCACTTGCCTCCTTGGTTAGCTGCTGCAAATTGTTATTTTCTTATTCGGGGAACAGCTGATGTTAATGGTCTGTTCTGTCGACTGCTTTTTAAAAAATGGAAATGTAAATTTTCCTGAAAATTTACGAACTAAATTTAATGCTGCACCAGAAGGACACATGTTCATTCTATGCCTAGTTTGGGTAGCTGACACGGTGTTGAAATTGGTGACTGAGATGTAACCATTAAATAATTCCACTTGCTGGCCACTAATATACAGATGTCTGGTGATGTTGGAATTCAGATGACATTGGATTTGGAAGTAAAACACTGAATGACGCGCAGACAATCACAACATAGACTCGTATCATAATGAGTAACTCCTTGGGTTAAAGTCCAAAATTAGTGAATGTTCAGAAACAAACAATGGAACAATACTCTTAGAGAAATCTTTAATTATTAAGCCTATTAATGTTATTTATAAGCAACTGAAGAGCTTTTTTGCAGGTTTTATTCCTCTTCAGTCACTCAGGCCCCTTTGCTATCCACGAGAATGCAATGGAACAGTCATTGACTCTGACTGGAAGGCTGTATTTTAACCATTATCCTGTGTTGACACGCGCTCGCGTTGCTGCTGGGATGTTGACGCACTTTCCCGACCTGCCGGTTACGCACAGTGTCACATTCTGCTCTCCATCCAGGCCATTGTAATGCAACATTACAGATCATTGTCTACCTGGAGTGATTTAATGCAATATCGCACATCATGATCTTGCTCATTGTTTCTGACAAATCACTGCACATTGCCTCTGGCTTCGACCTGCTCACAATCGAGCCGGAATAGTGTAATGTAATGTGAAACATCACCCTCAGCCGTTATGGGCCATCAGGAATCGTTCTCCAGCTGTGACAAGATGTGGGTCTGGGTTGTAGTCTGCTCTGCAATCACTAACCATTAATCAGTTGGCAAGAGTTTTAATTCTCACAGTTAAGCTGTACATTACCAGGTTGTCTTTCCTCCCCCAAACCCCTGAAAACCTTCCTTTTGTGTGATACTCCACCTAGTGGCATGCCCAAAAACTATTAAAGCTTTTCAGGCCAAAGGAGGTGGCATTCGGCTTCATAGACAATTACAGAAACACTTCCATTGCTATCCATTCATTCTCTCTAATTTCAGTGAAAGAGCTGGAATTAGAGCAAGTTGCCAGTTTCTAAAGTATTGATTGCGATTACTCACAGCTTTTAAACAGAATCTTGTCTGTATTTTATATTTCCATAGCAAAGATGTTCTCGTGATTGTTTATCACCTATAAATAATGGTCCAGAACCTCATTGATAGCCTCACAATTTTCCAATGAATTCTTAGATTCTCTCTCTCTCTCTCTCTAAAATAACAGGAAAAGAAATGAAGTCATACAATCACCATGTTAAAAAAGATTAGGGAAAGCAGCATATTTCAAAAAAAGATTGCTTTTTCATACTTCAACATTGAAACTGGATCACGGCTGGTTATAAATATCCTTGATTTCTGTCGGTAATAAAATACTTTCACAATTACTATTGACAGTGCTGGATAATCTTGAAGGCTGCATTGCTTCAAGAAGATGAGTGTTACAAATCATTCTGCAGTGAGAAGAGTAACAGCAGCAGGCAGCAGACAGGTTTCAATTTCACAATGCTGATTATCTCATTCCAAATTCTATGCATGCCTAAATCTGAGAATCCCTGAAGCATCTATATGGACTCCTACTTTTAAAATGCCTATTACACTTTCATACTTCTGCTGCTTCCTGAAGAGTGCCATTTCACCAAGCTTAAATAGCAGAAAATTACACTGCATCTTCTCTGCCCATCTTCACAATTTCTATTAACCCGAGGAAGAACAAAGCACTAAGCTGGACGGTCTGGTACGGCAGGTTACAATGCAGGTTAAATAGCATAGTGCACACTGGTAGATTTTTTTTCCCTTCTAAAATCGAAAACCATTGCAATCAATCCAAAAATTCGACTTCAGATAACTGGATGGTTCCTTTGCATCCTGCGCATATATGTTGTAGCTTAAAGCGGTCTCAGATCAAACAACTGCAAGCTTATCGTTAACTTCATGCTTTTCACATAAAAGAGGATTCATTTTCACTGCAATGGGCACCTGTGGTGTTAAAACAGTTAAAGAACAATTTACATTTTGTCGAGCCAGTAGATGTATATGTATGTAAAATGCACAAGAACGGATGTTTTGCAGAATTAAAAGCTTAATAAAACCAACATTAATTTTGACAGAAGATAGACACATAATGCTGGAGTAACTCAGCGGGACAGGCAGCATCTCTGGAGAGAAGGAATGGGTGACATTTTGGCTCGAGACATTTCTTCGACTTTAGTTTTGGCAGCTCAGATCAAGTAAAAAACTAAAACATAGCCTTATATTTTTGGATTCTAGCAATATGCATCGTCAAAACATAAGGCACACAATTGTTTAAAAACATTTTTTTTTGTAAATTTTTTTTTGCTGTATCATTTTTATGTAGGGAACATATTTGATGAATTTCTGCAAGACACACTTTCCAGGTATTTGTCAGACATAAAATTAGTGGATTTGATAGATTATTTATAATGAATAGAATATAATGTGATATAAAGCAGATCACACTACAAGGAGTTGCAAATTCCAATCTTCAACGTGATTATACTCAGTTACTACAAAATCAAACACATTAGTTATTGATTAAAGCCTTTATGGATCTGTATTGAAAACCAAAATGAACTGACTTGCCTAAAGCCTATTTATATTTTACTAAAAAAAATGCACCTTAGAATGCTGTTTCAAATGATTTCACTGTATTTCCACAAACTGTTTGCAGTCTCATTTTATAGCTAGAATTTGACTGCTGCTCATATTTCCTATTATGTCTTCGTGCTGTGGCCTAAGATGCGCAAGAAACAGGCTGCAGGAGTAGGAAAAACAGCTGTTCGTTATGAAACACAACTACTGGAGCAACTCACTCACTGTTTTTACCTTAACTTAATGAAGAGCCAAAAGTGTTTTGCATGTTTTCTCTAAACAGTGCACTTAAGTTTAATAATCTGATACAGTTTATTAAATGTGAAGTTTGCTGATCTCTAAATTATTCATAACATGGTCCAGACTGATTAAGATTGCCTTGTTAAGGAGCACAAGAAGCAATTAAACTGACAAGGCAGCAAGGCCTTGATGTATACATTTATTATCACAAGAATACCCAATGTGAATGCCCTTATTAAGCAATGAATTTCACCTTACTGGCCTTCTACTATTGCTGCCACAGGCAGGGTGTGCGAGGAACAACATGTCAAAAGCTAACTCTGAGGAAATGCCTATCTTCCAGTGAAACCGATTTTGTAATGAACCTTTCAATTCACTCCTGAGGTAATAAATCCTGACTGGTGCATTAATTACTTGATAACATCCCATCAAAATGCAAATGCAGCACTTGACCCATAGGAATGGCTCACTAGCTGTTAACTCTTCAGGGTATACATAAATTGTCTGTTTTTTTTCTTATCAAAGAGGGCATCTATTTCTGTCCTGCTTGGGTGAACGTCACTTGCTTCCAAATTCAGTGACGTTGCAGTTGGACGTTAATATACTGTATGATAAAGCAAAGCAAGAATATCATTGTCCTATCTGGGACACATGACAATAAACTCTTTTGATCTGTATCTCTTGATCTTGATCTTGATCTTGAACTCTGAGGACTGATAAAGTGCAATCATTATCCTCATTTCACCACTTTCTGGCGCCATACATTTTAAGGCATTGTTTCTGAACTGAAGGAATCTAAAGGGTCCTCATCTCTTCCCTTTTAATTTTATTGCCATGATCCGCCTCCAAGCAGATTGAGTTTTCTTTGAAACTCTGCTACACCTGAATAAATTAACACATGGATCTAAACAGTACCATTTCTAATTTGCCATCTGTATTCACATCTATTCACAGCTCCCACCACATTTCTGGATTGGAAACACTGGACAGTTCCAAGTAAGCTGACCTGAAGTCAAAACAATCGGTTTCTTTCTGTATTAAAAGTATAACATTACAGCATGTGTGTGTGGGGGGGGGGAGTTGTAAGACACAATGGGGAAATAAATTCGATAGAATAACATTTTGACAGGATTTTCACATTGTATTTTCACATTAGTATGGTAGAATTTTCCTAGATTTCTTGGCTGAGTTTGTTTGGTTTCCGTACCCCATTCATTTGCTGGATGAAGCTTACTTTACGAATTACAAGTTCCTTTTATTAGAAATATCAGCGTCAGCAGCCTATTTCTCAGCTAACAAGTAGCCACTCCACTTCAATGGCTACCGCAAACCCAAGCCAAAAGTATATCATAAAATGTTTTAGTTGGAGAAAGCCCCAGAAATGAATTGCCAGCTCTGGTACTCATAGTCCATGCCATCACGTCATTGCCAGGAAACCAGGGCCTCTTGTTATTTGAGCAAAGAATTTGACATTTAATCAAACCATTATATGTTAATAATTCTTTTGCACACAATAAATCATCAAATGTATTTTGCTTTGGTAAGGTCCAACATCTGTTGATTTCAAAACAAGTATCTAATGACTGTTTTGGGACTTTAAAAAGCAAAGCAGGGAAAGGTTGTTGGATCCAGTCAAAGGAGATGTATTTAGAAAGGTAGCAACTAAATATGAGCAATGGTTATTGGCAGCGTAGCTTATTGCACCAATAAGAATTGTGTTCTACAAGAAACATAGAAACATAGAAACATAGAAATTAGGTGCAGGAGTAGGCCATTCAGCCCTTCGAGCCTGCACCGCCATTCAATATGATCATGGCTGATCATCCAACTCAGTATCCCGTACCTGCCTTCTCTCCATACCCTCTGATCCCCTTAGCCACAAGGGCCACATCCAACTCACTCTTAAATATAGCCAATGAACTGGCCTCAACTACCCTCTGTGGCAGAGAGTTCCAGAGACTCACCACTCTCTGTGTGAAAATAGTATTGTTTGAGAACTCTGCCTCAACCAGTGCTGAAGCGTTGAACTGCAGCCCCAAACTTGGTGGTGACACCTCTTGGAAGACCTCCTGTCACACCACACATTCCCTCGCGGTTCATGCTTGACTGGGCATCAGCTTACCAGAAGAAATGTTATAGTCAGAAATGGTTCATTCTTATTTAAGCACTGAATTAATAGCAACCAATCAAGACCTCTTTAGATTGCCCCTAGTGTGTAGATGAGAAAGTGGGATAATGTAGAACTAGTGTGAATGGGCCATCAGTGAATGATGTTGACATGGTGGGCCAAAAGCCCACCATGCTGCACTCATATGTATCAATCCTGTATATAGGATGTACAGCTGTATTCATGCTGTATTCATCCTGTTTCCATGCTGTATCTTTAAACTAAACTAAAGCGGGGAAATAGAACTGAGGAATTAAAATAGATTAAATAAATACATTTTAGTCTTATATTTGTGCAGAGATATCTGTAAATATATTTTTGAACAAGTTTAACAAAGCATAGAAGAGACATTTCAAGAATCTAAGAAAATGATGTGTCACTCAGAGCATAGATTATTATTTAATGTACTACGTGAAAATCACAACTACAGTATTTTACTTAACCCAGAAAGTATGAATGACACAATGTTCTGGCCAGCTGCACATTTTCCACGAGGGAAGAATGAACTGAAACGTATCTCAGCTGATGGGTGAAAGAAAATATAATGGTACAGTCCCAGCGGTGAGGAAGGAGTTAACTGCAAATGTCAAACCCTTTCAATGATGTTAATGCAGTGTGGGGCGAAAAAAATGAACTCTAATCAGGGTTCAGGATAAAGGTTGACCAGTGTACACAGCAGATCCTTTAATCAGTAGATCATGACAGTTTGGACATTTTTCGTCAATTTACACACAGAGTGGGATCAACATTTTCAGCTGCTGTTGATCTTCCATATCCCATCTGGAATGTTAACCTTCCATTAAAAGTCTTTCTTTACCACCTGGGCTATTCAGTCTTCCTTGTTACTTGTCCTCAAAGCTTAATGAAATGCATTTGATGCTGCAGATGAGAAAATCTGTTGTTTGGTCTACAATTTTTAAATCATACCCTGGCATTATGTTTTCTCCCCAGCTCTGAAAAAAATATGCACTGATAACTCTGCAAGTTTTACATAAGATGAGGTCAGGAGTATTAATTGATGCTGAGACTAATGATACTGAGCGGCACTACTGAGGCTTAGTGTGACTGGCATGTGATAATCTTTACAAGATACTCAGCATGTGACCAGACAGTCGAATGTAATATGAATTTCTATTCTAGTGGAAAAAATAATAATTTCATGCACCACTTCTGAGGTATTTTTGTGTTCCATTTGGACAATGATTTTACTTAAAATAACGTTTTGTTTTTTTAAATCCCATGTCTACTTAGTTCTCTTTGAGTATGTGATAAATCTCTTGGGATAGTATTCAATACAAAGCTAAGAATTTAACCCAGATATCTACCTAACCCAATGGAATATATTAAATACCAATAATCCATTTCCAGGTATTGACAGGAAACACCCCTGTCGGAATGTGTGAAGAACTTTTGCTGTGAAAACTATATATCAAAATTACAACATCAAGTATCTTACAACTAAATCTTCATATGTTTTCCAATTGATGCATTTCGGCTTGTTTCTAAAGGCTTAAATCATTCTTCGTACTCCATTCATGAGCTTTATTACCACAAAAAATGAGGGTGCACATTTTAAATTTTCCTCATATTAGCGTTTGGAAGTTATTAGATACCTGAATTAAATTAGTCTGCCTCTAACAGCAGATTTCTGAAACATAGGCTGGCACTTCAAAGGTTTCAAATGGCTTCAAAGGTCTTTTATTGTCACGTGTACCAATTAAGGTACAGTGATATGCGAATTAATGTATCATCCTATTATAATGGCGAGCTATTAATGAGAAAATATACCATTTAATCTCTATTTTATCCAGAATTTCTGAAATGTTAGCTTAAGTTTTGCTTGTACTCTTGCTGTTACTGCCATGATTGGATTCCATCCTTATCATTCCATATCTTGACCTGAAATGACAGAAATGCCCTTCTTTCATTTCTCCAAACACTAACACCAATAACCATCACTTGGCCTTTTGATACATTACAGAATATTAATATTGAGCCTGGATCTCTCATCAACCAACTAAGAATACCAATCAAAACACTTCATATACTGAAGTGTATGCTTGTTGAATTCTTCTTGGTTAAGGCGGAAATGCCAGATAAAGCGGAAAGTAATAGCCCTGTCCCACGGTACGAGTTAATTCCAAGAACTCTCCCGAGTTAAAAAAAAAATCAAACTCGTGGTAAGCACGGAGAATGAACGTAGCAGGTACGTCGGAGCTCGGGGCGTCTCTTAGCACTAACGGCAGGTACTCGGGAAGACTCGCTAACGGCAGGTAAGCACGGCAAGACATGAGGATGATGAAAAATGTCCACGAGAGCCCCGAGTACTGATGAGTGGGCATCACCATAAATCTCCAAGTTTGAATCAGGGCAAACTCTGGAAAACTCTTGGAATGAACTCGTACCGTGGGACAGGGGTATAACAGCTTCATACCATTCTTGTGATCTGTGAAGTTAATGGCATCAACATGGATACACATAGACATGGAAACAAACACAAAATCTATAATGAATATAAGATGATTGGTCCAAGAAAGCAGCAAGCTCCAATTAATACACATTTACAGGGTGCAGCGATTCTTGTTCCACACAAATCCTCTTCTGCAGTTGAAGATGCAATTTACCAAGAGTCCAAGCACAAGCGTTCACATTGTTAATCTTTGCTTGGAATGTTTCTATACTTGCAAATCTGTTCCCATTTCCTTTTAAAAAAAATGTTTTTTAATTTATTTTTGTTAGAAGTAAGTACAGTAATGTGGTACCTAAGTACCTGATGCATACAGACACATTACAATTCTTGTACAACTTGTTATTTTTAATTTAATAATAAAAGAACAGTGATAGAAAGAAGAAAATAGAGAGTGGCGAGATAGATAGACAAGAGAGTAGAAACGAATAGCGAGAAAGACAGAGAGAGGAAAGAAGAAGCTAAAGAGATTTTTAAAAAAAGAGAAAAAAAGGAAAATAAATTAGGAGAGACATACCTATTTATTATCTTTACCCACCTGTCACCTGGTTCTGAACCATTTAATTTCTAAGATTATGTTGCACCATATGCTTGTAAGAAGTCGATAAAAGGAGACCAAATCTTTAATTGGTCTACTTTGCCCATTAGGAGGAATCTAATTTCTTCAAAATGTAGCGTTTCCGACATATTTGAAATCCACATTTTAAACATTGGCATGGATGCGTTTTTCCAAAATTTAAGTATAAGTTTTTTTGCTGTTATTAAACCATAATTAAAGAGAGATTCTTGGAACGTAGTTAGCTTACGTCCCTCTTCCATTGATCCGAAGATAATCAGTTCTGTATTAGGGTTCAATTTTGTGTTAAATAGTTTTGTAAAAGTTCCAAAGATTTCATTCCAAAATTTATGAAGTTTTGTACAGGAGACAAAGGAATGTGCTATAGTGGCATTTTGAGTTAGACATTTGTCACAAATGGGGGAAACATTTGGAAATATTTTATTCAGTCTGGTTTTCGAGTAACATAATCTATGTAAAATTTTTAATTGAATTAAGTAATGCCTTACATTAATTGAACATTTGTGTACATATAATACGTTTTTTTTCCCATCTGTCTTTCCGGATTTTTATCAATAATTCTTGTTCCCAGTCCCTTCTAATTGCTTCTGTCGTTGGTGTTTCTATATTCAAAATTATATTATATAAATATGATATTAAATTGCTTGATTCTGCCTTTCTGTTCATTCCTTCATCTAGTAAATCAGAGGTTAGAGTTTGATATCCTTGAATGTATTTTACCAATATACTTACCTAAAAAATTCTTCAAAAAATTAGATTCTGATATTATAAACTTCATATGGGATTATAAATCACACAGAATAAAAAAAAAACACTTGTGTAAAAATAAAGAATCAGGGGGACTGACACTCCCTAACTTATTGTATTATTATTGGGCAGTGAATATTAAAAATATAATCTACTGGTTGGACAGTTCTGCCCAACGTAGATTGGATAAGAATGGAGAAAGACGATTGTTCCCCTTACAATACAGGAGCGATCTTTGTTTCCCAGATAAAACTGAACAATGTAATATACAAGAAGAATCCAATTATTCATAGTATAATACGAATTTGGAAACAAATAAAATTAACTTTAAAATTAAGAAAATTATTGCTTCTTTTTCCAATAGCTAATAATCCCTCATTCAAACCATCCATTATTGATAAAACGTTTATCCATTGGGAAAGAATAGGAATTAAAACGATGGGAGATATGTATAAAATGGGAACATTTTTATCATTCCAACAACTACAACTAAAATATAATTTGAAAAGTAATCAATATTTCAAATACCTTCAAATTCAAGATTATTTGAAAAAGTATATACAAGGATATCAAACTTTAACCCCAGATCTATTGGAGGAAAGAATGAATAGAAAGGCAGAATCAAGCAATTTAATATCTTACTTTATAATATAATTCCAAATATAGAAACACCAATGAAAGAGGCAATTAGAAGAGACTGGGAACAAGAGTTATTGATAAAAATTCCGAATGATAGATGGGATAAAAATGTATTATATGTAAACAAATGTTCAATGAATGTAAGACATAACCTAATTCAATTTAAAATTTTACATAGATTATAATATTCGAAAACAAGACTGAATAAAATATTTTCAAATGTTTCCCCCATCTGCGACAAATGTCTAACTCAAAATGCCACTATAGCACATTCCTTTGTCTCTTGTACAAAACTGTATACATTTTGGAATGAAATTTTTGGAATTTTTACAAAACTATTTCACACAAAATTGAACCCCAATACCGAATTGATTATCTTTGGATCAATGGAAGAGGGAAGTAAACTAACTATATTCCAAGAAGCTTTTCTTAATTATGGTCTAATAACAGCGAAAAAACATACCTAAATTTTGGAAAAACGCACCTAAGCCAACATGCAAAATGTGGATCTCAAACATGTCTGAAATGCTACATCTTGAAGAAATTAGATTCCTCTTACTAGACAAAGTAGACCAATTCTTAAAGATTTGGTCTCCGTTTATCAACTTTTTATAAGCATATGGTGCAACATAACATAACCTTAGAAATTAAATGGTTTAGAACTGGGTGACGGTTGGGCAAAAATATGAGAGAGGTAGATCTCTCCTAATCTCCCTGTTTTTTTACTTTTTCCTTTTCTTTCAATCTTTTAACTTCTCTTCTCTGACCTTTATTTCTTTTGTTTTCTGTTTCTATTCACTTGTCTATCTATTCCGACACTCTTTATTTATTTTTTCTCTCACTGTTCTTTTATTATTGAACCAAAAGTATGAAGTTGTACAAGAATGAAAATATGTATTTATGTATTAGGTACTTAAGTACCAGACTACTGTACTTACTTCTAACAAAAATAAACAAACACAAAAAAAAAATTATATTTTTTCAAATAATCTTGAATTTGAAGGTATTTGAAATATTGATTACTTTTCAGATTATATTTTAGTTGTAGTTGTTGGAATGATAAAAGTTTTCCCATTTCATACGTATCTCCAATCATTTTAATTCCTATTCTTTCCCAATGGATAAACGTTTTATCAATAATAGATGGTTTGAATGAGGAATTGTTAACTATTGGGGAAAGAGGCGATACATTTCTTAATTTTAAAGTTAATTTTATTTGTTTCCAAATTCGTATTATACTGTGAATAATTGGATTCTTCTTATATATTATGTTGTTCAATTTCATCGGAGAAAGAAGAATCGCTCCTATATTATAGGGGGAACAATCCTCTTTCTCCATTCTTATCCAGTCTACTTTTGGGCAGAATTGTCCAACCAGTAAATTATATTTTTAATATTCACTGCCCAATAGTAGTACAACAAATTGGGGATTGTCAATCCCCTGAATTCTTTAGGTTTACACAGATGTTTTCTTTGGTTTCTATGTGATCTATAGTCCTGTATGAAATTTGTAATATCAGAGTCTAGTTTTTTAATTAATTTTTTTGGTAAATATATTGGTAATGATTTAAATATGTACAGAATTTGTGGTAAAAAGATCATTTTTATAGCATTTATTCTGCCTATTAATGACATCGGCAATGTTTTCAGAAATTTAATCAACACATCCAAATCCCTCATCTACGACTACACACGGCACCCCAATCAGGGGATCTTTTCCCAACCTGTGCTGGTTATAACCAGATATTCCTCCAGGCCTGGACTCAAAAATATAAGAAGAGTTTGGACAGACTCAGATTGTCTTCTCTGTAATGCCGGAGATTGTGGGAAGGCCTGATAGATGTAAATTAAAAAAGTATTTCCAGGATGGAAATATTAAATACTAGAGGGCATAGTTTTAAGGTGAGAGAGGCATAGTTTAAAGGAGATGTGCAGGGCAAGTTTTTTTTTAAACAGGGAGTAGTGAGTGCATGGAAGACACTGCCGTGGCTGGTGGTGGAGGCAGATATGATTATGGCATTTAAGAGACGCAGAAAAAAAATAAATCACAAGGATGGTGCTGAGACTGGAGGACTTGAGTTATAGGAAGAGACTGGATGGTCAGGAAGTGTTTTCCCTGGAACAAAGGAGGCTGAGTGGTGACCTTATAAACCTTTATAAAATACTGACGGGCACAGATAAAGTAAATGGACACAGGACAAGGGAGTTTAAAATGAGAGGTGCTAGCTTTAAGGACAAGGTGGAAAAGTTTTAAGCAGGATTTGAGGGACAGAGGACATTGGGTATATGGAATGAGCTGCCAGAGAAAATGGTTCTAGTGGGTACAATTACAATGTTTAAAAAACATTTAGACAGGTTCATGGATAAGAAAGGTTTAGAATGATATGGGCCCAGTGCAGGCTTAGTTCAGTTTAGTTTAGTTTAGAGATACAGCGCAGAACCAGGCCCTTTGGCCCACTGACTCAGCACCAATCAGCGATCCCACACATTAACACTATCCTACACACACCAGGGATGTCAGTCAATAGTCTGTCTTCTGTGATGGAGACAGAGCTATCCAGCCAGGGGAGAGAGGTGTCAGAAAACAATGTTCTTTGTTATTTGCACACAAACCATAACAATGGTGGTACTATTGGAAGGACCCCTGCTGGGTGATCACTGGTTGGCGTGGACTCAGTGGGCCAAAGGGCCTGTTTCCACACTATATCTCTCTAAAGTCTAAAGGAACGAGTGAGTTGGCCATATTAGTGTTATCCAACACTCACCCTGAACCGTCCTCATTACTGCCAATTTAAAATATTTAAAAACACATCTTAAGCCATCAAAACACATAGGAGAGACAAATGGCAGCATGATTAATGTTCAGAATTTAAAGCTTTATTACATTATCAAGCCTCCCTTCCTTCACCCGACCCATCTACCTTCTGTAGTTCTGGTCGGCCCATTGCAGGCAGGATATGGACCCTCTGAAGAGGGTGCAGAAGGGGTTCACCAACATGATGCCTGGATTAGAGGGTATTCGCTACAAGGAGAGATTGGACAAACTCAGATTGTTTTCTCTGGAATGATGGAAGTTGATGGAAGACCTAATAGAAGTCCATACAATTATGAGAGGCATGGAGACGGTAGACAGTAGTACCTCCTTGCCAGGGTGGAAATGTCAAAGATTAGGGAGCATAGTTTTAAAGATTGAGGAGCAAAGTTTAAATGATATGTGTGATGCAGGTTTTCTTTTACACAAAGGGATGGTGGTGGAGACAGATACGATACTGGCATTAAAGCAGCTTTTAGATAGGCACATGTCTATGTAGGAAATAGGATATGGATCTGTGAAAGCAGATGAGATTAGTTTATCTTGGCATCATGTCGACACAGACCAATGGACCTGTTCCCTGTACTGTACTCTTCTATGTTTTATGATAATCTACTGAACAACTTCCATGACCTATCTTAGCCTGTTCTCTATTCCCCACCTCTGCCACTTCACCTTCTACTTACTGCTGGGGATCATCAGCCACAACCTTCTTCCGCCTTGCTCTAACCTCCACTTACAACTCAGGCTGTCAGCATGGCTAGATCGTTAGTTGGGGGAAGTGGCAACTGATATACACAAGGCCCTCGTGCTCAGGACTTTAGGGTCTTGGGTCCTTTCTTTAGCAGGGTTTCATATGCTACTGTAATCCCTTGCATCCTTCCACTTCATTTCAGGCTAACATTTACAGAAATCATACCAGAAGCATTTAATCCTCACATCGCAAAAACGCACTGTCGTTAAATAACAGAATAGACTGGTAAGATTAACAAACAATCCACGCAAGACTGTGAAGGTATGTATTTTGTTTTAACCGGTTTCCTGCTGGTTTAATGTATTCTGTGCCAAATGAATGCTTTTATTATTATCCTTTTGACTTCTGACAATATGAATGCCTGATATCAGATACATGTGTCAAGCATCTTGTACTTACTTAACCTAAAGTTATACAAAAGTTGTATTAACATTTTCAAAAATAGAACAAAATGCTAGCAAATGAAGTTGCTGTGCTAATCGGGACCTCCTGGGAGTGGTTAGAGAAAACCAGAGCGCGTGACGCAGAGATGCTGAGCGTAAAACACACAGAGCACGAGACCCAGAGCGACCAATAATTGAAGCTGGGATTTGATAGGCTTTAAAACAACGACTTTTAATTCATGACAATGACAAAGATCATCCTTTAACTTTCACCTGATATTTGAGGGGAAACGATATGATCGTGAGATCGTGAGTAATGGAGGTGTGAAAGGAGCGTCTTAATACAGTGGAGAAATTTAAACTGCAATAGTGGGTCATCGGGTCAAAGGGCGTGACGCATGGAGCAGTTCATCTGTCTGGTGGACATGGCGGCTTCCGACATACACTGTTAACATAAGAAAAGCATACCTGCTTACCTGTTAAAAAAACGCAGAAATGGTCAATTTTTGCGCTGTAAATAATTGTGGGTGCTATCAATGAAAGTAGGAAGGTATAAGGTTAAACTGGTGTTATCTCATGGTGCGTCTTTTACAATCCGTGACTAATAGCCAAATTCATTGTCGTGTCCAGACAGCACCATCTTGATGACCTTCGCTTTATAAAGCAAACTCAAACTCAGAGCACTTTGATTGCAATATTGTGGGGTTCTTTTTTTTGGGTGACTGAGCGCTCAGAACCAAATGCTCTAGTATCTTTGCTCTGAACCCGAGCACCCAGGTGTAAGCGGCTGAAGGAGCGCATCCCTCGGGACAGCCCCCACTCTCCCCCCCAGGGTCAGCGTTGTTCCGGCCACGGCCGCCTTCTGCCCCGTCTCCCCCTGTGTGACCGCACTGTCATGGGCTGTGGGTCGACAGTGCCCGCACACGGGGCCAGGTGGAGCGGGGCCGAGGCTCCGGGTAACGTCAGCTGCAGCAGAGTTGTGGACGGTCTGGTCCCTCCGCCCACCCAGAGTCACTGACTGTGCTGCACCGACACCTCAAATTCCTCCTCCCCCTCCCCCGATCTCCTCCTTACCCCCGACCTCCTCCACTTCCCCCGACCTCCTCCCCGCCAAATTCCACCCCCCACCCCCGACCTCCTAACCCCCCACCCCATGACCTCCTACCCCCCCCACACCCAACCTCCTCCCCTCCACCACCCCCCCCACTCCCGACCTCCTCCTCCCCCCCGACCACCTCCTCTTCCCCCCCGGACCTCCTCCCCCCCCACCCCTGACCTCCTCCCCCCACCTCTGACCCTCTCCCCCCCTCAATCGCTTCCCACCACCCCCACACTCCCCCGGCCATGGGATAGGCAGCTCGGGGTCTGCGAGTGTGCAACCAGTCAGCGTGGAGCCCGGATACTGGGACAGAAGATGGGCCCGTTACACTGGCAGCCATAGTAAATGCTTACCTGCAGTTTACCACATGTACTCTAGTTGGCAACAGTACGTGTCACGGGTTGTGACCTCGACGGTCGTGCAACCTCCCTATGGGGTCAAGTTTCACTCTTAAGAATGCTGATATTTTTCACTGGTTATACCAAGAATATAAAAAGCAAGCCTGGAATCATTTATAGAATGGCCAACAACCTGATCTATTGGAACCCAGCCTGAACAAATGACAAGATACTGCAAATCCATCAGGACTATCATCATGTCCTCCGCTCAAGGGAACTCTTTGCTCCGATTTATTTTTGATATATTAGTAAATTATATGTTTACTCTATGGAGCATTTTTGTAATGCAGCTGTTCTGACTTTCGTCACGTCTCCCATTCTTTTGACAAAAACTAATAATTATCCTGCTGATTCCGAATATATATCACAAAAGCTTAATTTTAAATAAGCAACTTCCTAATGAAACAAAAGATTGCTAATAAAAATAACAGGGCTTCCTTTTTGTTTGGCGTTATCATTGAGGCCCTTTTGTAGCCAAACTATTTGAATTTGAATTGAACATTTCAGAATCAACTTTGAGAAATTCATCTTTCAAAGAAATATAGATTATTTTGCTCCAATTTTTTTCTGATTCTCTTTTGGCCAAATGAATCAGGAGTAAAAGGCAGATGGTCCACACATAGACAACTCCAATACTTTTAGTTCTACACAGGATTCCAGCGTCTGCAGTTCCTTGTGTCATCCCAGTCTAAAGCTCTCGCTCATTTTCAATGCAAGTTACAGTTCCTAAAAATAAAATTTTCTTCCCTCGACGGGTAGATTCTTATCATCTATAAAGGGCACCATTGCACATTTTAGCTCGGATCTGAACAGAATACCAAACCGAGCAAGAGTATTTCTACAGTATAACAACTCACTACACTGATGTGCAACTTCATTATCCCATCGTTTAATAGTTTATTATCATCAATGCACGGGTCCTATAATTGCTTGCTTGTGTCGATAATCTGAAGGACAGGTGGAGTGGCAAACTATCAAGGGAAGTTAATGTTTATCCCTACCCTTAATGACATGTAGCATGTTTAGATCTTTAGTTCTTTCGTTATCAAGGGCATGTATAAATGATTGCATGAAGGCCAGCTGGTAAGTCAATGCAATTTCCATATGTTGGTTAAGGAATAAAATAATTGTCTCCTGCAGATTTTGAGGATACGGTAAATTGAGTTGCTGGTTGGTGCAAGGTCAGCAAACAAAGAAATTATGTCATGGAACCCATTGGTTTTATCAACTTAGAGAGTCGATTTTAGTCCCACGAAACAGAAAGAGGTTCACAAGTTGTCTGCATTTATTAAACAGAATGAGAAAACTACTACCACAGTATTCCATAGATTAAGACATCAGCAGGTTCCAAGAGCATCTGCTCATTATACAAGGAAACTAGCAGAGCTTGTAGTTTTGTTGAAACTTGGCCTCTTTTGAGGTGTCAAGATCAAGTAGTCTCTGGACTTCATTACAGGGCTCCAAGAGGGCCATCCATTGCAGAAGCACCAGTCTTCACAGAGGGTTCCTAGATGAAGCAGCAGATGCCAACCAAGGCTAACTGAATCCAGGGCAATTAGTTCTAAACACATACTGGTTAGGTCTTGTAGAAAAGGTGAATAATTCTTCAATTATTGCCGGATCCAAGTGCTATTCTATGTTCAAGAGAACTGTTAAGATATCTACATTATGCAATACCAAGTATCAGTTACAATCATTACACAAAGTCCATTACCCTTCCCACAACATAAACTCTTGTTTGTCCCTGGAGCCAGACCACCAGTAACTAACACATACACTACAGTGAGGTCTCTTTGTAGTGATACAATTTGGTTAAAATAGTATTGGATCAATACATATTTCTAGGAAAAGATCTGACACCATCATATGCCATTCTTATTTCAGATATCATGCTTCAAGTGTCAATGTGCTTTTCCCAAAGGGACCACGGCATTTACAAGCAGCTGCCAATCTACGGAGACATCACTCAATAATTTAGCCTCTTACTGACCTCAGGATGTAGCTGTTTAGGCCACTTGCCCCAGGGAGTAAATGAGCAGTGCTTGAAGGGACAAGCCTTGTCGAATACATTTCCATCTGTGCAGCTAAACATTACTGCTTGGAATTCCCTTTGGACTTTTCCTGCACCGGTGCCATAACTTTGGCAGAAGTCCAGCGGAAACCCTATTTATGTAGGTAAATGGTGGTGAAAAGAGCTAAATACCGAGGAAATTCCTCAAGATTTATGCTCCAGATCCCAAAGCCCTCATGAGCAACACTGAAGACCAACCAGTTCTTTATTTTAAAAAGTCAAGTGAATTACCTTGTGCTTACATTATTACTTGGTACCACCATTGTAGTTTGCAACACTGATATTTCACCAGTAGTACCAATCACGGAAACAAAAGAGAAAAAAATGATTTTAATATCAATTTGAAATACACTATTTTAGCAAAAGAGCTTATGCTCGATCATATTTAATTGGAACTTTTGTAAGGGAAATGTTGCTTTGAATGTTTTCTACAGGTATTCTGGAACCACAATTATATGACTGAAGATAGTAGTGTTTCTATGGAGGACATCTATTCACAAGACAAGTAAATGAATCTAGTTAATTACTACCGAGCTACTGGTACTTTTTTTAAACCTAGCATTATATATAATAAACACAAATGGTAAAAACCCAAGTTCATAGACGTTTAAATTCAGAATTGCAACTTAATTCCATTCAGAATTTTGAAACATATCGGAGTCCTCATATGGAACAACTCATCTTGGGAGAAGTTGCGGCAGAGACGGAGGTGTTGAGAGTAGGGAATAGCATCTTTGCAAGAGATGGGGTGGGAAGAAGTGTAGTCCAGATAGCTTGTGGAAGTTGGTAGAACTACTTCTTGCAAAGATGCTATCCCCTACCCTCAATTCTTCCATCTCTGCCACATCTGATCCCAAGGTGTTCCATACTAAGACATGTGTGGTGTCCTCATTCTTCAGGGAATCTGGGTTCTCCCTTCTGTCAAAGATGGGGCTCTCACTCATGTCTCCTCTTGCTCCCTCTCCTCCCAGATGCAACAAAGAGTTCTCCTGGTCCTCACCTTTCACCCCATCTGCTTCCACATCCAACACATTATCCTCCAGCATTTCCATCACCTCCTGCAAGATCCCACCACCCATCACATCTTCCCATCTCCACTCCTTTATGCCTTCTGCAGAGATCGCTTCCTTGCAACTCCTTGTTTCATTCATCCATTCCCATCCAGACCAAGTACTTTCCCCAGCACTCGTAGGAAATGCAGCACCTGTCCCTATACCTCCTCCCTTGACTCCATCCAAGGACCCCAACAGTCCTGTCAGGTGAGACAGAGGTTGACGTGTTCTTCCTTTACTCTCATCTACTGCATCCGTGTACATCGATGAGACCTAGCGTAGACTCGACAACCATTTCACTGAACACTTACGTTCAATCTGCCAAGACCTACAGGATATCGGTTGCCAGCCATTTCCCTTCCCATTCCCACATTAATCTTTCTCTCCTGGATCTCGTCAATTGATAGAGTGAGGCCACATGCAAATTGGAGGAACAGCACCTCATATTTTGCTTGGGTAGCTTACAACTCAGCTGTATGAACGTTGAATTCTCTAATTTTACAATACTTCTACCTCTTGCCTCCTTCCTCCACCCTAGTCATTAATCAGTTCCACAGTTCACCACATTGTATCCCTCTTGAGATCACACCTTCCCTAGCCAACAATGGGCTGAGCATGGCTCCTCCCTGCCTGAGATCATTCGTGGCGGGCCCTGAATGGTCCTGCTTTTCTCTCGCCTCCATCTCTTCTCCCCCCCCCCCCCCCACACCCATTTTCGAGTCTCAGCCCAAAACATCACCTATCATTTTCTTCCAGAGATGCTGCCTGTCCCGCCGAGTTACTCCTGCACTTTGTGCGTATCTTAAGTCCATCCACACCTTTGTGTTACTTTGCAGAGAAATCAGCATCTGCAGTTCTTTATTTCTACCTAATGTTTTGCAGGTATTGACTATTGCTGTATAACTCAAATCCTAACTTTAGATTTTGCTTTGAGACTTTTGCATTTTAAATGTAGGATGTAAAGATTTTCTCATGTTAATTGGGTTTTTTTTAATTTTTGAAATGGTTGAAATCCATATTTAATCAATTATTTTGAAATACCTGTTTTTCCCTAAATGGTACCAATTTTTATTTATATTACACCATGTGTATCTTGGCATAATTTTTTAATGAATTTCATTAAATGGTTAGGTGAAATCTGGTGTTCTTCCACTGCTCGATATAAATTCCCAACTTCGTATGGAAAGATTATTTGAAATTTTAAATGATTTGAATAAATGACGTTAGATGTTACAAGAGATGTTACAAGAGATAGAATGATCACTACATATTGTAATTCCATGCCAGTAGATATCCGATCAAAGGTTCATGCCTACTAATATTGGAAATGGTTATTCAGTCTATCGATGGCACAGAAATGTCATAAACTGGCTACATTGTCACCTTGCTTGTGGGTGGCTTTGATTAGGAGATCAGAGTTCACCAGGCTCATCCTTCCTCTCCCAGATGTCTTCGATGAGGACATGGATTGGTGACTGAAGCTCATTACAACCAAGTTTAGTTGTTAGTTTTGAGTTGGGAAATGGCCTGCCTGTTAGGGGTGACAGTAAAGTTCGACTGAAATGGTTATTGTGGCATGAAGTCAGCGGAGCTCTCACCAAGGACAAAGTCACCTTTCAGGAAGTTGTCAAAGTGTTCCGTTCAATGGGAGTCGACTTCATGAGTTTACCTCTGTTTTTGGGGAGCGATGGAACGTGGAAAGTTTGGCCTGTAGATGGACTTAAAAATGCTGGAGAATCCATACATCATAATGTCAGCAAGTTACCACCTAACATGTGTGCTCTCCAGTCACAATTGGTTCCTCCCTTGATGTCATTCAAAGCTTTATCAACTGGCAGGAACAGTAGCGAATCCTCTCCACATTTGGGTGGGTGGAGAAGATTGATTTAATGTTACGTTTATTTCATGATGGCAAGAAAGCCAACGTCCAAACAGAGGTCCATAGCAGAGTGAATTGCAGTGCCAGTGAAGACCAGTGCCAAGGAAATCCATATCATTGCCTCAAAACCTTTCTCAATCTGTCTCACTGCATTGCCTTACTTACAACAAGCTTTCTGTTGGAGTGGGACTAATCTACAGGCCTAATGAGATATTATTCAGATTCCAGCTTCTAAACTCCAACACCAAGGGAATCTCAACCTTAGTCAGGCTGTGGCCTGCAGACAATGCAGATATTTATGCAAATTCAAAGATATGCTCCACATCATTGTCGACACATTCAACAAAGCAAATAACAGATAGACCCCAAGTGCTGGAGTAACTCAGCCGGTCATGCAGCATCTCTGGAGAAAAAGTATAGGTGACGTTTCCGGGCTGGACCCATCTTCCGGCTGAAAACAAAGGATGGGCTTTACACTCTGCAACTGCAAGGCAAAGGTCCTCTCATGAGCTGCCCCCATTGTACAACAGCACACTCCAGCAATCACCAGGCGATACCCTGGAAAACATGGACCACCTCTCAATGAAGGCAGACATTGATGGTCAAACTCATTACTGCTCTCAGTGCATCTGCATTGTCTTTGGCTGACCAAGGGAATGGGTGTTTGAAGACCAAGCCTGGCCAAACATTGTGGTCTACTGTAGTGGTAATAACGAGACACAAGGAACTATCCCCAATGTTGTCTTTGTACATTCTTGTAAAATAATTAATGGGAAGATAAACAAACCAGACCAACATCCCAAAAAAGAAACCTCTGATAGTACTTATGTTACTAAAAATAATATAAACCACATGGCTTACAAGCCTGGCACCAGACTTCCGAATTAGTGTTTCCTTTCCAAGCTCTGCCAGGGGAAGACATTATCAAGGGCAGAGATTTAAAAAAAGGGATTAACAAAGATTCATGAAAAAAGCTAACATCTTATTTGTCCCCGTGGAAGTCCTGAATCATGCCTTCTCTTAGTGATGAGCATCTCGAATGGAACTGAGACTTTGAGTCCAACCATTGGGTATGCACAGATACTCTGTGTAAACGGCAGAAGGAGAGCACCACCTCACAAACCACACAGCATCTTCTCCCCACCTCCCCAACCTAACTGTCCCATCAAGCACCTTCTACCATATTTAGGGAATAATCTGTGGATCCCACATTGACCTCATCAGCCACCTCAGAAGGAAAGAAATTATCCTCAACCCAAAGACACCACCTGAAAAAGAGAAAAGAGAAAAATATCTAGGGGGCGCTGTACTGACAGCAGCCTCTGCCTGCAGCCCGTTTGTTTTTCCATCTTTTTTTAATTTTTAGTCAGTTTAAAGTTTGTTTTTGGGGAGACTTTAACTTTATATGTGGTAGAGGGGGGCAGGGTAAGGGGTAAACTAACTCCCAGTCGCTTCCTGGCGGGGACGCGACTATTTCTCCGAGTCGCGTCCTCGCCCCCCACCTCGCGGCCTACCTCCTGGGTCCAAGCAGCCTTTCCTGCCGGGGACCGGGAACCGGACCAGAGCTGCAACAGCGGCGGCGCTGGAGTCACAGCGGAGCGGGCGATACCTACCTGGGTCGCCGTTGGAGCTCCGGTGCTTTGGGCCGCTGCTCCAACATCGTGGAGCTCTGGTTGGGAGAGCTTCCAACGCGGGCGGCGCTGAACTCCATGGAGTCCTGGGGTTCTTTGCTGAGGGCCTCCAGCGTTGTGTCTCCACCCGGCGCGGCCTGCGGACTTGGGAGCCGCGGATTCCGTTAGGAGGTAGCCGACTCGAGGTCCAGGCCGCTGAGGACATCCCCCAGCCCCAACGTCGGACTTGCATCACCCAGCCGAGCGGGCCTGAACATCGGGCCGCCCGTAGCGGCGACTGCGGAGGGCTTGGGGAGGCCCCGACCACGGGTGAACAGTGGGGAACATCAGGGGAAGAGACTGACTTTGGTGCCTTCCCTCACAGCGGGAAACTTAGATCCTGCTGTGAGGGGATGTTTTATGTTTTATGTTGAATTTCTACTCCATGTTGTGTTCTTTATTTGTTATGGTAAGGCTGTATGGTGGTTTCAAGCCACGGTTGCCTAGCCAGAGGGAACTAAATTTAAAGTGGCACTTTCTTCCCAATAACCCTCTCTGGCTTAACCCCTCCCTTCACCACCTCCAGTTTAAATTACAGTAGGAATATTTTGGAGGACCAAGTAACCAAGAACCAAGAACCAAGCATTGTGGGTTGTACTGGGTAATACATAAAGTGACTAATAGTTTAGCATAGAGGTACAGTGCGGAAAAAGGCCCTTCGCTGACCAGCGATCCCCATACACTCACACTATCCTATACTAGGGACAAGTTACTATCTTTACTAATAGTAAAATACCAAAATAACCTACTAACCTGTACATCTTTGGAGTATGGGGGGGAACTGGAGCGCCCGGAGAAAATCAACATGGTCACAGGAAGAACGTACAAACTCTGTACAGACAGCACCCATACTCCGGGTCTCTGGCGCTGAAAGGCAGCAAGTCTACCGCTGCGCCACTCTGCCGACCTTAGCAAGCCCATAATAGTAAGCCTGCAAGCCTTTCAGTGTGGTTGTATGTATTTTGAGATCTTTCTTTTCTACCAATAAGATTCTCAGGATTTGTCTTGTTTCCAATGGTTTCCTTCATGTCTTGCAAGGTGAGAAGTTGTGCATACCTCCTACAATTCAATTGTTTGACAGAGTATTAAATCAGAGTTCTGCTCCTGTGGCTTGTGTGATGGCCAGTTTACTGAGTAAAACTGAGTACGTTGAAAACTTTGCAAGGCCCAGGCAACACACAAGTTTATTTTGCTGGAATTGAGCTGTTTTGTCTTCCTTGTTTCGGGGGTTAAAGAAAACAGTGAGCATGATAGGAGATTGCACGATACGATACGAAACAATATGATAGAACTTTATTTATCCCAGGAGGGCAATTGATCTGCCAACAGTCATAAAAACACAAAACTACATGAAGCATGAAATTAAAATGACGAGTGGAAAGGATTTGGGATGTGCAAATCTCAGTTTACCCCATAACAGAATGGGGAGGAGTTGTACAGTTTGATAGCCACAGGGAAGAAGGATCTCCTGTGGTGTTCTGTCCTGCATCTTGGTGGAACCAGTCTGTTGCTGAAGGTGCTCCTCAGGTTGACCAGTGTGTCATGGACGGGGTGAGCTGTATTGTCCAGGATGCTCGGCAGTTCGAGGAGCATCCTCCCCTCCAAGACCACCTCCCATGGATCCAACGCCGCCCCCAGGCTGGAGCCAGCCTTCCCGATGAGTTTGTTATAGGACATTCGAGGTGCACCCAATTCCATGTGCCCATCAATTCATGCAAATAAAGCACCCTGCTGCTTTCACGCTGCTGGAGTTGACAGCACAAGCCACAGTCAGATATCGGGGTCATCGGAGAGGAATATCAGGGCCACTAATTAATTTTCCCTTTTGACAGTGTAGCTGATCATTATTGCACTGGCTTTAATAACAATCGTTAATAAAGCCTTAAGAAAAACAAAATAGCCGTTCTAAAAAAAATATAGGTTCTGTTAATCCTGCTTGAAGTAAAGAGAACAACTCAACAATACAATTTGCATGTATTTTTAATTAAAATTATAAAGGGGAATTACAGCCTTTGTTTATCATGATAACGTATCTTAACCACCAGGCTGTTTTGCATTTTATACTAATAGCTCAATGAATAGGCACGACTGTGCTCATTTTTTGAAGAATGTTAGGAATGGTAATTTTCCTCTGCTCCCCTGCTGATCAAGAGTCATGTCCAGCCAATGTATTCAGTCACCAATTCTCTCAATTCCACAGCACAGGAATTGAGTTCTAAAACAGAACATATTAGTTGTCATGAAACATTCCAACAAGATATTACACCATCAAGCAAAGCCATCAGAACACTGCAAGTCTGCGATTGATCAGGGAGGGTGGGAGAACTACGTTAGTTTAGCTTTAGTTTTAGTTTTATGTAAGAAGGAACTGCAGATGCTGGTTTAAACCAAAGATAGACACAAAAAGCTGGAGTAACTCAGCGGGACAGGCAGCATCTCTGGAGAGAAGGAGTGGGTGATGTTTCGGGGCGAGACCCAAGGGTCCAAGAAACATATAAGATTGTTAAGGGCTTGGACATGCAAGTGGCAGGAAACGTGTTCCCGATGTTGGGGGAGTCAAGAACCCGGGGCCACCGTTCAAGAATAAGGAGTAAGCCATTTAGAACGGAGATGAGGAATCACTTTTTCTCACAGAGTTGTGAGTCTGTGGGATTCTTTGCCTCAGAGGGCAGTGGAGGCAGGTTCTCTGGATGCTTTCAAGGGAGAGCTAGATAGGGCTCTTAAAAATAGCGGAGTCAGAGGATATGGGGAGAAGGCAGGAATGGGGTACTGATTGGGGATGATCAGCCATGATCACATTGAATGGCGGTGCTGGCTCGAAGGGCCGAATGGTCTACTCCTGCACCTATTGTCTATTGTCTCGCTGAGTTACCTGTCCTGCTGAGTTTACTCCAGCTTTATGTGTCTATCTTTGGTGTCTAGCTTCAGTTTTAGTTTAGTTTAGAGACACAGCGTGGAAACAGGCCCATCAGCCCACCGATTCTGCACAGGTCAGCAATCCCGGCACATTAACATGCCCTACACACACCAGGGACAATGTACAGTTATACCAAGCCAATAAACCTACAAACCCGTACTTCTTTGGAGTGTGGGAGGAAGCCGAAGATCTCAGAGAAAACCCACACGGTCACGGGGAGAACGTACAAACTCCGTACAGACAGCATCCGTAGGAATGAACCCGGGTCTTGTAAGCACTGTAAGGCAGCAACTACACTGCTACACCACTGCACAAAGGTTATTTGTTATACAACTCCAGATGAAACTCATGTGTGTTCCCAATTTACATGTACGAGGATAATCTTATGAAAGTGCTTAAAGCCAGCATTGACCATAAGAAGGATTGCTGATCATTTTCTCACGCAGGATCATTAAAATTGAGTACAAAGTAAAACAGATTATAAAAAGTAACAAACATTTCTCCTCTCAGAAAGTAGAACAATACAGCATAGGATCAGGCCCTTCGGCCCACAATGTCTGTGCCAAACATAATACTAAGACCAACTCTTATCTGCCTACAGATAGACACAAAATGTGATGTAAACCAGCATCTGCAGTTCCTCCCTACACATCTTATCTGCCTGCACATGATCCATGCCCCTCCCGTCCCTGATGTGCTTACCTAAAAGTCTGCTAATTGCCATTGTTTTATCTGCCCTTACCACGACCTCTGGCAGCGCATTCCAGGAACTCGCTACCCTCTGTGTAAAACCTTGACCCACACATTCCATTATACTTTGCCCCTCTGAGCTTAATGTCTTTGACATTTGCACATGAGAAAAAAATTTCTGATTATCGACCCTATCTATCCTGTCTCTCATAATTCTATAAACTTCTGTCAGGTCTCTGATGTTCCAGAGAAAATAATCTAAGTTTGTCCAAACCTCTTGTTTAAGAAACATGTAGACAGTTACATGGATAGGATAGGTTTTGAGGGATATAGACCAAATGCAGGCAGGTGGGGCTAGTGTAGATGTGTCAAGTTGGTCGGTATGGGCAAGTTGGGCCACAGGGCATGTTTCATGATCTATGTCTCTCCTTATAGCTAAGCTTAGGCAACATTTGGGCAAACCTCTTTTGTACCTTTTTTTCTGAACACACTCCACAAGTAAAAGCCCTGTCCCACTGTATGAGTTCATTCGAGAGTTCTCCCAAGTTTGCCCTGATTCGAACTCGGAGATTTACGGTAATGGCCGCTCATAGGTACTCGGGGCTCTCGTGGACATTTTTCAACATGTTAAAAAATCTTCATGAGTCTTCCCGAGCTTACAGCATTTCCCGAGTACCTGCCGTTAGCGTTACCAGCCACTAAGAGACGTCCCCGAGCTCCGACGGACCCGCTACGTACATTCTACATGCTTCCACGAGTTTGATTTTTTTTTTAAACTCGGGAGAGCTCTTAAATGAACTCGTACAGTGGGACAGGGCTATTAGGAAGCAAGAAAGGAAAAATATATATTTAGCCTCACAAAGCAGTTTGAGACATAGATAAGGTAGATAGTCAGAACCTTCTTCCAAGGGTGGAAATGTCAAAGACTAAAGGGTTTAGCTTAGTTTAGAGATACAACACGGAAAAAGGCCCTTCGATCCATCAAGTCAGCACCGACCTGAGATCCCCTCACATTAACTCGGTGGGACAATTAACACTTTTACCAAGGCAATTAATCTACAAACCTGTATGTTTTTGGAGAGTGGGAGGAAGCCGCAGCTCCTGGGGAAAACCCACTCAGGTCACGGGGAGAACGTTCAAACTCCGCGCAGACCGCACCCGTAGTCAGGATCGAACCCGGGTCTCTGGCGTTGTAAGGCAGCAACTCTACCGCTGCACCAACATGCCGCCCTTTCACATAGCTTTGAGAAGAAGAGGAGAAAAATTGAAACGTGTGGGGTAAGTTTTTTTTCCCCCACACAGAGTTGTGGGGACTTGGAACATGCTGCCTGGGGAGGTGGTGGTCTCGACAAGCCAGCGAGCAGGTTGTTGCCCATCAGGAATGGTGAGAGGCCACGAAGCACCAGTTTGCAGACAGATGCCACTCATGAGCACACTGCAGTTCCAACTAAGCATGACGTACCATCTGCAGGTAGTTTGCTATTCTTCATGGGCAGAGAGATGCTAGTGAGCAGATCATCATCCTTCAAGGATAGCGATGTGCCACGCACAATTTCACAAGTCTCCTCCAGGAGCAGGGGCATCCAGGGGAGTAGGTCACCAAGGGCGCCGGGCAGATGGCAGCCCTGCTGGCAGTCTGTTCGTTTTTTCGGCTTTTTGTTATTTTTTAGCATTTGTTAAAAGTCTGTTTAATGTTCTTCGGTTTGTTTTATGTGGGGGGAGGGGATCGGGGGAAACGTTTTTTTCCAAGTTCCTACCTTCCAAGAGATGTGATCAATTTTTGGATCACATTCTCCGGGCTCTACGGCCTACCATCGCTGGTGCTGGAGGCCTCCTCGGAATGTCATGAGCCCCACTGCGGGGCTTAGACTTACCATCGGAGTGGATCCCTTGCCTGGGATTGCTCCTGCCACGGCCTGCGGACTTACCATCAAGGGCTCATAGTCTCGGGAGAGGCTAGTCGGGAGCTCCAACGCCGCGGAAGGCTCAACCAGCCCCGACGCGAGGTTCGATCGCCCGGCACGGGGAGCTGACAATCCCCCGATGCAGGAGCTGAACGCCTCGACACAGAGGGCCCAAACGCAGCCGGCTACAGGAGTCAAGACTGAGGAAGAACAAAAGGAAGGACGAACTTTATTTCGCCTTCCATCACAGTGAGGAATGTGTAGGAGTCACTGTGGTGGATGTTCATGTTAAAATGTGTTTTTGAGTGATTTGTTGCTTTTAATTGTATGACTGACCTGGCCAGTGAAACTCCTCATATGTTGCAAAACATACTTGGCAAATAAAATCTGATTCTGATACCATGCAACCGTGATCACCCGTTCTCACTCAATCTATCTTATGCCATTTTCACATCCACTCCCTACACACTAGAGGCAATTTACAGAAGCCAACTGACTTACAGGCCTCCATATCTTTGGGATGCGGAAACCAGGGAAAACCTGTAAACTCCACACTTACAGCATCTGAGATTAGGATTTAACAGAGTCTCTGGTGCTGCCCTGTTGGAACTCGACTTGAAATCGGTCACAATATCATTAATGCTGGATTAAATTTTCAAATCACAAAGTGTTCCAATTTCCTGTAACTGTCTCTTCCTCAGTGAAACTTTCAGTCAAAAACCCCAGGGGAGAAGTCTAACATGAATGTGGTTATATTTTGTACTGTGCTTCAGAAATTACATTTCACTAAACTCTATGGATCAAAATGTTGGCACCACACAGCTGCTTTTACACGTTTAGTAGTTTAGTTTAGTTTAGAGATACAATGCAGAAGCAGGCCATTCAGCCCATCGAGTCCGCACCCCCCAGCGATCCCCGTACATTAACACTATCCTACACTGGGGATAATTTACACTTACACCAAGACAATTAACCTACAAACTTGATCGTCTTTGGAGTATCTCGGAGAAAACCAACGCGGTCATGGGGAGACCGAACCCGGGTCCCTGGTGCTGCAAGTGCTGTAAGGCACCAACTCTACAGCTGCACCACCGTGCCACCCTGTTTAGAGGTACAGTGCGGTAATAGGCCCTTCGGCCCACTGAGTTCACCGACCAACAATCACCCATACACTAGCTCTTTACTATCCCAGTTTCTCATCCTACACATTAGGGGCAATTTTTACAGAAGCCAATCAACTTACAAACCCTGCACATCTTTGGAATGTGGGAGGATACCAGAGCAACCGGTGAAAACCCACGCAGTCACAGTACAAGCTCCATACAAACAGCACATGTAGTCTCTGGCACTGCAAAGAAGCAACTCTAACACTGTGCCACAGTACCTGTGACTGAGGTTGGATTTCTCATCAGTCTTAAGGGCCTGTCCCACTTGCATGCGATTGCATGCTTTTGGTGCGACCAAACGGAAGCGGAGTTCACGCGAAGTACGCTATAGGTACGCACTAAGTTCACGCGTGACGTCATTTGCGTCATACTTACCAATCAGCTGGGCAGGGGGCGGGTCGACTGAATTTGGGCGTCGCACGGCATCAGGTGGTGACATCATCGCGCAACGCCATGCCGGGCGGTGACGTCATCGCGCAACGCCACGCCGGGCGGCGAAGTCATCGCGCAACATCACGCGCTAGACATACGCAGTGAAGACGCTGCGTACACCATCAAGACGCTGCGTACGTCCGCAATGCGCCTGCGTGCCGACAGGCCGTTGGCGCGTGAAGATTTCGGACACCGTCAGATTTTCGGAGCCTCGCGCGATGTCGGGACCAGCCCCACACAAACCCGTGCTTCTAAGTGGAACCGGCCCCGCACGGCCATACGGTGCCCGTACGCCTCAAGCGACCACATTTGGTCGTGCCAGACACATGCAATCGCATGCAAGTGGGACAGGCCCTTAACTCCTGGCTCCTTACTTTTCTGATATCTTTCTTCAAACTCTGTCAAAACCATCGGCAGTAATGTTCTTCTATCCTTGCTTTTAAACCTGGATTGCCGGGAGGCGTTGAGAAAGTTCAGTACTGTCCACACTCACTACTACTGCTACAGTGCTATTAAAACAGCCACTGCTGCTCCCATTGCTTCACGTCAATGTTCAACTTAACCCTTGTAATGTCAGAAACGCAATGAACCACAAAATCAGCATCAACAGTGTGATTTGCATTGCCTCCAACGATGCACGTTTTAAGCCAGTTGCTAACTTGAACTGCAACTTATTTCAAACATGTTAATCGACCAATAAGTGGAAACAGCATTGAATTATGTCCATACAACACAATGTTCTCTAAAGACAGCACATAAAAAGAGCAGTTATAGAAGCTTACCAAACAAAAACATAAAAAGAAGTTGGATGCATGCAATTCTTTTCTTGGGCTTAAGATGTCACAAAACACATTGGAGGCAATGATGCAATTTTGAAGTGTAGTCATGCAAGTAATATGTGGGAACAAAGCAACCAATTGGCATGCAACATGGTTTTGCCAAACAACGGCGATATAAGTGACCAGATTAGTTGTATTAATGATGATTGGAAGGGTAAATGGGCAAAAGTGCAGCAGAAATCTTGGCCCTGTTCCCCACCAACAAGTAAAATCAAGGGGGGGGGGGGAACAGAGGACCCCAACCAGATTGTGATTCAATCCCAAATTTAAAATCATCCGATAAAATAATCATCAACTGCGTAGAACCTTTTTAGTACTGCATTAAAATATCATTACTTTTATTCTCTGGTGTGGAACTTGAATCTATGTCTAAGATAGACACAAAATGCAGGAGTAACTCAGCGGGACAGGCAGCATCTCTGGGGAGGAATAAATGAAATAAAGAATGAGTGACCCATTCCTTCTCTCCAGAGATGCTGCCTGCCCCGCTGAGTTACTCCAGCATTTTGTGTCTATCTTCGATTTAAACCAGCATCTGCAGTTCTTTCCTACACATTGAAATTATGTCCTCCTGATGAGGACTGTGGCAGACTGAGAGTCAGGGGGGAGGGTAGACTAGAGATATGGAAGGACAAGATGTGAAAATGACAGATAAAAGCAGACAGTGATCAAGGAAATGTAGAATGGTTTATATTTAGCTATGGGAAGCTGCTCTAGCATTTTGGGTCAGGCAGCATCCTTGGAGAATTTAGATGGGTGATGTTTCGGGTTGGGATCCTTGTTCAGACTAATTGCAGGGGTGGGAGGAAAGATAGCTAGAAGGGTGGAGGAGCAGGACAAAGCACGGCAGGTCAGAGATGAACACAGGCAAGTAACTGTAGGTACTCGGGAAATCCGGTGAACTCGTGATGCTTTTTCAACACTGTGAAAAATGCCCACGAGTACAAAAATATTCGTGATGAAAATAATTGTTACTTTTTACTCGTACAAGCCGCTACGAGACATCCACGAACTCCTACGGACCGGCGACGGACATTCTCCGAGTTCGAATCAGGGGAAAACTCGGGAGAACTCTTGAATTACCTCGTACAGTGGGACAGGCCCTTAGAAGAAACATACTCCCAGCTTCCAGCTTGTCAAGGCCTGTTAGCATTTTGTAAATTTCAAGGAGGCGGTCATTCATTATTCTAAATTCCAAGGAATATATAGGCCTAATCTACATAACCTTTCCTAGTATGCAAATCCACTGTCCCTTAAACCAGTCCAGTGGATCTTCACTAAAACCCTACCTTTATTTCAGGTAAGACAATGTTGAGGAGTGGAAATTGAAGAAATACAGAGGATGCAAATCTGAAATGTAAATAAGTGGTTCTAGCATCAATAAGTCGGGCATTTCAAGTCAATGACATTCCATCACAACTGTAAAAGTGAGAGAACATGTTTAAGAAGGAACTGCAGATGCCGGAAAAAATCGAAGGTAGACAAAAATGCTGGAGAAGCTCAGCGGGTGAGGCAGCATCTATGGAGCGAAGGAAATAATCTATGGATAGAAGGAGCTACCCGAAATGTTGCAATGAAGAAGGGTTTCAACCCGAAATGTTGCCCATTTCCTTCGCTCCATAGATGCTGCCTCACTCCCTGAGTTTCTCCAGCATTTTTGTCTACCTAATGAGAAAGCATACAAGTTTTAAGTTGCAGAGATCGAGGGAGGAATGGTTGGGGCAAAGGGAAAATGTCTGACAGGGTAATGTATCCAGAGTGGTTTGGGATATTTTGGATGGCATGATAATGCATTGTTTATGATGCTCTCTGCTTGATGGGGATAGAGACAGAAGAAAAATAAAATGACTGAAGAAATTATTTTCTTTGCACCATCTGTTGCTCTGTGATCCACTATTCCCACTGTGTCTCTGTGATCCACTGTGTCTATGTGATCCTGTTCCCACTGTGTCTCTGTGATCCTGTTCCCACTGAGTCTCTGTGATCCACTGTGTCTCCGTGATCCTGTTCCCACTGTGTCTCTGTGATCCACTGTGTCTCCGTGATCCTGTTCCCACTGTGTCTCTGTGATCCACTGTGTCTCTGTGATCCACTGTGTCTCTGTGATCCACTGTGTCTCTGTGATCCACTGTGTCTCTGTGATCCACTGTGTCTCTGTGATCCACTGTGTCTCTGTGATCCACTGTGTCTCTGTGATCCACTGTGTCTCTGTGATCCACTGTGTCTCTGTGATCCACTGTGTCTCTGTGATCCACTGTGTCTCTGTGATCCACTGAGTCTCTGTGATCCTGTTCCCACTGTCTCTGTGATCCACTGTGTCTCTGTGATCCACTGTGTCTCTGTGATCCACTGTGTCTCTGTGATCCACTGTGTCTCTGTGATCCACTGTGTCTCTGTGATCCTGTTCCCACTGTCTCTGTGATCCACTGTGTCTCTGTGATCCACTGTGTCTCTGTGATCCACTGTGTCTCTGTGATCCACTGTGTCTCTGTGATCCACTGTGTCTCTGTGATCCACTGTGTCTCTGTGATCCACTGTGTCTCTGTGATCCTGTTCCCACTGTGTCTCTGTGATCCACTGTGTCTCTGTGATCCACTGTGTCTCTGTGATCCTGTTCCCACTGTGTCTCTGTGATCCACTGTGTCTCTGTGATCCACTGTGTCTCTGTGATCCACTGTGTCTCTGTGATCCACTGTGTCTCTGTGATCCACTGTGTCTCTGTGATCCTGTTCCCACTGTGTCTCTGTGATCCACTGTGTGTGTCTCTGTGATCCACTGTGTCTCTGTGATCCACTGTGTCTCTGTGATCCACTGTGTCTCTGTGATCCACTGTGTCTCTGTGATCCACTGTGTCTCTGTGATCCACTGTGTCTCTGTGATCCACTGTGTCTCTGTGATCCACTGTGTCTCTGTGATCCACTGTGTCTCTGTGATCCACTGTGTCTCTGTGATCCTGTTCCCACTGTGTCTCTGTGATCCACTGTGTCTCTGTGATCCACTGTGTCTCTGTGATCCTGTTCCCACTGTGTCTCTGTGATCCACTGTGTCTCTGTGATCCACTGTGTCTCTGTGATCCTGTTCCCACTGTGTCTCTGTGATCCACTGTGTCTCTGTGATCCACTGAGTCTCTGTGATCCTGTTCCCACTGTGTCTCTGTGATCCACTGTGTCTCTGTGATCCACTGTGTCTCTGTGATCCACTGTGTCTCTGTGATCCACTGTGTCTCTGTGATCCACTGTGTCTCTGTGATCCACTGTGTCTCTGTGATCCACTGTGTCTCTGTGATCCACTGTGTCTCTGTGATCCTGTTCCCACTGTGTCTCTGTGATCCACTGTGTCTCTGTGATCCACTGAGTCTCTGTGATCCTGTTCCCACTGTGTCTCTGTGATCCACTGTGTCTCTGTTATCCACTGAGTCTCTGTGATCCTGTTCCCACTGTGTCTCTGTGATCCACTGTGTCTCCGTGATCCATTGTGTCTCTGTGATCCTGTTCCCACTGTGTCTCTGTGATTCTGTTCCCACTGTGTCTCTGTGATCCACTGTGTCTATGTGATCCACTGAGTCTCAGTGATCCTGTTCCCACTGTGTCTCTGTGATCCACTGTGTCTCCGTGATCCATTGTGTCTCTGTGATCCTGTTCCCACTGTGTCTCTGTGATCATGTTCCCACTGTGTCTCTGTGATCCACTGTGTCTCTGTGATCCATTGTGTCTCTGTGATCCACTGTGTCTCTGTGATCCACTGTGTCTCTGTGGTTCACTATTACCACTGTCCCACTGATCGCCTTGCCTTTAGTTACCTTCTCTTTATATTCTGATATTTTCTCCAATAACGTCTTTTTCATTTTCCTTCCTCCTTTGAGAAGCCCAGATCTCCACAATTACTTGGTGTCAAACTTTTTGTTTAAAACACCCTGGGTCTTTTGCTATATTATGGGAAGGCAGCACGTCAATGCAAGTTGCCGTAGGTTGGAGCCCATCATCTTCTGAGCAGTTGGCAATTATCTGCCGTTATTTTCCTCAAATATAGGCAAAAGCAGGGGTGTAATCCGGAGAGTGGCCAGTAGATTCTTGTTCAAGGACCCATGGAAACTATATAGTTATATAGGTAGCCATACCTCAGGAAATTTACCCCCCACCTCGACTCTAACCCCAAAAAAATTATTTACCAAGTCTAACCTTTCCTTTACAATAATATCATGTGCCTGTCTTTAAATGGCTGTCATTTCCATTAAGTGAGGAGCCATGGATGTGTGTCCTTGTCACAGTCACAGTAAACACACCAGTAGTCCATTGCCTCATGAGAAACAAAGCGAACACTACCAGACTGAATTCACACCCCACAGTGAATCTGAGTCACTCACCCAACCCAGCCAATGTCTGTCATACACAGGCAGGGATCTGCAGCTGCATGGGCAAGGCTTAGCCTCCTATTTTCTATTTTTTTAATTACTTTTAATCACTTAATGTATTTGTAACATTGTTTATGTGATCCAATATTCCTTGTATATTTTTTCTCAATTTGCCTCCTTGAAGCTCTTACTACTCTGATGTTTTTTTTAAATTTCTATTAGCACAGGGAGAGCCACTTAATGTTGCAATCAAGTAAACTTATGTTTAAAGTTGTTTTTATCTCCTTTGTTTATTGAGGTTACTTCACTATGTATGTAGAGTTCTTGCATATAAACAAAATAAAGATGCTGGCATTATTCACACAGTGGAAATAATTTTAATATCGTAATATTAAACTTAAATTGCTAATCACTTAAGTGGTTTTAAAAATAAATTCCTGATCCGTGCCAGACGATTGCCTTTCTTTTGTCTCTTTGGTTGCTGCTTTATAAAATCTGATTTTAATTATACTTCTGTTTATTTATTCTTTCCATTTCAACCTTCCATTCCTCCTGGCGATATATTGGTGATGAAATATATTGAGAATATCCAAAATGCACTTCATCTAAGACTAGTTCTGAAGTAAGGTCTCGACCCGAAACGTCGCCTATTCCTTCACTCCATAGATGCTGCCTTACCCGCTGAGTTTCTTCAGCATTTTTGTCTACCTTCGTCTCAGGGTAAAATGCTTTTAGACAATAGACAATAGGTGCAGGAGTAGGCCATTTAGCCCTTCGAGCCAGCACCGCCATTCAATGTGATCATGGCTGATCATCCCCAATCAGTACCCCGTTCCTGCCTTCTCCCCATATCCCCTGACTCCGCTATTTTTAAGAGCCCTATTTAGCTCTCTCTTGAAAGCATCCAGAGAACCTGCCTCCACCGCCCTTTGAGGCAGAGAATTCCACAGACTCACCACTCTCTGTGAGAAAAAGTGTTTCCTTGTCTCTGTTCTTCTGGGCGCAGAAATACAGAAATAGTTTGTTCCCCAAAATTCAACAGAATCAAAGCCTGGAAGCTTTAGACCCAGAGCCAGTGAAAGGAAAGCACGACATCACCGTTGCGATGAGATGAGGGAAGTTGATATATTAACAAGAGAATGAAGAAGACATTCAATTTTTTTTTCCCAGCTGCACTCAATGCATTTATTGTCTCCTTGTGGCTTCAACATTTGTTTGTTAAATTAATTAACTGCTGAACTTTTTACTATCCTCAATTAACTTTATTGGAGTGTTATTTCATTCAAATGGGCTCAGTTCCTTGGTTTGTGTACTGTACAAGGCAGACATCTTTCGAAGTGAGTTTTGGTTTAAAATGACAGTTTGCACAGAGCTCCTCAGTTTAGCTACTGAATTAGTCTTTGTTTCAGAGAGTCCCAAACTCAAAGCACAGAGAACTGTGCAGTTTATTCAACAGAATAGCAAATGATGCCTCAAACATTTGAATTCTTTCCATCGCTGGTGCCCACTTACTATTTCTAGCAGACACTCTGTGTATATTTCATAAATCAAAACCCATCAATCTCGCAACATTTTTCACATCCTTTATGTTTACTCTCACTGATGATGAGTCTGGTGGACTCGGAACAGGAAATTAGATGAGCACTTGGCTAAAAGAAGTCATAGAGAAACAAATAGAAGCTAACATCCTTTGCTTAAATAAATCCAGTTGGTTCAAAGCCTGCAAGTTTGCAAAGTTGTATCACATGATAGTAGTGACTTGGAAAGTAGTTAGGAATTAAAGGAAAGATGCGGTGGTCCTCATAACTTCAGCAGATGTCCAGCTGAAGAAACAATAAACAATCTCCCTGGTTGTGTGCAGCTGAACATCACTCATCCGCATAGTTCAAAATATAACTTGTCCCTGAAGAACCACTTGCATTTATACATCTCAGGAAAACTTTATTTAAATCTGTTGACGGCAGATAGAAAGTAGATCTATACCATGAACAGCATTTATCTATAAATGTTATTAATATCCAATCACTTCAAATAGTTACCAAAACTTCGGCCTTTCCCCGGCAGAGGCTGCAACAAAATACTATGAATATTGAGCAATCTTATCTGATTGTCATGGCAAATATTTTTGTGCAAAGCTGACTTCATCACTAAAATTTTGAGTTTAGAAACTGGATCGTAACCAAAACTGGGGGTGATTCGGGAGCACAGGCTGCAGTTTGTGTCCGAAGGGGTTAGAGGCAGGAACTCAAACCTGCCTGCCAACCCAATGCCGCAGTGGGGGCCAGCAGGAGCTCCAGAGTTAAATGACTGATCAAAAGCAGAAATAAAACATGCCAGTTTAATGTCAGCCAAGGTTAGGAATTGTTTTGGGGCGTGTGCCCGGCACCTCAGTTTAACTTAACAGCAAGCGAAGTACTCGTATGCCAGCTAGCATTAACACCAGCTATTGTCTAAGATGGTGGCCTCAAGCAGATCTGTTAAGGGAAGACACAAAATGTTGGAGTACCTTAGCAGGTTATGCAGCATCTGTGGAGGGAATGGATAGGCAAAGTTTTAGGTCAGGACTTCTTAAGGTGTCTTTCAGCTGAGAAAACTCCTTGCCACCGACAAAGCATCTACTGTGTATAACAGCACATCAATTTAGCAACGCAGCCCGAGGCAGGCTTTAAGCCAAATTCAATGGACAATGGCCAAATAAATAGCTCATTCATGTGTAGAAAGGAACTGCGGATGCTGGCTTATACCAAAGATAGACACAAAGTGCTGGAGTAACACAGCAGGTCAGGCAGCATCTCTGGAGAAAAAGGATGGGCAACATTTCGGGTCGGAACCCTTCTTCTGATTGGAAGTGAAGGGGAGGGAACTGGAGGTAGGAAAAGGCCAGAGCAAATCATGGCTGGCAACAGATGACCAAGGAAGGGTGGAGCGCGCAATGGCCCATTGTTGGCTGGGGAACTGGTGATAATGAAGGGATACAAGGATGCAAACAGTAGAACTAGTAGGAAGTCCATGGTGGAAAGGGGAGAGAAAGGGAATGCAGAGGTTACTTTAAATTAGAAAAATCAACGTTCATACTACTGGGTTGTAAGCTACCCAAGCGAAATGACTCATTCAGGTGAACAGCTGTTAAAAATGCATAGTTGCCTATCAGCATTGGAGATGCAATAATTTCAGTGAAGAGTGATCATGGGTTTGCAACGTACCATAATGGAGTTGAAGTCATTACTGCAGCAATATTTTACAACATAAGCAGCAATGGACAACAATGGCAGAAAACCATTTATCACCTTCATTCCACTACCAATATGGTTGCTGTCATTTAACTGTAAAAGTACCACAAGCGATATCCTATTCCATAAGTAATTCAGGCTGGAGGCTAGAAGGTGCACACGTTGACAAAATGTTAAATGGTTATGGCACCAAAGCTACTGTGTGGCATGGACAGCACCTGCAATAGCAGTGGCCATGGTAACAGCCATCCAAACTCAACAGCGCAGACCTCGGGATCCTGATGGAAAATATGGACACACAATGGAGGCTCGGCACCATGGAGGGGCAAAAATGAAGGAGGAGATGAAGGGGATGTCCTGGGAGTTGGATACCCAGACTGATGACCCGAGGATGCAGTCCCAGTGCACTATGAATTTACCTGGTCACGGTCAAGAAGAAGAGTGACAGATCTAATTCAAGAGCCACCCAACTAAATACCTACCATATTCAGCATGTATTCACACACACAAACCCATTCAGCTGCTGGTCACGCACACGTACTGCAGCACAGCCACAATACAGTGTTCTATCTTTCACTGAACAAGTAGCTTGCTAATGCAGTTTCTGATTGGAGGGAGACCACAGGCTCAGTTGCCTGGAGGAGAGAATACTGGCTGTGATGCCACAGAGGCAGAGGCCAACATTGATCCTTAGTGGTGATGGCATGGTCATTTCCAATTTCCATTCTCACCTCTCATTTTCTCCTTCAACCCATAATCTCTTCAGCTTTGTATCATTCACGATTGGTGATTCAACCATTACCTGCCCCTTCCGTCTCCATGACCACACACTTGAACCTTTTTCAATTACACTAGCAATAGCATTTGATCAGGATCACACAGAGGAGCCTGAAGAATCATAGGAGGAATATGCCTGTTGCACCAATGCAATCCTGGCATTTCACACGCAGTAGTTAAGAGGTAACGTCTGCACACGTGATCAAGCACCAATGTACTGTAGCCAGGTCATAGGGAAATAGCAAGTGCATGAGAACCCGAGGCTGGGTAGAAGATCTCTCAGATAAAAATGTCCATAAATGAAGGCTGAGCATAATTCACAGAGTCACTCGTGCTATTGCCTCGCTTACACAAAAGCCTAAGAGACACATCCTGAAGTAAGGAGGGAGTCCAACGCAAAAGTCTGTGTGAAATCCTCGGCGTCCACCCACTCCAGCGCGGAAGTGGAGGTCAACTCCGTCAACACCAATGGACCCAATCATGCTGCAGTGTCACATCTGACATTCGCTGACGCCACCTGATGCCGCAGCGCTGCACTGAATATTCAGTCCAATTCAAGCAAAGTTCCTTTTGATGCCACTGTGTCTCTGTGATCCAGTTCCCACTGAGGCTTTCTGATGGCTCATCTGACCCATCCTTGCTTTTAGTTCTTCTCCTCTTGCAGTCACCTTTTGACACCCTTCTATTCTCCTTGTCATGCTGAAGGCCCAAATACATTACTGCTGAAGCAATGAAAGGCAGACAACTCAGTGGTGACCCTGGCTCTCTACAGAACTTCCAGGTATGGTCTTCTGGCCCGCAGAATGTGGCGGACTCAGCTTCAAATGACACCACAACCTCTCGACCATACCCTCAAATTGCAGAAATGCAAGTTGTCCTTGCGCTGAAGATCCATTCTCCTGTCCATGGACCACAATTCCATCCTCACACAAACGTCCGCAGTTGCCTGGTGCATGGATTAATGCAATCAATGCAGGCCGCACATGATCATGGGCACAGCTTCGTGCTATCACTGATTTAAGATTGATTTGATTTTTGAAGTGCCATTGTTGCAGGTGCCACAATTCAGCCGAAAAGCTTACATCCTCTGCCCTCAGAAGAAAATTAATCATGATTTGTTTTTTGATACATCAATCTATTGTTATTGTTCAGAATAGATCATCTGAATGGGAGGCAGAAACATCTGAACAATCCCACATTATTCAACATGCAAACCACGTCAGTAATAATGTGAGGGCTACACTTCTCCCCCAAAGCAACACTGAATTCCTTTCTGCTTTATTATTCTTCTGCTCAAGGTAATATTTCGGATTGGTTTCTACAGACTCAGATCCCTTCACCTCTTGACTGTTTGTCATATGTGACCATGCGTGCTTCTGAGAGATGAGGCAAACGCTTCATAGCCATTGTTACTGAAAAAGCACAAAAATGAGCATAAAAACTTAGTCATCTCTGCCCACCACCCCAATCCTCTTCCGCTTGTGTCCTGCAATATTGAGGATAAGCAAAATATCTCAATGCAGAGATCAGCTAACACTGCACCATCTGAGAATGTGTTTAGGAATCTACTGGTCTTCATATTACCACTTTATATTAAAAAACATTATTTGCATAATTCTTTGCCATTAAATGCTTTATTTGTCTTGCTGTTTCTTCCTCCATTTAATCCTCTTTCTGCTCGTGTACAATTCTGTCATTGCTTAGTCATTTCACACACTGAATTTCTCTGTTCCTGATATCTGACTTTACTAATCTTCTCCGATAGTTATCTGTGAATTTTTCTGCTTCTTTCAACCCTTAATCTCTTTAATAGATCTCCTCGGTAACACACCTCAATCAGCTCCAATTTCTGCCATCACACTGCTTCACAGACAGGAACAATGCACAAATTCAGCTGCACGCTGCACTAATGTACTTTTTGCAGAACTATCAGGTACTAAAATTGTTATTTAATTATTATACTGGGCTACTGGCAAGGGGGAAAGATTGCAAATTCAAATTAGATGCCGACATACCCTCCCTCTCCCTGTGTTGCCTGCAAGGATGCTTGAAGTTTTGGATGACCCTTGAGATGAAAGGCAAAGGGCAAAATGCTCAATACAAGTGAACCTTTCAGGACTGTCCTCCATCATCAGTCTTGCTTTAATGACTAGTCATATTGTAACAAATAATGACACGAACAATCAACCACTTTGCCTTTCTTTTCCCACAGATGCTTTTTTCACTGGATTTGTTTTCAAATGTAACTTCGTCTTTTGAGTCTTCATAATTATTTGACGAGCAGCCAAAACTTGCAGGAAGTTTTGAATTAGTAGTTAAAGGTTTCTATTGGGCAATATGAATGGAAAAGCCTTACTAAAATGAGGTGTGATAATAGCAAACGCACTTAACATTAAGGAGAGTTCAATCTCTGGCTATGCTCTCTGAAAGGTCAGTGACTTGAAACATTAGCCTGGCATCTCTCTCTCATGACTGAAGATGGGTATCAACCCGAAACATCATCTGTCCATTCCCTCCACAGATGCTGCCTGATCTGCTGAGTTCCTCCAGGTCATATTTTTGCTCGTTTCCACAATCTGCAGTTCTTCGTGTCTAGATTTCACTGCTCCAATATGAAATCTCTGAAACATATGTGTACATTGAAGAAGTTCTCCTCCTCTCTCCAACAAGTCCCGACCAAAGACGTTGCCTATTCACAGATGCTGCCCGACCTGCTGAGTTTGTGCTTTTCTCAAGATTCCAGCATCTGTCACTCATTGATGTTCATTGAAAAGTTTCCAACATTTTAAAACCAGAATCACTATCTATGAATGGTTCATCATTTCTTGAACCGGATAAGGCAGCAGATTTTTTGCCCCCAAGAGTTTTTAACTCACAATAAATCTTTGCCGTAATTTTTCTGCAGTTTCCCATCTTGCTGCACAATCAAAAACATTTAAATCTGGACAGTCTGCAAAAAGGCAGCATAATGAGAATAAAAGAGAGAAGGGAAACGGATTGCCATTTTCATGAACTTAGGAATCCATTCAAACTCCTCTTGCTTTCATTCACCTTGGGGGAAGTGCATGTTTTACAAAACCCAAAGCAGGTGTGAAATAAATGACCACTTAAATGGTTGACAATCTAAACTTGGATTGATTTTTTTTTTAAGTTTCCTCTCCCAGGCACCATTTCTGCTCCCCAAACAAGAACAATGCCCAGATTGTTCAGAAATAAGTTGTTTCGCAATAAGCATCGGCGACTCCATAAAAGTCTAACATTCTTCTTCAGAAAAATGTTCCAACAGCTACACTGGGTGTCTCGTTCACTGACACCTCAATTATTGCATTTTTCACTGCCTGTACATTTGAAAACTGCACCTTTTGACTGCTGTTCGCTCATTGAAACCTTCTTCTGACAAAGGCGTTATATTCTCCAGGTTTTGCTCATATTTCTGAAAGTGTACAATATGAAATCCAAGTAAAATGTTGATTACATATTGATTGATGAATAGTAGCAAGTTTCTCTGCTGGACATAAGAAGATTGAAACTTTTGCTTATGGTCACCACCTCCATTGTTCATTGCGCCAACTGTCTCGCACTATTCATGATTTGAGATACATGTCAGACCTTGACCACTGTGCCCATCACACTCAGGACAGGTAACCAGTCTGTCTGAGCCTTGGATCGCGTCTTCATTCCAAAACTGTATCCAATTACAGAAATGCTGAGCTATGCTGGTCCAAATCAGGTTGATTGGCTTTTTTCTCACTGCGTGTGTTCTTGGTTCTTGATCAACATTTGGTGTTTCATTCTCAACATTGAATGGTAGTTTGTGGTTCATATGTTCATGGCAATGATTGGGTTGGCTCAGGTCCAATAAGGAAAAGGCTATAAATCCTTGTGCTCAGGATGGCTTTGAGTTAGCCTTGGTCACATTATGATAAGAATGAATTGTACATCCAAGCGTATCGTTAGCGCATTCCCCTTACTGGCAGTAATTCCTCTTCAATGATAATCTCTGTGCATGCTGACCTATATTAGTTGCTGGTTGAGCAAATCTTTGATTTCAAATTTTGCATCCTGGTTTTCAAATTCTTACATGCGTCTTGTCCCTCCTTGTACCCGTGATCTCCAGCCTACCTACTCATACTCTATGATCTCTGGACATCTCTAATCTGCTCTCTTGATCATCCTAATTTTAATTTCCGTACTGAGGAACTTTGTGAAATGAATACACGCAACACCAGGGTAGCAGGAGTTAGCTACCAGGTCCTTCCAGGCTGACCCACCATTGAATATGATCATGGCTAATCTACCCAAGCCCCAACTCTACCTTTGTGCCAGATCCTTATAATACTCAATATTAAAAAAATGCATCTGCCAAGGACAATGCAGTAACAAGAGATTGATTCCATGAAATGCAGCAAGGATACATGGAAAGGAAATGCAGTTTAAATGCCTAGATACAAACTAACTAAAATTATGACCTTGTTTGGTTTTTGGTTTCCTGGTCCTCCAAAATATTCAAATGGAATTTAAACTGGAGGTGGTGGAGGGAGGACTTAAGCCAGAAAGGGTTCTTGGGGGGAAAAAGAGCTAAATTTAGTTGCATCTGGTTGGGTAACTTGCTTGATACAGTCTGAAGATACCGTCAGAAGAAGGGTTTTGGCCTATTTCGCTCCATAGATGCTGAGATTCTCCAGCACTTTTGTCTACCTTTGCTTGATACAAACCTTAGATCTGCCAATCCCAGAGTGCAAGAAGGTACAATTTAAAGATTAGGTAAATTGTACAAGCCTGAGACACGACTCTTAAAACACAAACTTGATGGTGCATTGGCAAGTCCAAATCCCAACGTGATGATCAGAAAGAGAATGCAGAAATTGTAAAAGAAAACGGCCGATACTCGCTTACACCGAAGATGGATTATAGTTTAGGCAGGTAGCAAAACATGAACCACTTTCTCCTCTGTGCCCAACAGAAATACGTCATCGTATTCAACGCTGATGTGTCAAAAGATTCTCAAATATAGCAGCCCATCGACAAAAATCAGTGGTAATTGCAAAGTTTGAAATTGTTACGCAATGGAAACTACAGTAGATATACATATTCATTTGTACCTTTACATACTGGGTGCCTTCTGCAGAGAGAAATTACTAAAGGATAAGCCCAGTATTTTTTGACAACAATGCAAACTATTTTTTAGCATTCATTTTTTTTTCACGTTATGTTAATGTAAATTATTTTCCAACAAAAATCCCGACAAGGTAACGATTTTTTTTTAAAAAAAGGATTCACAGATGTTTGAGATTTATTTTATTTATATCCGCTGTTAACACAACCACATGTATATTTGTTCTTTATTTTTAATAGTATTCTGCTCTGAGATAACAACCGGTTAAATTAATCAAGCTTGACTCCAGGATCAATATGCTGATCCCATGACTACACTTTGTTCGATAACCTACCATTGGGCTTGTTTCACTGAGAATATTTAAAACGTTGTACTTTGAGCAGGTTTTGTAGAACATTTAACTTCAGCCCCAACAGCTCAAGCTAATCAATAAATAAAAGTCCCTTTGACTACCAAAATCTGAGCTACTTGAGTGCAATAGTCTTATTGCAACAAAGACTGAAGCAAAGATTTTAAAGTGAATAACAGCCACTATCTAAATAAGCTTTTCTTGAGCACCCAATCCTTGCATCACCTTTGATCCAGTTATAATTAAAGCCAAAAGTACAGACGTCTCATTTAATTCCAATGTGGGCAGTTTTAATGCAGAAAGTTTCGCATGTGGTTTTCAGCTCATGACCATCTGTTTCTGGATTTCATATATAAACAGGACACTTTAGGGAACAGAGATTAATTCAGCTTTGGAATGCCATTCAAAACGTGTTAGCAGTTTCCCTCCTCCAGGTCAACCAAAGCAAAAACAAGTTAGCCACTCGGTTTGGAAGGTATCGTTAAATATTAGTATTATTGAATAATGGACTCTGACTAGTCTTATGTTTTAAATTACAGGTCTCTCGCAAGTAAAACTATTAATCTTTTTTTTTGTCTCTGAAAGTTTTACAGTCCTGCTACACTTATTAAGTGCTGGCAGCGAAGAACATTTAAATGAAAGCCAAATTGCTTTAGTCATGAGAAAGGAAATTAAAGCTCACTCTGGGGGGAAAATTTTCACTGCGAGATCCTCCCAAGGTAGAGTTTCATAACCTCCTGCATGCTTGCTAAAGATGTCACTGCATGCAGGACTGCGTATATTACTGATAGAAAAAGAAGGCCTAATGGGAACAGCATGTTCACGTTTGCGAGATTAGAACCCAACTTGCTTCACATTGCAGAACAAGTACTGGGGCACTGCAAGAGATGGCTGGTCAGAGGATAGCCACCTGTGGGTACTCACCAGGCTCACTTGGTGGGCAGTCTTTAACGAAAAAGATGTCATTGAGATTGTCCTCCTCTGGTGCCAGCCCCTGCTGGTGTAAGTGTAGCCTGTGCAGGCTCTCTGTCTGCTGGTGTTTCAGAGACCTCGCGTGCTGAACCAGGTTCAGCTTGGCCTTGGTGGTGTAGTTGCAAAGGCTGCAGTTGTAACAGCAAGACTTGGGGTTCGACGTACTCTCGTGCTTCTGCAAGTGCTGAGAAAACAAAACCAAAAGAGGGCAGTGAGAGGAAAGGGAACAACCTGGTTTTCTTCTGCTGGTAAACATTTTACTTTTACAATGCATTCTTCCAAACAGTGGGGAAACCTGTTTCTTCACAATTTTTTAGAACAGATAATACCCATAAAGAGAGATTAACTGCAGCCTTTAATCCACTGTTTCGATCAGAGTGGTGGCCTGCTTAGTGTTACTAAAGACCAAACGTAGCAAGCTGACGAAGCAACCAGCAATAATTAAAGGCTAAAAAGAACCTTGAGAAAAAAAACATACACAAGATAACCAAATGTCAAACTGTGACCTTTCATTAAGATCAACATCAGATTTAATCAAAAACAGCAGTGACTGAGCAAATCCTAAAATATCTTAAAGTTCCTCCAGCTGAAAATCCAATAGGATTCTTTGAATCTCATCTAGTGCCTGTCATAATTCACTTTCCATAACTACCTAGCTGTAATAAGATAATGTTGAATTCTGTAAATGATTTGTGATAAATAGGAAATATTTTTACTTTCAAATATCTCAGGTATGACAATCTAATAAAGATACCAATTCACATGGCATAGTGATTTCACACACTACAATGTTACACAATAAGAAAGAAACAAAATGCTGGAGTAACTCAGTGGGTCAGCTGACCTGCTGAATTACTCCAGCATTTTATGTCTATCTTCAGTATAAACCAGCATCTGCAGTTCCTTCCCACACACACTGTTACACAATAAGTGTACACATACACGTATATATCTGACACATGCAAAATAAATACTTACTGGGCACACATAATACATGCATAAGTGCAGCATCTCTGGATAGAAGGAATGGGTGACGTTTCGGGTCGAGACTCTTCTTCGGACTGAGAGTCAGGGGAGAGGAACTCACAGAGATAAGGAAGGGTAAGGTGTGAAACGAGACATCAAAGGGGATGAGATTCAAAGAAAATGTAGAAAAAAAATCATTGTTAGCTAGGAGAAGGTGGCAACGTAGCATACAGAGATAACATTTAATCAGGAGTCAGACTAGTCGGAGAACTAGGAAGGGGGGGAGTGTGGAGAGAGAGAGAAAGCAAGGGATACTGATCCTCCAATTTTTGCTGGGCCTCACTGACAATGGAGGAGGTCCAGGCACTCATATTTCGCTCGAAGAAGGGTCTTGACCTGAAACGTCACCCATTCCTTCTATCCAGAGATGCTGCCTGTCCCACTGAGCTAATCCAGCATTTTGTGTCTATCTTCGGTGTAAACCAGCATCTGCAATTCCTTCCTACACACGCATGCATACCTGTGGTTTATGCATTGATAGCCATTAAAAAATGCACAAAGTACTTAACTAGTTTCTATAGACCTATTGATTTGATTATTTTGTAAGTTAACGTGCTCTGCCATTCAAAACCAGTTTATTTACTGCCATATCCCAACTGCCTTCATGTACGACAGTCTTTATTTGTAGAAATGAAGGATACTATAAGCCTCAAAATCATCAGCCTTTGCTTTAAGTTGCAATCAGATACACTGGAGATGTTGATCCCCCCCCCAGCACGTAAGGCTCCAGCTTGAAGCAGATCTAGTTGGAGCAGTATACGTCAGAGGCTAAATAGGGTTACTTTCATTTCTTAAACTTATCATTCGTTCCAATGCTCCCTCTTAATTCAAGAAGGAGAGCATATTTACAAGACAGCCCACGCATATCTGAGGCTTTCAGCTCTGAAGAGGCGTGGTGCCCCTTTCAGCACTGAGGCCCCTTTACAGCAATCAAAATCAAATCTTTTCCAATCACGTGCCATCTGTAAAAGGGACGTTCTCTTAATTTCCAACTAGTAGCGAAATCGTCCATTGTAGGACTAAAAGTGACAAATTTCTGGATTTCTTGTTTTTGTTTTAATGAAAAAGCTATTTTTATTTTTGAATTATACTACTGACTTAGCAAGATACATACACGCCCTAGTTTTCTTAATGTAGCATGAGTGCTCATTCCATACCGCAAAAGTAAATACTAATGGTAGGTGAAGAACTATTTTTAAACTGCATCACATGAAAGGGAGTGCTTTAAATTAAGGTGCGTGTCACTGTACTTAAATTTAATGGATGCATTCGCAATACTGTGCCTTTAACGCAGTGCCCACACTAAGAGCTGAGTCACAGTTACAATGTTCCGTTCAAACTACAACAGGAGAGGTCCTGCAAGTGTTGGAAGTGCACCTGCAAGTGAAAGTCTTTCATTGTTAATCTTCAAACTATATAATAGCATCAGCTGCACACAAGGACCAGCATCATATACCCCCGCGTTTACGAGATATACTTACAAGCATCGTGCTCCGCAACAAGCATATTCTGAAACAACTTCTTCAACAGGACATAACATCATCCTGATTAATACCCTGGGATGAATGGAGAAGCCTGGATTTAACTCTGCCACCCTGCACATCACATCTTTCCTTCTGTCTGGGGACAGAAGGAACTGAAGGATTTAGTCCACAATACACAAAAGCTCTTTCTGCAGGGGAGATGAAATTAAACTCTTTTTTCTCATGCAAAGGTTGTAACAATTTTCTTCATTTAGTATGCAACCAATGTTATTTCAAGGGCTTCTTTTTTAACTGTTTGATAACAAATGGGTCAGTTGTTAAGAATCACTGTACTCGCATGCGACACAAACAGGACTGCCCTTTTTAAGCATTTCATGCTTGTACCGAGCAGGACTTCTTGAGCTGGTTAATTTCAAAAAAGAGGCAAGCGGGAAGGAGTTAAAAAAAGAACGCTGAGAATTTGGTGTCTGCCATCATCACAGCCAACCTTTGCAAATGATCCTTCATAAGGAAACTGTTGAAAAACAGCATGCCTCTCGTATTGCGAGTGCCCCTATCTGTTGAGTGGCCTAATTTGAACTTTTTTTTTGCATTGAAGATGGTTTGTCAAACCCTCCTGGGCTGACGTTGTACCATCTCAAATACTCACAGTCGAGCTATATATACCCTCAAGCAGCCCAAGCATATCAAGTGTGCCTCTGCTACTCAGGCTAATAAACAATGAACAGAAACAAAAGCAACAGCAAGGCTTCTATTATCAGATCTTCCGCGAAACACAAAAAGGCCTTCTTTGGTGTGGAGGAAGTGCCAGTAAGCCTGCAGGTGTGAGCCAGTTAAAGAAAAGGCTCAGCTAAATAGATTCTTTGACTGTCAGGGATTAGAGTCACAGTGCTAGTGGTAACACAGATCTTTTCCTTTAATTTACAAAATTTTCTCACGAGTCTGCAAGAGTTCACCCCATCGGGGGCTTTCTGAAGCTATTGAAATGTCTTAAGTTTTAATTAAGTTGGAATTGTCAGAATAAAGCTTTTTTGGCACAGAGTCAGGGTCATTAATTACTGCTATCTTTGTTTCGTTCAGGAGAAAGGGATCCATGTTGCGATTAGTTATTTTGCATCCCTTTTATATTATGCTGTCCAGATTCACCTCAATACACTTCATTAAGCAGTTCACCAATTCATTTAATATGCGATTCTCTCAAGGATCCTGTTTGCAAAGTGTGCGAGTAGTTTACAATATTTTGGGAAAAGTAGTTAAACAGGGAGCATTTGCTCAAGCAAAAATAAGAGCCAATAAGAAAGGTTAAAAAAAAGTCAAACTTTTTTTTATTGCTTTCCTTTTGAAACCAACAGCCTACCCCTGGCAGCTTGCACGGTTGTGTAAAGCTGCTGATTTCTTGTATTCCCTGTCCGGACAATTTGGCAGACTAAAAGGCACTGCAAATTAAGGATCTCAAACACTGAAATTGTTGATTTATGAGGATACGGTGGCAGAGTCACTTCTGTAGATTTTGGAAACTAGTTACCTACGAGCCGTTAGAATATTGATAGTGATTAGGTTCACTTACGACATTTAAAATAATTATTTTATTGTTCAATATATTCTGATAACTAGAACATTAAAAAAAATTAGATTTTGAGTTAGATTTAGCTCTTAGGGCTAAAAGAATCAAGGGATATGGGGAAAAGCAGGAACATGTTACTGATTTTGGATGATCAGCCATGATCAGATTGAATGGCGGTGCTGGCTCGAAGGGCCGAATGGCTTCATTTCTGCACCTAATTTCTATATTTCAATGTAAAATAAAGGTAACACTGCAACTATGGAGATTTATACACACAGGGGCTTGTGTGTGTTATCTAAATGCTAAGCTCAATTGACAAAGGATTTTTCTTTACACGTTGGACCATTTTTTATTCCAATATCAATTTATACTAACGCTGAAATAGTTATTTTAAAGTTGCATATTTCACAGAAACCAAATTGCACCCGATGCAACATACTTCTGTGATATGATCACAAAGAAGATACTAGAAGCAAGGATTCCTGTTTTTAAATGTTGCCATTCCTTAAATATCTAAACCACAATGTTTGCTAAAATATAAACTGTTAATATTCATTTCTTGAAAATACATAACGAACTGTATCTGTACTTGTTTCTCAAAAGGGATCTATTCAGAGGATCTCATAAATGACTGTCCGCAATCAAATTTCCATGCCATGACCTCTGCTGGCTGCTATTTCCTTTTCCTTGTGCTGGCCAGTTGGAGATTTAAGAACAACATGAGCCAATTCCTTTGAAAAGCAAACACTACCTGGAAATATGCTATATCCAATGGCTCCAAACTGAAGTGACATTTGTATGGGCCCAGTGGCATTGGCTTGTTCATACAGAGCACAATAAGGATTTAAGCCACAAGGACATGGAACACAATAACACAACAGTGTTATTACTTTCAGCTGCTGCTCCTGCAAAGCTTTCTGCTTTCTCAGGTGGCTGCATACCAATCTGTAATAATATTCTCTTGCACCCAACCCTTTGATGGTTAATTGTACTGGATTACTGCTTGGCAAGGAACCAACACTCTAGCCTGGGGACAGATCATTTTTATTTAACGGTTCATCACCGAGTCGTCACTGGCATTGATGACATATATCCCTCCTCCAGCATCTTGAGGGATCTCCAAGCCACCAAGCATGCTTGATCCCATCTGAGAAAATGCAACATGCACAACATGCATCTGACAATTCGAGTGGCACAGCCAGCTAGTGGCGCACAAAATCAGAATGCAGATTCACAAGAGGCTCCTATGTCTGCCCCTCCCCCTCAAATCAGACGCACTTTGCTGTCAGCTGTGCAGCCCAGAAAACATAGCCACCACTCCCATGTAACATACTGTTACACAATGGCAATAAATAAACTCTTGGATTTGTTAACATATTTAGGGATCTATGCCAAGAAAAGCCATTCTTTGAAGATTTTATTAGCCAATTAGCATTTAAATCTTTGGAAGCATCCAATAGCAATTCTACCCTTCATGCGACATGGACATAATACAGCAACTTGGTGGATATGTTCAAATACAAGCAATTACAAAATATTTTGTGCTGATATTGACTTTTATGATCCCATGTGTAAATCTAATTACAAATGTGTACAACATTCACTTTTAATATGGATTTGAAATTGCTGCCCAGCAAGGATTAACAAAAGTCACCACTAGCAAATGAGTTTATTGCTTGGCCACATTACTTAACTGGCTTATTTTCAATATTTGAAGCAATTTGAGCGTTTGTCGGCACTGGGCCTGTACTCGCTGGAGTTCACAAGAATGAGGGGGGACCTCATATAAACCCACAGAATAGCGAAAGGCTTGAATAGAGTGGATGCGGAGAGGATGTTTCTCCTAGTGTGAGAGTCTACGACTCAAGGTCATTGCCTCAGAATTAAAGGACATTATTTTAGCAAGGAGTCGAGGAGGAATTTCTTTAGTCAGAGGGTGGTGAATCTGTGGAATTCTTTGCCACAGAAGGCTGTGGAGTCTGTCAATGGATATATTTAAGGCAGATATAGATAGATTCTTGATTTATACGGGTGTCAGGGGCTATGGGGACAAGGCAGGAGAATGGGGTTAAGAGGGAGATAGATCAGCCATGATGGACGAACGGCCCGATTCTGTTGCTATCACTTATGATCTTATGATTTTCTTCATCAAATTGGTACAAAGAGCATTAAGTGCTGACGCCAGCATACTCCTCAACCACCACCCGCTTTTCTTTTACATCAGGAACTTATCCTCTGCAATTTACAGGAAATTGTATTAAGTTATGCCTTTTATTTTCAGCAAAGCTTTCAAATTCGCTCTTCAAAAATGTTGCAGGGAATGCATTCTCCCTCCTTCAACAATGTGACCCATCTCATCCTGTTCTCAGATACTCCTCTGATATGGTCTGAGAAATGGATGGAACAAATCATAGAAAACTGTTTCCTTCACATGAGGAACAATCTTTAATTCAGCATTACAAAGTATGCTAGTTAACCGTTGAACTGCCATAATGTGTTCTCACCATAAATCACAAATTCGTGCATTCATCTGAAGTAAACAGAACTTTTTGCAATTCAATAGTTTAATACTAGTTTTACATATGTGCAAACTATTACATGTTCAATAGAGTTAAGGGTGCTCACCAACCAATTCAAAGCTACCAATAGTCATGTGAAATGTTTCATTTCACCAATTAATTTTCCATTTTCCCCATCTATAAGATGATCACCAATACATTTGTTTTTAGTCTGGGCCCACATTGACAATATGTCGATCTCTCTGTTTGAGTTAGCCAGCCAAGTGGTTGGGTTTAACAGAGCGGCTCCCTTGAGAAAGGTGGGTGTACTGCAGAATAATGGACTAATAATAAACCGGCAGACATCCGGCCATATCTGCAGATTGACCCGAGCTGCAAATCTGGTAGCTGGTTACAGATTCAGCTTGCAATGTTTGTGTTAGAGGGCATTATGGCAAGATGCAATTTCTGCAATTAAAGTATTCTTGGAAGAGTTTTAAAGTCTTTCTAGTTTGGGGGAAGAACATCACCTCTCTGGTGCTAATTTCTAATTTAAATTCCAATTTCTGCCATTGAAAATGAACATACAGTACTGTTATCATTAGGATTGTCAATTGTGAAATGGCCAAGATGAGATGACAGAAGAAACTGTTTTATGAAGAAAAAGAACCGGAATATATTTTCAGGGATGTTTAACCACATGACATGAATATTTAGTTTTGGGAAGATAGTAACTAACAATGCTCCCACTCTTCTTAACCTCTGCTAATTGAAACAACATAGTGTACAGTGCACTCACATCTTTCGCAAGCCAACATCCCACAAACACCTGTGCTTCCATTCATAAAACCCTCTCAAAACAATCTTTGTCACTTATTCAAAGGAGAGCTGCACAATGTTACCCAGTTAATCCCAAAATGACGTGCTTTAAAAGTTAGTTTTCTTTCCATTCCAGTTTTGTTGTAAACTGTTTTACAACTGAGAGCACCATACCCTCCAGATTAATTAAATGAATCTGTTAACTCTGTGCAACTGAATTGGCACTTTCCATTGTCTCAACAAGTGATAATTCACCCAAATGAAGAATGAAAACAATAATCCACGAGTGAATCATCACTTAAAGGTTGCCAGCTGCATGCAGGGTTCCAGAATGAATTTAGGCACCATTCCTTGATCCCAAGCACCTATTAAAATAATTAAAACTACAGAAACAACTTACACAATACAAGAGAAGGTCTCAGCAGTGACAGTGAACTGCCAGTGTGCTCTCACTCACTCAGGACAAAGATTCTTGAAACGGGCCTGCACGTGAAGCCTGAGAGTTATGTGCCTCCTACATTTGTCCTGATCGCTGCTAAAAACCCTGCACTTGGTGTTAACAGCAGTTTGCAGAATAGCTTTTAACTCACAGGGGTAATCAGTTCAGTATTTATGGATTCAAAAAGCAGCAAGAGCTCCACAAGGTTGGAAAAGATGCATGTAGATTTGTCAAAAAGGAATGGGGGATCAAACCGACTGCTTTCTGGAAGCTTGACATCATCTCCACAACCTCCCCAGCTGCTGCTGTGATAATGAGAATTCTACATATCATGCCAAATTAGACACATTTTAGAAAACTACTTATGAGACAGCATAAATTGTTTAATCACCATTAACTCTAATCCCTTGTTTAATGACTAATTTACTAACAAACATAGTGGAACCAATGGGAAATGAGCTCGGCCACTTAACCCACCCCACTTCCCTGATTTGTTATTTTTTGAAGGGTGCTTTTTTTTTGTAAGCTTGGAGGGTTGGTCCAAACATGAATCATGCAGTAGGGCATTTTGCACTAAAATGCTACGTACAGCTGTCAAAACTGGCACTTGTGTACGTGTGCTAGATAACCTAGTAAGCGGAGTGCTAAGTGATCAAGATTGGCCACGGCAGCTCTTCAGAATCAGATGCAAGTAACAAAGCAATAAATTGCCACTGATATTTAAGAAATGCAATGTAGAGAACAAAGCAGAAGGGAACAGATTATCATTCACTTTCCCCATCAGACCATACCTTGCACATGGATTTCAATTCAGTATACACGTCAGATACTAGGAGACTGTGAAGGAAAAAAACACAAGGCTGACCCATGGTTTTCTAGTTATAAGAACATAGCAGATACTCAGGCTCTTTGCAATAATTTACTTCAGAGATTTATAAAACAACAAGACCAAGTGGGATCTGTTGGGTCTCATCCCCTGAACGCACGGTTGCAGGAGGGGGGGCTGTGGCATCTCACACGCACACACACTAATACCCCCCTTAATAATTTGCTCATTTTCCCCCGTCTCCCGCCCTATCCACTCACGCATAGCCCCCAACTGCACAGGCACGGTTAGAGGGAGATGGAGGGGGTAGAGAGGGAGGGGGGTAGAGAGGGAGGGAGGTGTAGAGAATGAGGGTGAGCACAACTTGTTCTATTTGATCTTATTTGTTTGTGCACGCCAGGTTGATTGCAACTTTCATGTTTCCACAAATGCAATCTCCCACCCCTGTCCCATTGTGATGTCATATGTAAATGAGATCCATTGTGAGCTGGCACTGTGACATCATCATTGGAAAGTGCTGCAAGAGTGTCCACTGAAAAACAGTTCATTTTTTGAAATAAACGATTAAGATATAGGTTGGAATGCAACGGGAAGACGTGTATCCCGTCGAGGGAAAAAATGTGAGTAGCATGTGTGAAAATGGTAGGGCTGTGGACAAGCGTTTTGGAAGAAGATACAAATTAAGGAGATTAAAAGAAAGCCAACACAACCCTGCATACACACGTAAATTTAGAATGTTGAGAACAAAGGGAGAGTTTTAGTATAATAAAGATATGATGAAATGTGTGCAGAAAAAACAATTATACCTTGAATTGTGCATAAAGTTTATAACTAATGTCAATAAATATTACTCGTAGAGAGAGCATCTAAGTAAGGCATGAAATGGAAATCCAGACAGAATAGAAAACATTTGTAGTCATCTCATAACCAATCGTTAGCTGCACTAAGGTTCCCTTTCTATAAGAGTATACAATTGGCCATGGTCCTATTTAATTCTCTCTGATCAACTGAGTATTCTTTGGCCGAGAAAGGCCCTTGTGCAATGGCCCCACAGCATAAATAATCAAGCCATATAAAAATATTATATGGATGGAACTGAAATTTCAAAACCAGCTGCTCCTTTTTATAGATGCTGACTGATTTTCCAGAAATTTATAAATGCACAGATCTGTAAATTGAGGAAGCTTAATGGTGCAGCTAACTAAATTATTATTTTCATACTGTGAAAATTATATTTATTACACACTATGCACCTAGAAATTTGCAATAGAGAAAATTTATGTGTGTCTTTTTTTTTGTTAGATTTTAAGAGAGCACGGCTTGCAATTTTGGGTATGTTTTGCAATTTTTGCACAGATTTGATGGTCGTATCCCAACAACTGGAACAGTTTCTGATGCTATTGGCCCCAACTGCATTGCCATTCCCTCACTGTGATTTGCTCAGCAATATCGCATTGCCAGCCTCTTGCCTTCATTCATGCTGCATTGAGGGGTTATACAGACAGTTCACAACCCCGATAAAACAAGACAGGAATACCCCATTCAAGTGTGTATGCTGCAGAGTTGCATTGAACACATGGCAACAACAGAGATTACTTCAGCTACATAAGTCAAAGGTACAATGGAAGCATTCCTCATGAATGCTACCCTTATTTGCATGGACTTCTTAAGGTTACAATTCAAGTATATAGTGTGGACCAGTTCAACTTGACATCAGTGAGCATAAACACTTGAGAAGATTTCAAAGTAATGCAAGTGGATTGTACCTAGGCAATTTCTGAATGAATATAGGGAAAGAATGTAGACAGTTTTCAGAAGATATTCTCTAAGGAGTTAAACTGGTCCACATTACATACTTTACTTCCATCTTCAATGGAATTCACAAACGAAAATTCAAGTTTTTTGGGGATAAAATTCTGCTTCAAATTTGCTTACGACACAGGAGGCCAATCCGCCTAATAAATCCATGCTAACTCTTAAGAGTAATAGAATCAATTCCATTGCAAAGCTAATCTGGTTGTACCCTCTTCTCTTTCATTAGCTCCCACCAATTCTCCTACCACTCCATTAGCTCCCACCAATTCTCCTACCACTTATCTGCACTAGATGGTATTTTACAGTTACTAATTAACATCGTCATTTGTGAGAAGAACTAGAGAAGCTGAAAGAAACCCACACAATCATTGGCCATGGGGTCACTGTGGCTGTGCATCTCTCCCTGCTACACCTCTGTGTCATCCACTATGCATTTAAAAGGTGGTTGCTAAGATTAATTGTGGATGTACTATCTACTGGTGTTTTCTCCCCACATTAACCTACTTCTTCATTAAATTTCCTGACAGAGATGTTTGTATTTTCGGTAACCACAAGTTAGGTACCAGATGATTGGAGGGTGGCTGATATTGTGCCTTTATTTAAGAACAGCTGCAAGGAGAAGCCTAACATCAGTAGCAGGAACGTTACTGGAGAAGATTTTGAAAGCACAGGATCTACCTGTACTTGGAAAATCAGGGACTGGTAGGAGATAGTCAGCATGGCTTTGTGCATGGAAATTCATGCCTCATAAATTTGATTGAGTTTTTTTGAAGAGGTGACTATGAGGATTGATGAGGGCATGGTAGTGGATGGTGCCTACATGGACTAAGGCACAGTCTTTAACAAGTTCCCACATGGTAACCTGGTCTGGAAGGTTAGATCACATGGGATCCAAAAAGAATTAGTCAATTGAATACGTAATTCAATTGAAGATTCACAAGATGGTACTGAAGGGTAATGTTTCAGATTGGAGAACTGTGACCAGTGGCATGCCCCAAGAATCAGTGCTAGGTCCCTTGTTTGTCATAGATATTAACAATTTGGATGATAAAATAGAGGTAGGTGGTATCAGTAATAAATTTACAAATGACTGTGAAGAACGTGTAAGAAGGAACTGCAGATGCTGGTTTAAACCGAAGATAGACACAAAAAGTTGGAGTAACTCAGGGGGACAGGCAGCATCTCTGGAGAGAAGGAACGGGTGAAATTTTGGGTTGAGGCTCTTCTTCAGACTCGAACATTGTGAAGAACATTGTCGAAGGTTACAACAGGATCTAGACCTACTAGAAAGTGGATAAAGGATTATCAGAGAAAATGTAACTAAAACAAGCGTGAAGTGGTGTATTATGCAAAGGTATACCAGGGTAAGAAATATACAATGGATGATGGGTCCCTGGTGAATCTTTTTGAACATCGAGACTGAGAGGTATAAGTATATAGTTCCCTGATGCATTTGGACAGTCGTATGGAGCACTAACCTTCATCGAGCTGAAATATAGTTGGAACATCATGTTACAACTATACAAGACATTGGTGAGACCGCACTTGGAGAATGGTGTGTTCTTCAGGTCACCATGCTATAGGAAGGATGTGATTAAGTTAAAGAAGGTGCAGAAAAGATGCTGGGATTGGAGGGCTTGAGGTATATGGAGAGATAGGTTGGAAACATTTTCCCTGGAGTGGAGGAAGCTCAGGATTTACCTTACAGAGGTTTATAAGATCATGAAGCGATCTTATCGAAAGGATAGGGTACGTTTTTTCCTAGGGAAGGGAGACTAAAACCAGGGGGTATAAGTTTAAGGTGAGAAGAGGAAGATTTAAAAGGGACCTGAGAGACAGAGGGTAGTGGGTATATGGAACAAACTGCCGGAGAAAATGCTAGAAGCATGTACAATTACAATGTTAAAAGACTTTTGTTCAAGTTCATGGATAGGAGAGGTTTAGGGGGCTAAAGGCAGGCAAATGGTACTAGCTCAGGTAGGCACCTTGGTTGCCATGGATGAGATGAACTGAAGGACCTGTTTCCGTGCTATTACTCTAATGAAGAGCGGACTGTATGAGGTGAAGCACAATTACCATTCTGTTCAGGCTACCCACCAGATGTCCAGGGTAATTTTAACAACATGCATAAAGTCCAAAGAAATGGGGCTTTGCATATGCCTCTACTGACAATAAATGCATGGTCCCATCAAAATATGCATGAGATACTCCTCATTGCAACTCAATGCAATTCATAGCAAAGGCACAGTACACTATAATAAATGTCTGGCAATTGCACATCATAGAAAGGCAGAGATTATTAACTGCAATAATAACACATTATTGGCTGAATATCATGGATGCAGACCTAATTAAATAATTTCAGCCCTTCAAAATGTAACCCTGGAAATCTATGCACTTTTCCATTGGTTTTAATATTGAGGCACATAGGTCAATCTTACGCAAATTGCTAAACCAGTGGATTCTATAAGCAGGCCAGCCTGTACCGCGTGGAGTCAAAAATGATTTGAAAAATGTCTCTGTTATTTAGTAATACTTCATCCTCTTGCGATTCCATTAATGACACCTTGAATTTTAACTTGGTCAAAGCAACAACTTAAAGTAAATAATTCAGGCATTATATAACCAGTGCACTACCATCTTCAACACAAAGTGATCATGATTAATATCTGTTACACAGTCTTGAATACAGAGACCTGAGACATGACTCAGATGTTCTTAACAGGAACAATACAAGTACAATCCACCAAGAAGAAAATTGATATTAGCACCATTTCGTTCACAATTAATTTTAGACCTTTTCTGGCCTTGATAAGGGTTACTAATGATTACATTGTCTGCATTCATATTATATGCAGCAACATTTATTATATACACAACATTCATTATCATCCCACACTAACAAGACATATGGAAAATCTAAATAAAGGATTGGTATATCAGTTTTTGCACAATAATTATTACTGACAGACAAAGGGAAGGAGAGTTGCATTTCCAAGTTTGTTGGTAACACTAAGTTTGATAATGTCAGAAGGAATAAAAGGGTCAGGAAACATGGCCAGATTAAGTGAACATGCAAATCTGTGGCATATTGGGGAACATCTGAACACGCCTTTTACCCCACAAAAAGCTGACCACAGGGTTCACTGAAACCTGAGAAACTTTGAAGTGGGGATATTTAAAGGACCAAATGCAAAAATTATTAGAAGTTAATACGTACAAAAAAGTAAAAAGGTTAATAGTTAGCTTTCCTCTCAAAGGGACTGGAATGAACTGTTCAGAAGATGTGCTGTGATAGCATAAAACTCTGGTGTAACTGCAAAAAGAGTACTGACGACACAGCGTCCAAGACCGGGCATCCTGAATTGGATTTGGAGGTCAACGGCGAAGAAATAGGGGGATATGGGTCAATAGCAGGCGAAATGGGACTAGCTTAGATTAGTATTTCAGTTGGCATGGAAGAGTTGGGCCAAAGGGCCTGGTTCTGTGCTGTATGACTTTATGACTATGACAATGCCTGCCAGATTCAATGAATGTTGGGGGAGTCCAGAACCACGGTCCATAGATTAAGAATAAGTGGTAAGCAATTTAACCATATAACCATATAACCATATAACAATTACAGCACGGAAACAGGCCCTCTCGGCCCTTCCAGTCCTTGCCGACCATTTGTTTTCCTCCAACAGTTTAGAACAGAGATGAGGAAAAACTTTTAAACACAGAGAGTTGTGAGTGTGGAATTCTCTGCATCAGAGGGCGATGGAGGCTGGTTCTCTGGATGCTTTCAAGATAGAGTTAGATAAAGCTCTTAGGGATAGCGGAATTAAGGGATATGGAGAGAAGGCAGGAACAGGGTACTGATTGTGGATGATCAGCCATGATCACATTGAATGGCAGTGCTGGCTCGAAGGGCCGAATGGCCTACTCCTGCACCTATTGTCTATTAACATGATAGCCACAAAGATCCAGAATCCCTTCAGGATTGTTTGTTTTATTTCTCGGTGTTGGATTTGTTAAAAGCTGGAGAACCCAGGAAAACACTGACCAGGACCATGAACATCCAATCACATGGAATAATTAAGCACAGATGGTAGCTATGTTTTTAAACATATCACAAAGCTCGAAGTAGAGATTGGCACCTTGTAGATGCAGAATAAAATGGATTATTTCCGACTTAAAATAAAATTTATTTTGAGAAGTATCATACATTGAAAAGTTTATCTGGCTATTATAAGCAATAGATGTCAAGAATAGATTTGTTTTAGGGCCATTGAGTTTATGCAACCATTAATTGTAACAATACACCATTAAAAAGAAACATTCATGCAACTATTTCAGGGTATTTTACAGATGATATTCTCATTAATTGATTTCCTTTCATTGTGGTAGGGAAGGGACAAAAAAAAGAGCAACTTCTAGGGGAGCATTTAATTACTAACAGCCATGCACCGTGAGGAATCCTATAGTATTAATAGTGCAAAAACACATCGTTGTTCTTCAGAAGGGTGTAGTGCAGATTGATTTGAAAGATATCAGGGTTGAAATGGTTAAAGTTGTAGGAAACTTTGAACCAACTAGGCTTGGTTTCCTTGGGTAAGTACAATGTGTTAAGGACCAATATGATTGACTATTTAATGTGATTAAAGGATTGTAAGGGTGGGCAGAGATATCGATCTTCAAGTGGGGAAGTCGAGAACAAAGTGGGACCGCTTTAAACCTGTTGAATTATATCGGGAAGTTTCTTCATATGAAGGGCAGTGGAAATCTGAAATTCTCTCCCTCAAAACAACTGCTGAGGGAAGGTCAGTTGTAAATTTCAGAATTGAGAATGATAGCCTTTTTTTACAGGCAAGGGGATTAAAGGATATGGAACCAGGTTAAATAGAGTTAAGAAGAAGGGTCTCGACCCGAAACGTCGCCTATCTCCTTCGCTCCTTAGATGCTGCTGCACCCGCTGAGTTTCTCCAGCTTTTTGTGTACCCTAAATAGAGTTAACATCTGGAGTTGGCCTGATACAAGTGAACAGGTTTAAAAGACTGAATGGCCTTATTTTTCTTCTCTTGTCTCCAAGTTCCTAATATTCCTTCAATTTGTAAATTATATTTTTTTAAAGAACTAATCGTTTAACAGGCTTTGAATATAAATTAATGAATAACATGCAGATGATGACAAATGTGTGGATTATACAGCCCTGATGCGTGTCCTTTAGCCCATTCTGGTTAAAAGGTATAGACAGTGTGTTGTGCCTCCAGCTAACCCACAAAGACACGCATCTGACAAAGAAAAACACAATGAAAATGCAATTGTTTCCAAAGCAGATATGGACAAACTACTTTCTACCAAATAAATCCTGTCATGAAACCTTCAGTTTAAAATGTTGATGGAAACCAAGTTATTTTAGTCACGGTTGCAGCAAAGCCAATGAAAAGTATAATCTCCATAAAATGGTTTATACTGTTTGGTAATCTGGCTCAAAATACGGCAGTGACCTATTCTCTGTGCTGGGAGATCAGAGTACCATTAATGCAGTTTATTTGACCCATAGGAAATAAAGGCAATAAGACCAAGAAACTCTGCACATCCTCCATTAACTCACCAGCCACATTAACTCACCAGCCACTATAAGCACAAATGAAGTCGGTACAGTATTTCACTCACAGTCAGGGGTCATATATTGTAGATCAAACACTGTCTGTCACATAAATTTGGGTCTGCCAGTTTGTAGCTGTACACCTAAAACATAAGTGATAGGAGTAGAATTTGGCCATTCGGTCCATCAAGTCTACTCCGCCATTCAATCATCACTGATCTATCTCTCCCTCCTAACCCCATTCTCCTGCCTTCTCCCCATACCCTCTGACACCCATATTAATCAAGAATCTATCTCTCTGCCACTTGACCTCCACGGCATTCTGTGGCAAAGAAGTCCACAGAATTCACCACTCTCTGACTAAAGAAATTCCTCCTCATCTCCTTCCTAAAAGAACGTTCTTTAATTCTGAGGCTATGACCACTAGTCCTAGACTCTCCCATTAGTGGAAACATCCTCTCCACATCCACTCTATCCAAGTCTTTGAGCATTAATGACCACAATGGGCAGAATTCCATCGCTCAATATGCTCGCCAAATTTCAAATCACATCACACAGATTACCATGATTGAAATTAATTGATATGCCTGCCATCTTACAAGGCAAAGAATACATGGTGGTGGGCACCATTTAGTTCATTGTTTAGTTTAGAGATTCAGCGTGGAAACAGGCCCATCGGCCCACCAAGTCCATGCCGACCAGCGATCACCCGCACACTAGTTCTATGTTGTCCCACTTTCGCATCCAACACACTAGGGGCAATTTGCAGAAGCCAATTAACCAACAAACCTGCACTTCTTTGGAATATGGGAAGAAACCAGAGCACCCAGAGAAAACCCCCACGGTCACAGGGAGAACATAGAAACTCCTCACAGACAACACCCGTAGTCAGGATCGAACCCGGGTCTCCCACCACTGTGAAGTAGCAGCTCTACCACTGCGCCGCTGTGGAGGGAAGCATGGCAGAGGTTCAGAAGATAAAATCAAACACTCATTTGTATTATTTCATCAAAGTCAAAACAGAGAGAACATACTGCTAATTTGGTTTCTCAGATAGATTGGGCAATGTTAGCGTCCCAAGGCCCTTTGATGGCAACAAACGAACACAAAGCACTCACTGCTAAATTATGCACGATTTTTTAAGTACTGCCTTGCAAAGCACAATCTCAAAAATTCACAATTACATTGTGCATATTCTACAGAAATTATTTTACTGTTTTAGTCTTAAAATAATCTCCTCTGTGCTGAGTACATAGCATAAATGTGATTACACAACCACAGCTGTTGTAATAAGCAAGTAATTTAAAAATATATATTCATTTCTATATATATTGTAAATTACTGTTTTATTATGTTAAGTATCAATTTAATTTTCTTCTGGTTTCATATTTTGTGTCATTAAAGCTTAGTGCCTGAACTTAACTACAATGGGCAAAATATGTCTTGGTTAAGCATCTTCAGATGAATTACCAGACTGTCCTCACATAAGTGATGATGTTAAGTGTGGCCAATTTCAGGATTTACACATTTGTGTCTGCAAATGTCCAAGAGTCCAAAACATGGAGGCTCCTCATCACGGGAGTTCAGTTATGGGGTGCTTCTAAGCACGCTGATAACTACTTACTGGGCAAGTGGTCTAGTTGGCGCAGTACTGGTAATACTTGGAGAATCCAATTACAGGTTTCAGCCAGATAATAAGGCACAGGTTCTATGCCTTTAGTCAGACGGTAGTTCATCTGTGGAGCTCAACGTCAATAAAGGGTAGGCCTGAAATGCGGAAAAATCTTTTCACCCAGAGAGTTGTGAATCTGTGGAATTCTCAGCCATAGATGGTAGTGGTGGCCAATTCACTTGATATTTTCAAGAGACAGTTAGATTTAGCTCTTAGGGCTAAAGGACTCAAGGGCTATGGGGAGAAAGCAGGAACCAGGGTACTGATTTTGGATGATCAGCCATGATCATATTAAATGGCGGTGCTGGCTCAAAGGGCCGAATGGCCTACTCCTGCACCTATTGTCTAAGTTTCTATGAATGACTTCTAAGCGTTATTATTCAATGTATTTATGGTTTTCATATTTTGCTTGGTTCTTTATTGCTTTTTAATATTTTTGGAGGTGAGAGATATTCAGATCAGTTTAAGATTTGAGCAGTGTTGACAGCTAGCTCAAACAGTGGCAAAGTTTAACTGACTGTCAAACTTTGTGATGGCTATTTTGTTGCTTACTCCTGGAAGGAAGTTTGGGATCTTTGAATCTGAGCAGTATCAAATCCAAACATACAACAAAGACTACAGGCAGTCCATTCTCCCTCATTTCAGGAACATCTATATTATTAAAAGATAAATAGATGAAATAATTTATGCATAGTCTTAAAACATGAATGACCATTGCAACAATATTCAGATGTACAAAACTGTCATAAAAGAGGCCGAAACTGTACCAAATACAATAGTTGAAATATCCCAAGGTGGAACAAAAAAGCCTTCAGAAGAAAGCACATCAAACTGCCCATGTCACTTGATACAATGATTTTCACATCAGGTCCTAAATATTTCTATTGTTAGTAGAGCTCTGTTCTCCTGTGGTTAATGGATCAAGCTTTGCATTCTTGAACAAACTAACTGCGTTCAATAATGGATTTGCATTCCCATCTGAATAATATGTATTGACGTGCTTTTCAACATTAAAAAAAACCTCTGTTTTATCGTTTACATTTGGCCTATTTTGTTTTGTTACTTCAACCAAAGATTTTGTTAAACCTTCAACATCACATACATAACCTCAAAAACACTTACTCAAGTGTGGTTTAATTCCTGCAAACTAATTTGTAAAATAATTACTTCTGAAATTATTTGTCCAGCATTCTCAGTTGGTAGCACCTTGCTGAAGTCTGTAGTTTGGGCTGACAATCCAGTGAAATCTTGTGGGGATGCTTGCTATATGCTAGCTGAAATATTAAGCTAATGGTTAATCTGCTCTCTCAGATTGATATAACAGATTCAAAGAAGAAAATGATCACTGATAACTTTATTTATCCCTCATTAACTGGTCATTATACTGCCATTGGTGGTGCAAACTGGGAGCTATATTTCCAACAATACAAGTGCCAATGTTTTAAAATGTATCGCAGTGGCTATAAGTGCTCTGGGATATCCTGAAAGTGATATGAAAATGCAAGCTCCATAGATGCTGCCGCACCCGCTGAGTTTCTCCAGCACTTTTGTCCACCTTCGATTTTCCAGCATCTGCAGTTCCTTCTTAAACATGAAAATGCAGGCATCCTTTTTACATTTATGTTGGAGATAAAAAAAAGAGAAAGTATTGGTGCCATTTGGTCAATATCCATATTTCTATTCAAAAGTAGATTGATAGAGGGGAAATAGAGATAATTCCTGAATACCTTTGCAAGTTACTGGTGTAAGCCTACACCTCTGGCAGCCTAAATCAGCTGAATGTGAGCCATGCTAAATGGAACCAACCCAGTGAGTTTATTTTACATTGATGCTTTGTTTTCAGGAAGTTTATGTCTGGGAATTCTCTCACTCAGAAGGTTCTCCATTTCAGGCAACTGCTTTCCAAAACCAAGCCATCACTTTAAAGAAATTGCTTGCTGACATTATTTCCGATTCCCAAAACCAATCACAAAAGAAAAGATTAATCATATCCACTCTTTTGTTCATGTACTTGCCTCTGAGAATAATCTATGATAAACAGTTTTGGATTAAAAATAGTTTTAGTCTCAGATAAGTTTCTTTAAGATATACCCAGTGTTAAACGGTTTAAATGCAACCAAGCTTGTTCCTTTAGTTCTGTGCACATACACTGCCAGTCTGTGTTTGTATTTGCTGTACTGTTATTTTATTAGTTTGCATGAAATATTTATGGCCCCCTCAGTTCCAACACTGTGCAAGCATGTGCAAGCATGTGCAACATGTTCTCATTATTGACAAGATTGGCGGTTTTGTTGGGTCCATCCGTGTGCTGAGGCCAGGGGACACTTCACACTAAAGGGCCTGTCCCAGTTAGGCGATTCTTCAGCAGACTGCTCGTCAAGCTCGTGTCACTCGCCTGAAAAACCGGGAACTGGAACGGCGACTGTCAGAGTGGGACACGTACACACACACACACGCACACACACACGCACGCACGCACATCGCAAAGGCGGGGGCCAGAGAAAGAGGGGGAGCGCTGTCTGAAATTCACACGGTGCAAAGCCAAGGTGATACAGACACACACCGCGATGAACAGGAAAGTGAAGACGGCTAGCACAGTGTACGGTAAGTCCTTTAAAAGGGAGGGGGGGTGGGAGGGAGGGGAGAAGGGGGGGGAGAAGGAGTGGAGACACTTTTAAGAAGCCTGACAACTTTTAATAAGCCAGAGATACACAGCTGTGAAGTTTGGTGGGCATTTAACATTACAGGTCAGTTTTCCTTGGTTCTGAAAACTCGTGCTTACGGTTTTTTTCCCCAATGAACCAATGAAAATGACCGGTCAGCAAAGGTGATTAGCTAAAACTACGTGCGACCACCTCGACTAGCCATAATTACAAGGCGACCCCACTACCACTGCACCTATGACTACAGGAGTATCGATTTTCTCCATGGCGACCAATTTTTGGTTGCAGAAAACATTTCAACAAAATTTTGCTGCAACCATTCTGAGGCTGCGACTAGTTCCCAGAATGCGGGAGCTCCTCGCGACCATGAAGGAGACTCACCAGAGAACACCGGCGAACATGTGGCGACCATGTGGCCAGCGCAGACTCTCTTGCACTCGCCTAAAAAGTTGCCTAAGTGGGACAGGCCCTTAAAGTTCCTCAACTCTACCTCAGGTCTGGCTGTTAAACAGATGGTGACTCCGTTCATTGGAATGGCTTCTGGGATGCTTTGCAGTTTCAGTTTATTTTATTGTCATGTGCACCGAGATACAGCGAGAAGCTTTTATTGCGTGCTAACCAGTCAGCGGAAAGACAATACATGAATACAATCGATCCATTTACAGTGTATATAGATACATCACAAGGGAATAACGTTTAATGTAAGGTAAATCCAGCAAAGTCCAATCAAAGATAGTCCAAAGGCTACCAAAGGGTTAGATAGTAGTTCAGCACTGCTCTCTGGTTGTGGTGGTAAGATTCAGTTGCCTGATAACAGCTGGGAAAAGACTGTCCGGAATCTGGTGGTGCGTGTTTTCACACTTCTCCCCTCTCCCATCGGGCAAAAGGTATAAAAGATGGTGTGACTCATCCTTGATTATACTGCTGGCCTTGCCGAGGCAGTGTGAGGTGTAAATTGAGTCAATAGAATAACTCTTGTGGAAGAAGAGCAAGTGCAGGTAAGTGTCTGGGTTATTTTACATCATCTTCGTTTTTCATAATTTGTTAGGATTTTAACATAGTTAACAAATGTTGTTTTATTTTATTAATTATGTACATCGACATGAATCACTTTCAACATCTCCGATTATCAGCATTAGGCCATCAACATCTGTCAGAATGCAACAGGGAATAGTTTCAGCAGATGCTGGTTGAGGTTGAACTACCTTTGGTTCCTAATTCTCATTCAGACTTCTGCATCTGGTGCAGGTAAATCCAGGTAAGTAGACAGGATGGGCAGCAAGACCAGGCTGTGGGACAATTCCAACATGATCTATCCTAGTCAATTCTCCAGATGGCACATTTTCCTGCAATACTGCATTTTAGTTAAATTAGATAAATTATATTCTCCAGTGTGTTTTAAGTGAATCTAGCCACTAGTTCTTTACTACTTTTTGACATACTAACATTATTACTCCACAAATCCACACAACAATTCTTGGGCTGTTTCAGAACTCCAGCCAACCACAGATACCTCTGACACTCCTGCAGTGCTTCAAAGTTGAATCACACTGTTCTTTCTGCACAAAAAGTCAGGGTATTCAAAATTGATAACCCGATGGCTCTGGTGTTCTGATCAGGGATGGACCTCTTCAAACTAAGTACGAGATGTTTTTGTCAATGAAGGCCTTCTAAACAGCAGCCACTGTTTAAAGCTTGCATGGTAGCAGACATTTTGTGTGCTAACTCCCAGTAATGTGATAACAATTAGATTACCTGTTTCATTCAGTAGCGTTGGTTGAGGATGTGACATGAGTCGAACACCGTTTGCTCCTTTTCAGGATAAGGATATGGGATTTTGTGTCTACTTAAGGATACGGAATCTCTGATGACAATGTGAGGGGGCCCTCATCCAAATGTATTTTCAAAATGTGTAGGAAGGAACTACAGATGCTGGTTTAAACCACAGATAAACACAAAAAGCTGGAATAACTCAGCGGGACAGGCTGCATTTCTGGAAAGAAGGAATGGGTGACGTTTCGGGGCAAGCGTTCTTCAGACTAGTTAGGGAGAATAACGAGAGATAGACGATGATGTAGAGAGATAAAGAACAATGAATGGAAGATATGCAAAATGGAACAGCATCTCATATTTCGCTTGTGCAGCTTACAGCCCAGTGGTATGAATATTGATTTCTCTAACTTCAAGTAACCCAGGCATTCCATCTCTCTCTCTCTCTCCCTCCCCCACCAAATCGCACCAGCTTCTTGTTTTCACCCAACAAACAATAGCCTGTTTCCTTTATCATCGTAACTTTTTTGCATATATTTCATTCATTATTCTTTATCTCTCTACATCATTGTCTATATCTCTCATTTCCCTTATCCCTGACTAGTCTGACGAAGGGTCTCTTAATACGTCACCCATTCTTTCTCTCCAAAGATGCCACCTGTCAATCTATTGCCACAGCAAAAGGTAGAGATTGCATCCACTTGCTGCTACACAACTCTGTTGAGAATCAACTGCAAGTCCCCCTGCCTGCCCACCTCACAGCAGAAAGATTATTGAATTACTGGCTCGAATGTGTACCTCTCCCTCTCTCTGCATTGGCTTAACTTCCAAAAATAAGAAAGAACTGTCAAAGTAGGATTAGTAATGGACTAGTTTGTGACCACAGCAATCCATGTGAATGACAGCCTAGATTGAACTCTTACATTTAGTGAAGTACATTGCTAGGAACGTTACAGGGGGCAACAACCACATCCCATGCAAAAGGATTTAAATAAATCCCGATTTGGTTTGCATTTAGGATTCTGCCAGCCCCTGTGCTACAAGGAGGAAGAGGAGAATCTGGAGGATGACTTTAGTTTAGTTTAATGTAGAGACTCAGCGCAGAAACAGTCCCTTCGGCCCCTCGAGTCCACGCCGACCAGTGATCCCAAAACATTCACACAAGCCTACACACACTAGGGCCAATTTACACATATACCAAGTATACGAACTCAAGCCAATTAACCTACAAACCCGCACGTCTTTGGAGTGTGGGAGGAAACCGAAGATCTCAGAGAAAACCCATGCAGTTACGGGGAGAACGTACAAACTCTGTACAGACAGGATTTGCAAGCACTGTAAGGCGGCAACTCTACAGTTGGGCCACCATGCCGTCCAGTCCTTGACTTGGTTCAAGATATCATGGAGCATAAAGGCCACAGATGGTAGGGCCAAATGGCCCATTGCATTGCAATCTTGATGTATTTCTATATATCATATATTCATGTTGAATTGGTATGTCTTTCTATGCATTGATTAGGGATTAAAAATAAATACAAAAGTAAAGAATCTATACATACACAAAGGGCATTCTTTACTATCTTCAGGGGATAACAAAGAAGTTCTGAAATTCGATCCCTTCAACACAAAGTAAAATTGTAAAACAATATTTAATGAAAAGGCTGTTGATTTAATCAATCAAAGCAAGTAAATGATCTTGGGATTATTTACCAATGTGACATACAGCTTCAGCACAGAAAAACCTTCGACTCATCAAAGGAAATCAGGAGGAGGTGAGCGATGACTATAAATTTAACATGAAGCCAAGAGCAGCAGGAGTGCTCCTTCTTTCTCCATAATAAAGCAAGAGAAAAAGCTATTACATTTCCAGATGATAGAAGGCAGGCATTTGAGGATTGTGAACTTGACTGCCTGGTTCTTGAAAGCAGTAGCACATAGAACTGCTGAAAACAAGTTGCAATTACATTTTGAGAGAGGGCTTCAAGTAGCCATTGTGCCTCTCTATTCATTTGTATAGTCTAAATACATTGTCGATGATACCAAAACCGTCTGTGTAGTGGTCACTGAAGAAAGTTATCTAAGATTACAAAAGGATCTTGATGAATTGGGGAAAAGGGCCAAGGAATAGCAGATGTAATTTAACTCTGGCAAGTCTGAGGCGTTGTTTTTTGGCAAAATAAACCAGGGCAGGACTTGTACAGTAGGTTGTTGGAGAGTGTTGTGGAAAGACCAAGTGGTACAGGTATATAGTTCAATGAAAGTGGCAACACAAGTAGACAGGGTGGTGAAGAAAGTGTTTGGCATACTTGTCTTCATTCATAAGGGTATTGAGCACAGGAATTGGGTTGCTATGTTGCAACAATACATGTTGGTGAAACCACATTTGGAGTATTTTGTGCAGTTTTGGTTGTCCAGCTATAGGAAGCATGTCATTAAGCCAGAACAGAAGCAAAAAAGATTCACAAGAATGTTACCAGCATAACAGTAATGTCCAGGTTCAGGAGCAGCTTCATCCCTACAACCATCAGGCTATTAAACACTACAATCTCCAAATAGGCTCTTACATATCTGCTGTGCTGCTGCAAACAAGAATTTCATTGTTCCCTTTCGGGACATATGACAATAATGCACTCTTGACTCTTGTGGATGGATGGAGTGGGACTTTTTTTCCTGCAGTGTATGAGGTTGAGCGGTGACATTAGAGAGGCATATAAAATAATGAGGGGCATAGATAAGGTGGATAGTCACAGTCTTTATCCCAAGGTAGGAGATTCTAAAACTGGAGGGCATAGATTTAAATTATGAGGGGAAAGATTTAAAAGTGACATGAGAGACATCCTTTTTTCTCAGGCAATAATGTTTTGGCAACAAGTTGTACACAAAATTCCAGAGATGGGTACAATTACAATGTTTAAAAAACATTTAAACAGATACATGGATAGAAAAGGTTTAGCAGAATACGGGTCAAATGCTAGCAGATGGGACTACCTCAGATATACATTCTAGTCAGCATGGACGAGTTGGACTATGATGTGTAATTGTGACTATTTCAGAGGCAATCATGGGAAATTATGCTGGAGATTCATTACTAAGGCGTGCAATGTAAGTCTATCATGGAATGATGTACACAACTCAGACACCAATATGACATTGTTGTGCATGGATATTGGGCATCATATTTCATGGGCAATGTTCTGCACTCTTCCATGTAGTTTCAGATCACATCATCAAGAATGGGAATTGAATCGGTCATGAACATAAATGCAGGATAGGGAAAATTAGATGGATTGCCTGGTGTAGGTGATTTGAAACAAGGTTTATGCTTCACAGTTCCCTCTAAGTATTCTTCTCATATCTAATCCATAAAATCCATGCAAACATCTGCATTTTTTTTTTTTGCAGTATTGAGTTTTGTTTAGTTTAATTTAATTTACAGATACAGCACAGAAACAGGCTCTTTGGCCCACTGAGTCCGCGCCCACCAGCGATCCCCGCACGTTAACACTATCCTACCCACACTAGGGGCAATTTGCACGTACACCAAGCCAATAAACCTACAAACCTCCAAACAAATCTTTGGAGTGTGGGAGAAAACCAAAGATCTCGGAGAAAACCCACGTGGTCACGTGGAGAACGTACAAACTCCATACAGACAGCACCCGTGGTCGGGATGGAACCTGGGGTCTCCGCCGCTGCAACTCTACTGCTGCGCCACCATGCCGCTTCATCTCTGGAGTTTGACAGGGCCAATGCACCTGCAAAACTTCATTTCTCCCCTTCTGCAGGGAACTTCCATAACTTTCCCTTCCTTTAGGGAACTGCGGAAATTCAGTGCTGTTTTGAACATGGATCGACAATATTTAGATGATACTCTGGCATTAAAAAAAAAGCAAAAATAATAAAACTGCAAGCACGTGCCATGAGCCGGCTAATATTTATGCTGTAGGAATGGGAGTAATGCTACACTATTGTTGTCACGGTATCTGGCACCAAGGCTATGATTCTTCCTAAAGGAGCACACTATTGCTTTCAGCCTTAATATTACCTGCTGCTTTTTGGACGATATCCATGTCCTTTCTGCCTATGCCTACAGAGAGAGCCTTCATAATCAGTGAGCATAAACAATGGGAGCTGCTTTCGAACAAGATAATTTGTCTTTCATCAACATGAGCAAAGGAGGTTCATATTTTAAGCAGTTGCTAAACAGGCAGGTCGATACATCATCAAAGTGCTGCTTCTGACTGAATGCCCTGGCCTTTGTATTGCAGCAGAAACAAATCTAACCCATAACGGCTGAGAATACACAAGAAACCCCGACTGCTTTTGTTATCTGTCTGGATTTTTTTTTCTTCCGAGTGCATAAAGATTAAATAGATGAGCGATACTGTTCCTTATCACAGTATCAAAATGAGTTGATTACACAAGACAAGAGGAACTGATTAGAAAATGTCACAGAAGGTAGTATCTATTCACTCAGACAATGGGGATTAATAGAATCTTTAAAATATGTGCAACATAGAGTAAAAACACACAGAAAGAATAAATGGTGTGGTTTGATTAGTGTTACTATTTACCAGTCAGACTCTATTAAACTATAAGATTAGATCCAATGGTGATTCGACTGGCTGAGGTGGCAAGCATGTGCTGCAAATGTGAAGATATCTTATGTTTGAGGCCCATAATCTGCTGATTTAGTTGACCTGCTAAAATAATATAGACAGCAATTGTTGGGCAGGGAGAGAAAACCAGAGGACACAGGTTCAAGGTGAAGGGGAAAAGATTTAATAGGAATCCGAGGGGTAACGTTTTCACACAAAGGGTGGTGGGTGTATGGAACAAGCTGCCAGATGAGGTAGTTGAGGCTGGGACTATCCCATTGTTTAAGAAACAGTTAGACAGGTACATGGATAGGACAGGTTTGGAGGGATATGGACCAAATGCAGGCAAGTGGGGCTAGTGTAGCTGGGACATTGTTGGTCAGTGTGCTGAAGGGTCTGTTTCCACACTGTATCACTCTATGACTCTATGACAGGATACTTGGACAAGCCATGTATGGTACCCTCCCATAGAATATGTTATTGAACTAAGTTTGCCTATGTCAAGAAAAAAACTCATATTGAGATCTCTTTCTAGAACCATAATCATATTGTTGCCAACACCTTGAGAAGGAGAGAAGATAATAAATAAATTAGTGGAAACACAAAAGTGGAGGAAAACAAATAACTTGGGACATGTGCAAACCATCTCTAAACCTGAAAAGAGAAAGTATCAAGGAAGCGTCTCGAACCAAAACGTCACCTATCCTTGTTCTCTTGGAGATGTTGCCTGACCTGCTGAGTTACTCCAGCACGTTGTATCCTTTTGATGAAAACCTTCATTGACCTTTTAAACAAAATTGCACATTTCTACAACACACCCATGAAAACTATAAGCTTATAGCAAAGCCAAACTGATCAGTGACATTTACCAATTTTTAATAAAAAGGATGCTGAGTTTTTCCCACCCTGAACATTAATTCCAAATTTATCCCAAACACAGGATCATCAAATAATTAACAGGAATCAAACAGGCTATCAGGCAGATTGCGTATAACAAAACAACTAGATCAGAAAGACTAAATCAAAAAAGTCTGAAGAAGGGTCTTGACCCGAAACGTCACCCATTCCTTGTCTCCGGAGATGCTGCCTGATCTGCTGAGTAACTCCAGCCTTTTGTGTGTATCTTTGGTTTAAACCAGCATCTGCAGTTCCTTCCTACACAACTAAATCAGAAACATATTTTGGCCAATTTTCTAACTGGAGATGAGTTGCTGACTGTAAAATCCATTTTAATGTTCGTTTTGATTGGTAAACAGTTAATTTGCTTTAATTACCAAATGCCGTGCTACAGCACTAGGTGGCGCACTACTTAGAAATTGATATCAATTTTTCAGAGAAGCAAAAGAACTACTATAATTTGTCTTGATCTGAGACATTTAAAAAAAGCTGGGGAGTGCCAAAGAGATGCAAGGCCCTTATTATAACCTGACAGTTCAAAAGAGGATTTGTGGTGGGTGCTGGGAAGGTGGAGGAAGGGGGCTCAGAAAGCGAGAGAACTAAAGATATAACAAGAACTTTCTTTTTTTTTTTAGAACTATTATTAGGATACATCTAAATGAAAAGGGAATGAAAGGCAAGCTGTCATGAAAGGCTATGAATGAAAGTTTGATGCTGGAAATGTTTTACAAGGTGGAAATAAAAGGATGTGTGAAGTGAGAAGATCTGGGCAGACATTCCAAAAAGCAGCTCTGAGCTGCCATCAATGACAAGGCAAAAACATGATAAACCATCAGAACTGGAGAGATAAGGCTTGGGAAAGTGTATAAAGATACAAAGGAATATTGTAAACACAAATTACAAATTCCATGGACTGTGGTTACTGAAGGTTAGGGATAGGTAGTGAGATACCTGCAGAAGTTTGCGTGATGCAGGACTTTGGCAGCAACAACTTGGTCATATTGGAGAAGGGTGGGGGCCTGGGAAAAAACATAGAAACATAGAAATTAGGTGCAGGAGCAGGCCATTCGGCCCTTCGAGCCTGCACCACCATTCAATATGATCATGGTTGATCATCAGATTACATTGGAAAGAAGGAGCAATGATGCAGAAGATAAAAGTAAATTTCCTTGGTAATGGAGAGTTTGTGAGTTTGAAGTCACAGTTGTTCAGGATGCCAAGGTTATATATGCATGTTTTGACTAGCGTTTGTAGTTAAGGAGGGAGGTGGGGTGAATGAAAAAACTGAAACTATAGAATTTTCAAGACCCATTGCATCAGTATTTCCAGTCCAGTGATCAAATGAAAGACATTTTTTGGTTTACCAAAGAATGATGTCAGATAGAATGGTGACAGCATTGGGATGATGGATGAATATTTCAGAGAGATAGAACAAACTTTCATCGGAAATTCACTTCATTTGTCTAGAAGAGCACAATAAGAGCTGGAGGTTAAGGATAAACATTTGGAAATTACTGAGATGGTGGTGGAAGATGGTGGTGGTATGATGTTTATACTGGGATCTGCCTACACAAGAGCACCCCCTGGGACTAGATGATGGTGTAGCGATGAAATAAAAAGCTTGTGGCAATACAAGAAACTGAATATACTGGAATATGGAGCAAAATATAAAGTGGATCTGTGGAGGGATGGTCACCACTTTGTGTCAAAATCCTGCAACATGGCCGAGAGCACAGAGGAAAGATATCCAGAAAAATATATAAGTGAAAGGGAGGAATCAGGCAAAGGCTGGTGGGTGATAATTGGAACCAGACCAATGGGTGGGCAGATGGAGCTTGTTGGGGGAGGGGGAAATTTAAGACAGGTTTAAGATGGGTGATAAAAGGAAACATAAGAAATGAAACAGGCACGTGAGGGCAGTCATGGTGGCGCAGCGGTAGAGTTGCTGCCTTACAGCAAAATGCAGCGCCAGAGACACAGGTTCGATCCCGAGTACGGGTGCTGTCTGTATGGAGTTTGTACGTTCTCCCCGTGATCTGCATGGGTTTTCTCCGAGATCTTCGGTTTCCTCCCACACTCCAAAGACCTACAGATTTGCAGGTTAATTGGCTTGATTAATTGGCTTGATAAAATGTTTTTATTTTTAATTGTCCAGTGCTGAGTAATGCTCTACCTAGAGCATTTCAGAGTATTACATCCAGATCCAGATCCAGGAGGGGAGTGAAAGGCGAACCAAGGGAGACGAAACCTGGGGTTGTGTGTTGACTATAAATGATAAGGCCAAAGGGAAGGGCAAAGTTTGGTGTGATGTGGTGACATTCGTCATGAGAACAAAAATACATCATTCATGAATTTCGTGTGATGCAAAGAGTGAAATGTTTGATTTGGATCAGAGATAGAGTATGCTTGAGGACCTGGGAGGAAATGAAGGTACAGGTAGCTGGTAGTTGAAGAGGACAGTTGGATCAAGTTAGCACCTTTTGCAAATGTGATAGCACATGTTGGAGAGAAACATTTGATCCTCAGTATAGAAGTCAGGAAGGGCAGCCAAACTGCTGAATGTTTGGAGATAAATTCAAGAGAGACAGGGAACAAGACCTTAGCATAGGTTAGTTTGGGGAGGTTAGAGAGGACATGTGAAAGCATTTGTGGACGGAATTGGACCAAAGCTCGTCCTTTGACTTAAAGGAACAAAGTTGGGGACTGCAATAAGAGAACAGGTCAGATGACAGGTTGCAAAATATTTTCGGAGCAAAGGCTAAAGGGTATTTCAACGGTCAGCAAAGGCAGAAGTGTGATGAAAGTTAGAGATCCAGGAGAGAAACATGGAGAACTGATGAAACCGGTGGAAGTGCCATTTTTAACCCTCTCCTCAATCAGGAAGAAGCTATGGGGTTATAGCAGGTAGGCAGGTGATTACCAGTACAGGGATAAACCAGTTGACATGCAGGGACAATACAATGAGGCTCAAGACTGAGATAGTAGGGAGCCTAGACTTTGCAAGAATGATCCCAGGAATGAGCAGGTTAACCTATGATGAGTGTTTGTCAACGGGACGATGGCGGAGAGAGTCAAAAACTTCAAATTCCTGGGCGTGCATATTTCCGAAGATCTTTCCTGGACCCAGCACACTGATGCAATTATAAATAAAGCACATCAACACCTCTACTTCCTGAGAAGATTACAGAGATTCGGTGTGTCAGAATGGATTCTCTTTAACTTTTACAGGGGTACAGTAGAGAGCATATTGACTGTTGCATCGTGGCCTGGTTCGGCAACTTGAACGCCCAGGAGCAAAAAAGACGGCAAAAAGTTGAGAACACTGCCCAGTCCAGCACCGGCTCTGACCTCCCCATCATCGAAGGGATTTATCGGAGTCGCTGCCACAAAAAGGCAGCCAACATCATCAGAGACCCACACCATCCTGGCCACACACTCATTTCACCACTGCCATCAGGAAGAAGGTACAGGAGCCTGAAAACTGTAACGTCCAGGTTCAGGAACAGCTTCTTTCCTACAGCCATTAGGCTATTAAACACTACAACCTCAAATAAGCTCTGAACTACAGTAGATTATTATTATTTTTACACTACTATTGTTCGTTTGTGTGTGTGTGTGTGTGTGTGTGTGTGTGTGTGTGTGTGTGTGTGTGTGTGTGTGTGTGTGTGTGTAGTTTAGAGATACAGCACGGAAACAGGCCCTTTGGCAATCCCTGCACATTAACACCCACTAGGAACAATTTTTACCAAGACAATTAACCTACAGACCTGTACGTCTTTGGAATGTGGGTACTTGTGAGTATGTGTGTGTGTATATATATATATATATATACACATATATATATATATATATATATACACACATAATATATATACATACATATACACATAATATATATATACACACTGAACTACTTTTTTCTTTCTCTCGTTTATTATATTGTTTACAGTGTACTATCTTTACATATTCTCTTGTGCTGCTGCAAGTACGAATTTCATTGTTCTATCTGGGACATATGACAATAAAACACTCTTGACTCTTGTCGGCACTGGATTGTGCTTGCTGGAGATCAGAAGAATGGGGGGGGGGGGGGGGGGGGGAGCTCATTGAAACATACAGAATAATGAAAGGCAAGGATAGAGTGGATATGGAGAGGATGGTTCCACTAGTTAGGAATAGAGTCTAGGAGTAGAGGTCATAGCCTCAGAATGAAAGGACATTATTTTACGAAGGAGATGAGGAGAAATGTCTTTAGTCAGAGGGTGGTGAATCTGTGGAATTCTTTGCCACTGAAGGCTGTGGAGGCCCAGTCAGTGGATATATTTATGGCAGAGATAGATCGATTCTTGATTAATACAGGTATCAGGGGTTATGGGGGAGGACAGGAGAATGGGGTTAAGATAGATCAGCCATGATTGAATGGCGGAGTAGACTTGATGGGCCGAATTACCTAATTCTATTCCCATTACTTATGACCTTATGAGACCAAGGCCCTACGTGTGAATCTCGGAGATACAAGAAGGAGAATGTTGATGTAGTCGGAGGGGTAAAAAGTTGTCTGAGGTAGTATTAAAAGAATACACATACAGGTTTGTAATCACTGGTTAAAAGGAGAGTCTCATAGAGCAGGCATAAAAGGAAGAGAAGGAGAAATCTTGCTAAGGAAGTCAGCTTGCAGCATCAGAAGATTAAACATGGGAAAAATGTAAAGGGAAAGAAGTGTTGAAAGAAGAGGGGTTACTCAAAGTGCAGAAGTAAGATTAAATAGAGTATTATAATAATAAGTACTTAATCATGGATTTTGTATGTTGTCAAATGTTACTACAACACTGGAGAACAGTGACAAAACATCTTTTGAAAGATCTCATTCCAACAGATGTAGTTGCAGTGGATAAAAGCCTCAGGGCTAACCTATTGCTGAAATAAATTAGGAAATATTATAGCCACCCTGATTGCAATAGGTATGTTGAAATAGTTGCATACCTCCAGTTCCCATCCACTATTATGTCACGATTATCCAAATGCACTGTATCTGTTGCAAAATGTACAACGATCTTGAGTAAAATACAGAATGGATGTACTGAACAACTGGGTTGTGGTATCAGTAAATCACACCTCTTGAGAATCAATGTAATAATGATCCTTTCATGTGATTTGGGGCAGCACTGTAGTATCGCCAGTAGAACTGCTGCCTCACAGTTCCAGTGACTAAGGTTTAATCTTGGCCTCTGTGGTGCTACCTGTGGGGAGCTTGCACGCTTTCACTGTGCCCCTGGGGTTTCATGCAGCTGTTCAGCCTTTCTCCTGCATCCCAAAAATGTGTGGGTTGGAACGTTAATTGACCACTGTAAATTGCCACATGAACACTGGAACATGGATAATGCAGGGTGAACAAAAATGGATTTGCAGTGCATTTATGCAAATGGTCCTTTGATGGCTGGTGCAGACCCAGTGGGCTGAAGGGCTTGTTTCCATGTTGTTTAACTCCAAACACCAGCCCTGCCCACAAATCCCGCTTCCCAAAGAGCAAGATTACAAACAAACAAGCGACTTACTGTAATCCTGAAGTGTGAGCACAATACTACTTTTTAAAGACTCCATGTTGTGGTCATGAGGGAGTGAAATATTAAAAGAGAATGGAACACTTTACCATTTCAGGTATCTCTGCCAAGTTCAAACACTCCCAGGTCAGGTGTGGGTTAAAGAGCTCTACTTACTGCAACAATAGGCCTTCGATCTATTCTGAACAAAACACTTCCAACTCCACAAACATACTTGTATTTGCCTTGCACATCAGCTATTCTTCATGCCTTCTCCACAAAAACATATGTTTGACACCAAATTACAAATGTTACTCTGCCACTAACCCAGGGATACTAGCAATTGTATTGATACTTCCTCAATTCATGTTTGATAGGATTAGATCAATACACTACTATTTCAAACATAACTCAGAGATAACTGATCTATACGGGTACAGCTTATATGAGAAACAATTGAATGTAAAGCCACATAAAACTGTGGTGGGATGATCATTTAGTAAGTATACAATTCCAAAACTTTAAAAAGTGAATATAAGAAAACAGTGCAGTTTAAATTTAAAAAATAACAATTGCTTATATTCATGACTGAATAAAATATATACTCTATAACCAATGTGAAATTATGCTCATGTTCTTTAATATTTGGGTAATAAATCCAAAAGATATATTTTATGCATAACTTTATCTTTTCATATCTGAGCTCTTTTTCATCACTGTATATCTCCTCTTCATAACATCTGTTTGTAGTTAGTCAGGATTAGACTTTTCTAAACAAATTCCTTTTCTATTTTCAAAAAAAAAAATGTAATTCTGATCTGTGGTTCTGCAAAACCAAATGACTTCAGTTTGTAGAATAGAAATGCTATGGATGTAAAAATCTTTGAAAAGACTTCCTCTCACTGTGATTGTGAAATGATATTGGAAAGTGCCTACGTAATGACACATTTAGGGTAAGCCAAATTCAATTTTCCTACAGTCTAGCATCAAATTTTCTGTCATTCAAAAGAAATATTTCAAATCATTTAGGTATGACGCAGAACCTCTTTAATAAGTTTCCAAAAAAACATTTTTCGCCTGACACACAGTGGAAAAAGTAGAGCACCAAACTTTGCATGATGTTAAGTGTCATTGAGTTCAGAACACGTTTTTAAAAATATATAATATTTTAATCCCCAATGGATAAACAGTCATCCACTAAGACGGAGGGATAAAGATTTTAATGGCATCTTGCTTTAGGATTCAAAATAAATAAGGCAAAGATGAGTCCCCATCTTCTTAGAACTAAATTACTGAGATTAAAAATATGTAAACACAAAATGAATGTATTCAATTTGCATATTACATTTCGCTCTTAAAGTTGATATGGAAGATTAAGAGACAGCATTTAATCCTCACTATGCTAATCCTTAAAATTACAAAGACAGACACAAGTGCATGTCTACAGCAGTAAATTATCCTGATATAAAGCAAATTCCTTATGAAAAGAGAAGCATATTTATATAACAGTGCTTGAAAAATCTATCGGCTAAACACATTTTTTCCCCCAACATTAACCAAACTAAGCTCTGACCAAAAACCTACAGTTAAGCAACATTACTTTCAGACAAATTCCCAACTCTCAAATTACACCAATATTTTGAATCGCTTCAAATTTTTGATTAAGTAAGTTAATAATTTTTGAGCCATTATTCCCCTTTGCTACTTTGTTCTAATATCAGTTCTGTAAGTTTATAATTGTATGACTGCTCAGGAAATTACACTATTCCACCTTGAAAAAAAAAGTAAGGAAATGATTTACGTTTCTGTGCCATAAATTAGTGGCTGAGTGATCTAGCTGACTTGCATTACAAGGTTTGTTATGCTAAGACAAAATGTTGAGCTGCTGTGTTTGGAAGTCCTAGCTTTGACTTACAGTAAAAGCTCTCCTCTGTAAAACGTGAAAAGAGTCTGAGCAAATAAAGACAAAAACAGATCATCTTATATTACGTTCAACACCAGAAAATAAAACTGAAATATTCTTTCGAGCCGTTGTGTTGCTAATCAGTCATAAAATAACTACTCAGGCATAACTTGATTTAAACTAGCTACTGAAAAAAAATATGAAAAGCAAATGATATTATTTTTCTGGATAACTATAATCAAAACGTGTTTTTAAGTTTTGTGGAGCTTTGAGGAAATAATCAGATTTTTTCATGGCACTTAATTAAGGGGATATTTCTTATGCTTCTACAATAAACAACATATCTTGAAACGATGCAACGATTCTTAACCAATTCTAGCCATAGCCAGTCATGCAGTCTAACATATGCAATTATAAAAGCAGGTTAATGAAGACTGCACAAATTGCAATTAATTTCCATTTTAAAGAAATCACTTCAGACAAATCAACTGCCTATCAAATGTCTGTGTGAATTACACTGTACCAAAGTTAAATCATTAGCTTAAAAATTCATATGACACAACTTTCATACAAATAAAGGAATGTTTGTTCAGGGAATGCACAAAATCTAACAAATTCCAAGTGATTGTAAATTTAAAATAAACCATCCCGGTTTGGGAGTTTACAGCCACAGTTCTGAAAAATGTAATTTGGTCTCATTCAAAATAGCGAATTGTTCTGTTTTTGGAAACCACAAATTTAAATTGATTTTTCAAAATTTAGAATAACATTTTTCGTGGTATTCTGAAACCAAAATTATGTTTTTTTTTAAATTTATGTTTCATCTCTAAATCCCAGAAACTACAAACTCACATTTTACGCACCGTAATTAGTTTGCCCTTCACTGTACCGATATAAATTGATATAATTGTTAACAAAACTGTATTTCTACATTAATACCATACATTCTGTTAGAAGCAATTTTTGAAAGCACATTTTCTGAAACTAATACATTCAAGTTATTTTTCTATAACAAAGAATGAATATCATTTCCTGAAATAAAAAAAAGCCTAACTGTAACCATGGTTAATAAATATATTAAATACAAAAAACCTTTCAAATATAGTCTTATTTAAACTGTAATATTCACCACTGAGTAGGTCTGAGGAAGGTAACTATATCCAGTATTTGGCTTTTCTTAAAAGCTGAAGGAACATTCAGGGAAGTAGGAGCACAGAAACTCTTTTGTGAGCTTCTTTCTTGTAAACTCATGGTGATTGGCATGTCCAGCGTTCTCTTTGGGCCACTCTATACTGAAGTCATCATCTACACCAAAGATTACAATGGCGGGCATAATGAGTCTGCATGCAAAGTATACTCAACATGCCAGTATCTGCTTTGAAGATTAGAACGTTAGTTTTCTTCGATTTTAGGCAAAGAAAATGCAGAAATCAGCTGCACTTTCAGCATGAAAAATCCACGTATCGTATCAGCTAATTCACACACTCATGAGATGCCTGATATATTAATAGTATTTGACTGTGATTATTGAGATTGCTCCAGCTACCATTCTCAGATCTCTAATGTTCTTTTACATGGCAATTAAAAAAAAAAAAGTTGGGATACATGTCCACAAAACTGGATGAACAGTTTGCAAACATTATTATAGAATTCTTGGTAATGGACAAGAAGAGTTAACTAATCTACATAAGCTGAAATTTATCAACATTATCCTAAGCAGACAGTTCTATCAGGTCTATTTCATAGCATTAGGGATTACTGCAGACAATGGAATCCTACTGAACCTGAGGGTGGTAAGTTACTTGCATATGAAATCCTTGCCAATATGAACAAGAAGGTTAAATGAGTGACTTGGTCAGTAATCAAAAGTCACAGTCATTACCTATCTATTCAAAGAAAACTAATGTTCAAAATCAATTAAGGGCACATCATTACACCTTTGCTTTCTCATTCCATAAAAGGTAGATGGATGCTACAAAGTGTGCAACAGGGTCCGAAATCAACTCTACAATTGTTGGATTTTAAATCTTCATGAGGAATGTTTATTATTATTGACAAATTCAAAGAATGGACTTATTTTTATTCACTAACTCATTAGGCTCCCTTTGTTGACACTTGTTCATGGGGTGATGAAAACACATTTGTGAGCAACCACTCAGTATCTCAGCAAGGTTTAGAAGATGGAGGAAAAAATATAATTAAGAATGGTGTGTTTAGAAAGATGGAATAATTCTACTGGGCTAATATTTACCTAAACTCTGCATATTCTCTTGGTTTTCATATGGTGATATCAGGTGAACATTGAAAAGGAAAATTCATCCCCGTGTTGTTTCTGTTTACAATAGACAATAGGTGCAGGAGTAGGCCATTCAGCCCTTTGAGCCAGCACCGCCATTCAATGTGACCATGGCTGATCATCCCAATCACTACCCCGTTCCTGCCTTCTCCCATATCCCCTGACTCCACTATATTTAAGAGCCCTATCAAGCTCTCTCGAAAGTATCCAGAGAACCAGCACGCCACTGCTCTCTGAGGCAGAGAATTTCACAGACTCACAACTCAAAAAATCAAAGAAAAAGTGTTTCCTTCATCTTCGTTCTAAATGGCTTACCCCTTATTCTTAAACAGTGGCCCTTGGTTCTGGACTCCCCCAACATCGGGAACATGTTTCCTGCCTCTAGCATGTCCAAACCCTTAATAATCTTATATGTTTCAATAAGATCCCCCTCATCCTTCTAAACTCCAGAGAATACAAGTCCAGCCGCTCCATTCTCTCAGAATATGACAGTCCCGCCATCCCGGGATTTAACCTTGTAAACCTACGCTGCACTCCCTCAATAGCAAGAATGTCCTTCCTCAAATTAGGGGACCAAAACTGCACACAATACTCCAGGTGTGGTCTCACTTGGGCCCTATATAACTGCAGAAGGACCTCTTTGCTCCAATACTCAACTCCTCTTGTTATGAAGGACCTCTTTGCTCCTATACTCAACTCCTCTTGTTATGCCGTTCACTTTCTTCACTGCCTGCGGTACCTGCATGCTTACTTTCCTTGACTGATGAACAAGGACCCCCCAGATCCCGTTGTACTTCCCCTTTTCCCAATTTGACACCATTTAGATAATAATCTGCCTTCCTGTTTTTGCTATCAAAGTGGATAATCTCACATTTATCCACATTAAACTGCATCTGCCATGCATCTGCCCACTCACCCAACCTGTCCAAGTCACCCTGCATTCTCATAGTATCCTACTCACAGTTCACACTGCTACCCAGCTTTGTGTCATCTGCAAATTTGCTAATGTTACTTTGAATCCCTTCATCTAAAGTATTAATGTATATTGTAAATAGCTGTGATCCCAGCACTGGGCCTTGCGGTACCCCACTAGTCACTGCCTGCGATTCTGAAAGTGACCCATTAATCCCTACTCTTTGTTTCCTGTCTGCCAACCAATTTTCTATGTATGTCAGCACTCTACCCCCAACACCATGTCCCCTAACTTTGCCCACTAATCTCCAATGTGGGACTTACACAATGTTACTTACACAATGTGCTCTCTCCCTCGACTCTTATGCAAATTAAAGCTGATACATAGCCTTGCATGATTGATCCTCTGGCTGCTGAAGTAAAAATGAGCAGCTCCTATGCCATTAGTAACCTAGTTTAAATCCCAGGAAAACCACCAGTCTTTATACCAAGCTGGAAGGAACTCTTTGGTGGTCTGGGGATGGAGGTGGCGGCTGGGAATGGTCATGGTCGTTATAATACTTGTCATTGTGTACCAACATCACATGTTGGTGCACATTGACAAATGGTTTAACTTGTCCACCAAACCTGACCCCAAGACAGGAATAAGAAGAAACCTGGTAATTAATATTGGACATTAACAATAGTCATCCACATCATGTGGTTAAAGGAAATGGCATCTCTTACACAGCGTTCACCAAATTTCAATCACCAAGCAGCTTGCATCAAGAGTTTACCCTGAAGTGGCGGCCATCTGCTCATTACCATGAGGGATAACAAAAGTTCTGTTAATATCTGTGTAGATTAATTTCTGTTAATATCCGGATAGATTAATGGAAAGACAAGTGTAACCTTCTTTTGTTCTGCCACCCATCGACACTTATCTATCTTTGTACAGCAATTATCATTTCACACTGGTCTGATATAACTTGCAGTGTCATTAATTTGATGCACAAATGAAAGATGATAAAATCAGAGTGTGCGCTGACTAACATAATGAGATGTAAATATATGTATTCCACCTATGGCATACAACTGACCCATCTTGAAGTAGTTTGTTTCCTGTACGGGAAATCATTTTTATATTGATGCTGTGATAAAGGGTCATAATATCTGCTGCCAACTACAAAATCAATAAGAATTAAAAATGAAAACTATATTCAGATTTCTCAAAAATTGGAAATACTTTAAAAAAAATGTTTTAACATGCGTACATTTGCACACACATGTTCCAATTTTCTAATGCACAATCAGCAAACAGTCTAAATCAAGAGTTTACACTGAAGTGGTGACCATGAAAATATTTATTATTAAATATATTATAAAAAATTAATGTCTATGCAAATATGTCAACTACTATTTCTTGATGCTTTTGCAATCCTGTTGGGACAATCACAGTCCAATAATTGGAATCTCCTATATGTCAGATGTTTGATTTTAATTAAAATGTTGATGCAGGCCTTTTCAAATGAGAATAATATGACTTCAGTGTTAATAATACGCCACACAGCACATCAGCAGCTCCTGCTAAAATGCACAGAACGGATGCAACCATAGTTTGCATTGATAGTCTGCTTTCAGTTCTATTACTCAGCTATTCTCCATGCAAGATGTAGCAATAGTGCTACCATCCATAACGTGGGTAATGAGAGATCCTCGGCATGGCTCCCCCAGGAAGCTGCTTTACTAAAAGTCATCGGAGGACCAATTCTCAGTTGTGCCTCGTTGAGAAAGATAAAGACAAGCAATGCATACAGGCCTAGGCTACTCCTTACCCAAATTTGCAAAAGGCACAATGGAATTCAGACAGACTATTCTGCTTCACTGATGACAGATGTAGAGATAGGAGATGGAGTAATTAATCAGTCCATTGCTTCCAGCTCACAGCTAGAAAGACAATGGACACCTCAAGTAAAAATACCCAGGCACACAATCCCAGCTGAGGAACAGGTGTTGCATGGTATTTGCATTTCTTGCAAAGAACATTCGAGAGGAAGTCAAGCTAGCCAAACCTAAAAATTCTTCATTTCAAATGACCCAAAGTAGGCTCTGTAAAATCCACAAAAGAATTATTCATTTGCTCAAAAAAAACATTTTTTTTTGTCTGTGACTGCACTGTTTATCTTCATATCCATTACCGTTGTAAATACGTTTTACAGACACCAAAAATAATATTTTGGAAAAATAAGGCTCTGGGAGTTGGTGGAACAATCATGCATTGTAACTGTGGGTGTTTAAAGAAAAGTCATCAACCCAAATTGGTGTTACTGATTCAATTCATATGCTTACTAGTGGGTTTATGTACCTCGGCCACTGATGTACTTTGAGTTCACCAGTAGTTAAGTCTATACGTATCTGTAAGGGACTTCCTCAGACTAAACACGGTTCAGTAATACTGTTGTTAGTGACCGAGAATTAGTTGCTTAAAGTCACTGAAGGGCAGCTAAATCAAATACTATACCATGGAGGGTTTAGAACATACATTTGGTATTCACATACCAACAGAGAATCTAACCCATTCTTTGCTGTATCTCGCTTCTTTTATCACCGTTGATAATTTAAGATCAGCTGCTTCCCTGATGTTTCGGTCAACCTTTTCCCAAATTCGCAACAGGAGCTCCAATTACATATTTGGAAGAAAGGGAAAACAAATAAACAATGCCTGGATTGCCTGATTAGCACTCGTCTAATGGCAGCAAACACTCATTTCAAATAAACCCTGCCAGAAGGCTGCCATTTAAAGCATAGAAACATAGAAATTAGGTGCAGGAGTAGGCCATTCGGCCCTTCGAGCCTGCACCGCCATTCAATATGATCATGGCTGATCATCCAACTCAGTATCCCGTACCTGCCTTCTCTCCATACGCCCTGATCCCCTTAGCCACAAGGGCCACATTTAACTCCCTCTTAAATAAAGCAAATGATTCAAATTAATATTGAGGTTAAAATAATGTTCATCCAAAAACCAGGATGACAGATAGAGACTGTGAAATTGAGAAAAGTTTTCCTGCTTGACTCTCAAAATTTGTTGCATTATAGAACATAATACTGCTAAATGATGTTTAAGTTCATGCCCTTCCCCATATTCCTCTCTGCAAACCAGTATCAGTGGCATTAATATCAGCAATTAGAATTATCCTTTTAAACCTAATGAAAAAATGTAAATGCTTGGTATTTTGAGTTCTGTATTATAAGCGGAAAGAGGAAACTAAAGGCTTGGTTGGTAAAGACTACTTTTCAAATTGATGCCATGTAGTTGCATAAACAACCCGAGACATATCCTGTCACAAACCTAAGGCAGGAAATCCAGAACTACTGGTATTGCCATGTGTTGATGCTTTTGTGGGTTTTCAACTAATTTTCAATGGACATCTGAGGAAGCCATTGTTGGGCTTATGAAGGCAGGAATCAATAAATCTATTTTAGTTATTTTGCTACATTACCAACATCACACTACAAAAACTAAATATGAAATAGAATGGTTTGATCATACATGTGCCCGGTAAATTCTGTTCAATTCACAATTCCTCAGATAATGAACAGACTGTTGTGAGGCAAGATCTGGACAAACTCCAAGCCTGAGATGAAGAATGGCAAATACTGTTTGTGACATAGAGGTGCCAACTAATGATGTCCAACAGAAGAGGGTCTTGTAACATCTCCACGATTTTCAATACATTTAACATTGTGGAATTTCTTATCATCAACATCCTGGGTCTCACCTCGCCCAGACGCTTAAATGGACTGATAATATAAATACTGTGGCTACAAGAGCACGTCAGAAGTTGAATGTACTGCAATGTTTCTCCTAACTCCTGCAAGTCACATCACTGAGATAATAATTTTACTGGAATGCGTCTTCAACAACACACGAGAAGATCAGCACCGAAGACAAAGCAGACTACACGATTATCACCCCAATCACCAGCCTAAATATTCAATCACACCACCATCAGCCAAAGTTCATTGCCATGTGTACCATTCCACGAGTTACCTACAACATCTTCCCGCCCTTCTTCAACACTATTTTCCAATGATTTTAGGCACCGTGAACATAGGCAGCAGATGCACAATAACACCAGCACCTCCATCTGCCTTTCCAAGCCAAACACCTTCCAAACTGGGAAATACAGGTAATTCAGCTACAAGATACATTTCCCATTTCCATAATACAAATCGGATATAACATAAGTGATGAATTAAGGAACACTATTTGCATAACACAGGCCAAATTAGTTATAATAAAAATTAATTCGGGAACTACAGAACCACTTCAAAGTTACTTTCGAAATTGGCAAACAAAAAAAATCTGTTATGGTTTTCAGCAAAATCGGGAATAAACAAAAACTGTTTAGGAAAGAACTGCAGATGCTGGTTTAAATCAAAGGTAGCCACAAAATGCTGGAGTAACTCAACGGGATAGGCAGCATCTCTGGAGAGAAGGAATGGGTAACATTTCAGGTCGAGACCCTTCATAAGACTGATGTCAGGGGAGTGGGAATAAAAAATTGTTTCCATACAACCACAGACACCATTGTCTCTTCAGAACACAGTTGTTAGTTTCAATATGAGTGCTCATAGAAATTGGCAAGCAATTTATTTTATTGACATTTGTGCAATGATAATCTATTAAACCTTGTAACATGCATTTAGGATTTTTAGCTCGCAGTATCAAAAATAAACTTGCATCTATTAAAAAAAAACTTTTCAAAATACTGCACAAAAATGCTTTTTATTGTATTAAACTATTTCTTAGCCCCCTTTTCTACTGCCCGAAACATCACCCATTCCTTCTCTCCAGAGATGCTGCCTGTCCCGCTGAGTTACTCCAGCATTTTGTGTCTATCTTTAGTTTAAACCAGCATCTGCAGTTCCTTTCTACTACTAACACAGGTTTCTGTGCGTTCTCAAAATATTGTCTCATGGTTCTCAATACCATCCCCAATGCAGTTTCTCCACTTTGAACAGAAATGGGCCAGAGGATCCCAGAGGTCAGTGGAGATGCAGCACTTCTTTAAGGAAGCTTTGAGGACATCCATGATTTTTCTTTGTCTATCCGGTACTGTCCTCCCATTGAACCTGTTGAACCATTGAACCATTGATAAATAAACCATTAAACTTGTTCTCTGCACTTCTATGTGCCCATCTAAAAGCCTCTTGAGCTCCACTATTGTATCTGTCTCCACCACCACCTGTGACAACACGTTTCAGGCCCCCACTACTCTGTGTAAAAAAAGCTGTCCCGCATATCTCCATTAAACTTTTCCCTCTCACCTTACAGAAATGACCATCTAGGCTAAAGCAGACTGCTTAATTGACCACCCATCCATCAACCACAAAAGGTACAGTTACTTATTTTGAGCTAACATAGTGCTTCCACACCTCAATTTTATTTTTCCTGAAATAGACTCCCAAATTTCCTGGAATTTGATGGTATTTCCTGAAATTTAAGCCTTCCCCAATGGCACATGTGCGACTGCCACCCCAACTGCGCTCGTGCAGGGAGATGGCGTAATTGTGTGTCCCAACCGCGTCACCGGTGGCATTCTCAATTGTAAGCGGCTGACGCGCCTCCCCCAACTGAGCAGGCGCGGCCGGGGATGGTCGAAATTTTTTAATTCCCCCAAATCTCTTTGCGTCTCCCTGCGCATGCGCAGTGGGCCGGGTATCCACGCCTGCGCAGTTGGCGCGGCAGTCGCACATGCGCAGTTGGGGAAGGTTTACTGGGCCGGGAAATTCCCCGAAATTATTTAATTTCCCTAAAATTACCCGAAGACAAACAGAATTTCCCGTATTTTGGGTAATTACCTTCAAAGTGGAAACACCGAGCTGAAAGCACTTCCCACACCACCAGGTTCTATCACCAACAACAAGGGCAGGAGGCACGTGGTAGCACCACGACACGTATGGCCTCCTCCGGGTTGCACACCATCCTGACCTGGAATGCACGCACTACTGTCTCTTCATGTTGCAAGGTATAAACTCCGGAACTCACTGCTCAACAACACTGTGGAAGTATTCTCATCAGAATTAGCGCAGCGGATCAAGAATGCAGCTCACTGTTACTTGTTGTGGGTAATTAGGGAAGGCCTTGCCCACTGCACCTGCCTTCTGAAAAATGAATACAAGTAATCCTACTCAGTCACAGTCACTTTTATAATTTAGTAGTTTACTGTATAACTTCAAGGGTCCACAACAAGCCAACTCCAGAAGGCTGAACAAAACCTGTAGACCTACAGGTCATTAGTTGCAGTGAACTTGAAATGTTTCCAGTTTTGAGCCAGAATGATCAAATCTATTGAAATCAGTTTCACAATTTGTGCTGGTGGTATTTTAAGTTGTTTGCCTGCAAAACAAAATGTAAAATCTAATACTGTTTTGTGTTATCTAATGTTATGCAATTAAATGTTCATTGCCAACAGTGAAACATAATAACCAACCTCCTCCGGATTATTTCATTTCACTATGGAAATTTGACTGGGCAATTCCTGGTGCATGTCACTCTTAAGATATGGAACTAATTTCCACACCAGGGAAACATCGATGATGCTAATCCTTGCCCCTCTATTTGGAGTATTACAGGGGATCTTGAAGCACCAGCAGCACCCTTCATATTCTGTTACCCACCTGGCAGCAATCCCAGGTCAACGTGGTCTAACAACCAGAGCACTGACTGGATGCCTGCCAGGTAAGCAAATGACTGGTCTGCATCCTTCCGGCCCTCTCCTGCATTGCAGCAACCTCCCAACTATATAAATCCCATCGTTCTCAATCCAGACCAGAGGGCCTGAAATCATCCAAGACCACGACCCATGGCCTATCGCGTGGCCCAGCACATCCTAACAACAAATCTGCCAGTTAACAATTCACCACCGCCACTGATATTGCCGGTCCTGGAGATATACTAAAACTCCAAATATCAAAACAATGGTTAATTTTACACCCACTGCCACTCTGTCTTGTCAAAACTGTAGTCCATTCATCAATATGTTCTAATTCTTCAATCTTGCAATATGGGGGGCTGTGCAGTAAATAACATGAAATAAACAGAGCTAAATGATCCCACAGTTATGGGATCAGATTGAAGCTGTAGTCCCATCACATCCATGCTGCCAGTCTGCACCCATGTCCTCTGATATACAGACCCACTCAAACAGTACCTGATCCAACTGTTTCTAACATGCAGATTATTCTTCCTCAAACTGTGCCTCCAAACATGAAGGCGAATAGTACCTGATCCATCTGACTTCCAAATATCCAGAAAGTCCATTAAGGTTTACGTAATCCATTCCCTTTCATCTAAACAAAATGTCCCCGATCAATCCATATAAATTAAAGATTGCTAGGTCATGATCCATCCCTACAAAATATATGGACTACCTATACCTATACTTGATCCATCCTTTCTAACAGCCATATTCCTCATTCCTCATCAGTCAGAAGAAGTGTCTCGACCCAAAACGTCACCTTTTCCTTCGCTCCATAGATGCTGCCTCACCCAGTGAGTTTCTCCAGCATTTTTGTCTACCTTCGATTTTTTTCCAGCATCTGCAGTTCTTTCTTAAACAAATATTCCTCATTCCTGATCTTTCCAGACCTAACATCCAGATTCCCCATTCCCATTCAATCCACAGCTAAAATCTACATTCCCCATTCCATCCACAGTTAACATCCGGACCACTCCACCTGATCCTCCTCTCTAAACATACATTCACAATTCTCCAATCTATCTTTCTTGATGTCCAAACTATAGTTCCCAATTCATCCCTTTTAATATGCACACTATTACTTACGACCCATCTTCTGTTAATATTGAGACTACGAGTTTATCCACTTGAAAATAGCCAAATATCCATGCTCTCTTAACATCCAAATCAACAGTCGTGGACCTATCCCCTCCAAAACTCCAGACTGTCAGTTGTGAATCCATCCCCTCATCACATTTAGCCAACTGGACTTTGATCTGACCATCCCAACTTCCAAATGACCATGATCCATCATAATGTCTAGGCCACCTGTCCTAAACAATTCCCTCCTTGTATCCAATCTGTGTGGAAAGTCCCATCTCCACACTAAAGCCACATCGCTCACTAAAAATGTGCTGAATGGGATGGACTTCATAAATCTGGGAACGGCAAAGCACTCTGGACTGTCAAAAACACCAGAAATGTACAGCGTCACAACCTGTAACCTCATGTTGGTCCATGGGGAATGCAGCACATAACCAACCTAATAATGAGGTGGTGCAAGCCTAATCTATTTGCAATATGAGGTGCTGTGCAATAGATCTTATGAAATAAGACAGCCAAGTAATCCTATAGTTGAGGGATCGGATTGAATCACATACAGTGATAAATTGTAGTAAATTATTAAACAATTAATAAGAAATGTCTACTCGAGAAACATTCCTATCCTCGGTGTATGCATGTTAAAGAAAATGCAGAAATATCACTTGCAAAGAGTAAAAAAACATAGAAACAGGGAGAATGTACAAGCTCCGTACAGACAGCACTCATAGTCAGGATCGAACCCGGGACTCTGGCGTGCAAGTTAGCAACTCGACTGTTGCATCACCATGCCACCCCCGTTCTGTAAGTGCAACACTTTAACACTGTAACATTATATTCTGTATTCCAGTATTTCTAGTATTTCTAATGTACTTGTTTGGCTTGATCATATTCACGTATAATATGATATGACTGGATAGCACGAAACAAAGGTTTTCACTGTATCTCGGTACCTGTGACAATAATAATCCAATACTAAATGGCAATGATGGGCAAGCTTATAATCAATGGAGTTGTTGAATGCCTCCTCAATCTAAATAAAATGTCTGGAAATAAATGCCATGGAGCACAATTACTGAACATAGGTGACAGACGGGGTGTAGACCAGAGAAATATACTAACATTAATATTTTAGTATATATAAATATACTAAGAAACAATAGCTTTGTGTAAAGGATGTAGATGCTTTACAAAGCCCTTAGCAAATCCACCCCCCCCCCCCCCCCCCGCAGTATAGAGGACAGCACATTGCATCCACTTTCCTGCCGAATCCCAACATCCTTTTATTGCGGCAAACAACAAAAATACATAAATCCTCTTGGCACTTTCAAAGCGAGCCAGCACCACCATTCAATAGGATCATGGTTGATCATCCAAAATCAGTACCCCGTTCCAGCATTTTTCCCCATATCCCTTGATTCCCTTAAACCTCAGAGCTAAATCTAATTCTCTCTTGAAAACATCCAGTGAACTGGCCTCTACAGCCCTCAAAATAAGTACGTGTCGAGAGTTCTGTATTTTTGGTTCTCAGGTTAAGGGACATTGTATAGAGTTGAGGTTTTCCCATCAGGGTGACTCTTCTCACTATCTACCGTATCTCCAACTTGTTAAGCTCCACAAGACTATTTATCGATGTTCTAAACTCCAGAGACTAGAAGCCCAGTCTAGACAGTCTGGCCAAAATCGTGGCCAAAATCAGTGGTGCAGCTGGTAGAGCAGCTCGCTCGCAGTCCTGGGCTGGATCCTCACCTCGCATTCCCCCTGTGACTGCATAGATTTCTTCTGGGTGCCCCAGTGTCCCAGAGACGTGTGGGTTTGTCATAAGGTCATAAGGAATAGGAGTAGAATTAGGCCATTAGGCTCATTAAGTCTACTCCGCCATTCAATCATGGCTGAACTATCTCTCCCTCCTAACCCCATTCTCCTGCCTTCTCCCCATAACCACTGACACCCGTACTAATCAAGAATCTATCTATCTCTGTCTTAAAAATATCAACTGACTTCCACAGAATTCCACAGATTCACCACCCTCTGACGAAATAAATTTCTCCTCATCTCCTTCCTAAAGGAACGTCCTTGGTTAAACTGCTCCCAGTGTGTAGGGAGTGGATGCGAATGCCGGATAACTTATTGTGAATTGGCAATCGATCGTCGACGTGGATTTGGTGGCTGAAGGGCCTGTTTCCATTCCGGATCTCTAAACAACAACGTAATGTTACTTTAGCAATCATAATGTGGAATAGTTCATTCAGTGTCAATACTGTACTTCCATCACTGCCCTAAGTAGTACCCCTTTTTCTTTATTCCAGGCAATATAAACTTAATTCGGCTTTTATCTTAAAATCTCTGTGCTTTCAAATTCAGTGGCATAATTTAATATGGACGATTATTCATAGAATCATAGAATCATAGAAAATAGGTGGAGTAGGCCATTCGGCCCTTTGAGCCTGCACCGCCATTCAATATGATCATGGCTGATCATCCAACTCAGTATCCTGTACCTGCCTTCTCTCCATACCCCCTGATCCCTTTAGCCACAAGGGCCACATCTAACTCCCTCTTAAATATAGCCAATGAACTGGCCTCAACTACCTTCTGTGACAGAGAATTCCACAGACTCACCACTCTCTGTGTGAAAAAAAATCTTCTCATCTCGGTCCTAAAAGACTTCCCTCTTATCCTTAAACTGTGACCCCTTGTTCTGGAGTTCACCAACATCAGGAACAATCTTCCTGCATCTAGGCTGTCCAACCCCTTAAGAATTTCGTAAGTCTCTATTAGATCCCCCCTCAATCTCCTAAATTCCAGCGAGTACAAGCCGAGTCTATCCAGTCTTTCTTCATATGGAAGTCGTGCCATCCCAGGAATCAGTCTGGTGAACCTTCTCTGTACTCCCTCTATGGCAAGAATTTTATCTTTAGTGATTCAAAACATATTTTTCATTGTAAATACTTGCAGCAAAATAACTTTGCAGCAATAACTGACGATTTACAGCACAAACAGAATAATAACTTGAACACACAATTTTCTTGAATTTCCTGCGTGCAAGAACGAGTGTGAAAATAGTGCTGCAGCAGAGATCTGCGGTAGTTTTGTGCAAAGTCTCCAGGGTGAAACGCCTCGTGCCTCTGACAATCGTGAATCCCAGGTCGACTGTTAGCAATTGCATTTAAAATAAACGTAAGCAGCAAAGCCCACAATAGAAGCATGAACTTTGCAATTTAACCTCCTTTCTAAAACACCATGCTCAAAGTGTGCAACTTGCCCGAGATCACCAGGATATCGTGCTGCTGGAAATGACACTCAAGTATAGTGGTTGTGGAAGGTGGAGGTCCCAGCAATAGAGAAAACAAGGATGTACTCCACCCAAGAACAACCTCAGACTCAGCCAGTCATTTAAAATGGAGGAGCGTATACATTTCTTCTTGCAGTGTAGTGAATCTCTGGAATTCTCCACCCCACCGGCCGGATGATCAAAAGTATTTCAAGTGAAAGATTGAGTAAATACAGAAATGAGGATCTGGTACAATGGACAAGGTGAACCCTGGGGTAGATCAGCAACAAACCTATTGAATGGTGGGTAGGCTAGATGGCTTATTCCTGCCCCTATTTACTTGTGTTCCCACATATTCAATTCCCCCAGCAATAAATCAAATCATGGAGTCATTCCCGAAGAAACAACGAACAGCAGATGCCGGTTAATACACAAAAGGACAAAAAGTGCTGGAGTAACTCGGTGGGTCAGGCAACATCTCTGGAAAAAGTGGTTAAGTCTGAAGAAGGGTCGCGACCCGGAAACGTCATCAGCCCATGTTCTCCAGGGATGCTGCCTGACCCGCTGAGTTACTCCTGCACTTTTGAGTCTTTTCATGGAGTCATTCCTGGCATTCTCAATAGTGATCTAGATGGAGAGAGGAGCTTTTAAATAATGCTGGAGCAGTTTTACACATTTGAAAGCCGGCACTTGTGCTTGAGGCTATGACATTTCCATTACAATATAACATCAACTGTAAAATGCACTGTGTGCCATTGACTTCACTGTTGCATTGTCAATGGTACATCACTGGGCAACTTCCATCGACACGTGGGTACACAAAAAGCTGGAGAAACTCAGCGGGTGCAGCAGCATCTAAGGAGCGAAGGAGATAGGCGACGTTTCAGGTCGACACGTGTTCGACTGCAGTTGTTAAGGGATCCAGGGTTAGTGCAGGCAGATGCTGCTGAGGTGAAAGATCAACCATGACCTTATTGAATGATGAAAGGCACAAGGGACAACACCTGCACTTGCTCCTTTTAATACCGTTCTGAAACATAATACCTTGCAAAATAGGAGACCGTTTTTGCTCATGAAATCTATAACCAACTCATAGAATTCTATGTTCCCACACCCTTCATATCACCCCAGATCCTATCACCAATGCACTTGGGGCAATTTACAGTGGGAAATTAACATATCAACATGGGATGTGGGAGGAAAGCAGAGCACTCAAAATAATTCCACGTGCTCGCCAGAAGGCTTCCCGACGGAGCCCGCGGCTGGGGCCCGGGCCGGCACAGCCGAGGAGTGAAGTGGGGCATCGACAGTGACGAGGCTTCGGCAGCGGCAGCTGTGGAGTCTCGTGACAAACGGGCCTCGGCGGCGACAATGCCTCGCGGGTCGACCCACGGTCAACGAGAGCGTGGAGGACCACCGGGGGGGGGGGGGGAGGGGAAGAACAATGGACAAGGGGGGGGGAGACAATGGACAATGGGGACCCGGCTTGGGGAAACTGTTGGGGGTGAGGGACAAAAGGGGGAGCCGACGTGCTCTGGTTGTTATTGATATACATTGTGTACGCAAGCAAGAATCTCACTGAGCCCAGTCACGTTATGACAATAAAGTATTCCTGTTCCTAACCCTAGGCAGACAAGACCAGGTCAGAGTCATACCAACATCAGCAGAGCTGCGAGGCAGCACCTCCATTTACTGTGCCACCCACTCCCTTCTTCGAAGCAACAGAATTTCTGGCTCAACGAGATTTAAGATTGGATTATATCCTCACAGTTAAAAACAAAAAATTTAGCACTTGCTTTAACAAACATACGTTGTATTATTAAAATCAGGTGGAACTGACCTGTTTGAACATGAAACCCAGTAAATCTAATCCCTCAGACATGCCATCGTGCACTGACAGATGAGACTTTACTTCCTGGTTAATTCAAGGGAGTGATGCGTTTTGAGAAAAGCTGGAAATGTGTCCGAAAGCCACACTGTTTCACTCCCTCTGGCTTGCTTCAGAGCAAACACATCCTTAAGCTTTCTATGGAGCCAAGGAGAGTAGTAATTCTCTTCAACAGCTCTGCACTCCGAGTCACTGACCCCTCTCATTGCCTACTCCATCACAACACAGTAGCACAACAGGCAGAGCTGCTGCCTAACAGCTCCAGCAAGCCAGCTTTGATCCCGACTTCCTATGTTCCCCGTGGACTTTACACGTTTCCCCTGGGACCGCGTGGGTCGTACAGCACAGAAACAGGCCGTTTGCCCAATTTCCCAATACAACCAAGGGTCCCCATCTAAGCTAGTCCCCTTTACCTGCCTTGGCCCACATCCCTCTAAACCTTTCCTCTCTATGTACCTATCCAAATATATTTTATATGTTATTGTGCCTGTCTCAACTACATCTTTTGACAGCCTGTTCCATATCGCCACCACCCTCTGTGTGAAAATATTGTCCCTCACCTTCCTATTCAATGTTTCCCCTCTCACCTTTACCGTTACCTTCCAGTTCATGATGCCTCTAACCCGGGAAAAAGATGCATTCACCCTATCTATTCCCCTCATGATTTTATATAATCACCCCCTCAGCCTCCTCCACTCCAAGGAGTAAAGTCCGAGCCTGTCTAACCTTTCCCTATAGCTCAGGCCCTCAAGTTCTGGTAACATCATCATGAATCCTCTCTGCAATATTTCCAGCTTAATGGCATATTTCCGACAGTAGGGAGATTAAAACTGATCATAATAATCTAAATACATCCTCACCAGTGTTTTGCATAACTGTAATATTACATTCCAACTTCGATACGCAACTGCCTGACTGATGAAAGACAGCATGCCAAAAGCCTTCTGCACCACCCCATATACCAGATTTGCAGATCCATTTTACCTCCTTCAAACCAAAAGTGTGAACTTTGGCTGGCTGAATTGGCCAGTCTAAATTGACTCAACTGTGTAGGTGCATGTAGTATCTGGGAGGTGGTGGGGGCAGGAGGAAAGGGGAGGAAGCTGAAAACGAAGATCGACACAAAATGCTGGAGTAACTCAGCGGGGCATCCCTGGAGAGAAGGAATGGATGACATTTTGGATCGACACCCTTCTTCCAACCCCAAAAAAACAATCCTTCTTCTGGACCCGAAACGTCACCCATTCCTTCTCTCCAGAGATGCTGCCCGAGTTACTCCAGCATTTTGTGTCTATCTTCAGCTTAGGGTAGGATTAGTGTATAATGCTTGTTGCAGAAACTAGTCATTGCAGATGCTGATTTACACAAAAGGCCACAAAGTGCTGGAGTATATTAGTGAGCAGACAGCACTTCCCACACCACCAGGTTCTATCACCAACAACAAGGGCAGGAGGCACGTGGTAGCACCACGACACGTATGGCCTCCTCCGGGTTGCACACCCTCCTGACTTGGAATGCACGCACTACTGTTCCTTCATGTTGCAAGGTATAAACTCTGGAACTCACTGCTCAACAACACTGTGGAAGTATTCTCATCAGAATTAACGCAGCGGATCAAGAATGCAGCTCACTGTTACTTGTTGTGGGTAATTAGGGAAGGCCTTGCCCACTGCACCTGCCTTCTGAAAAATGAATACAAGTAATCCTACTCAGTCACAGTCACTTTTATAATTTAGTAGTTTGCTGTATAACTTCAAGAGTCCACAACAAGGCATCTCCAGAAAGCAAAACAAAACGTGTAGACCTGAAAGTCATTAGATGCAGTGAACTTGAAATGTTTCCAGTTTTGAGCCATAATGATCAAATCTATTGAAATCGGTTTCACAATTTGTGCTGGTGGTATTTGAAGTTGTTTGCCTGCAAAACAAAATGTAAAATCTAATACTGTTTTGTGTTATCTAATGTTATGCAATTAAATGTTCATTGCCAACAGTGAAACATAATAACCAACCTCTTCCGGATTATTTCATTTCACTATGGAAATTTGACTGGGCAATTCCTGGTGCGTGTCACTCTTAAGATGTGGGTCTAATTTTCACACCAGGGACACTTCGATGATGCTAATCCTTGCCCCTCTATTTGGAGTATTACAGGGGATCTTGAAGCACCAGCAGCACCCTTCATATTCTGTTACCCACCTGGCAGCAATCCCAGGTCATAGAATCATAGAAAATAGGTGCAGGAGTAGGCCATTCAGCCCTTCGAGCCTGCACCGCCATTCAATATGATCATGGCTGATCATCCAACTCAGTATCCTGTACCTGCCTTCTCTCCATACCCCCTGATCCCTTTAGCCACAAGGGCCACATCTAACTCCCTCTTAAATATAGCCAATGAATTGGCCTCAACTACCTTCTGTGGCAGAGAATTCCAGAGATTCACCACTCTCTGTGTGAAAAAAGATCTTCTCATCTCGGTCCTAAAAGACTTCCCCTTATCCTTAAACTGTGACCCCTTGTTCTGGACTTCCCCAACATCGGGAACAATCTTCCTGCATCTAGCGTGTCCAACCCCTTAAAAATTTTGTAAATCTCTATAAGATCCCCCCTCAATCTCCTAAATTCCAGCGAGTACAAGCCAAGTCTATCCAGTCTTTCTTCATATGGAAGTCCTGCCATCCCAGGAATCAGTCTGGTGAACCTTCTCTGTACTCCCTCTATGGCAAGAATGTCTTACCTCAGATTAGGAGACCAAAACTGTGCGCAATACTCCAGGTGTGGCCTCACCAAGACCCTGTACAACTGCAGTAGAACCTCCCTGCTCTTGTATTCAAATCCTTTTGCTATGAATGCCAACATACCATTCGCTTTCTTCACAGCCTGCTGCACCTGCATGCCTACTTTCAATGAATGATGTACCATGACACCCAGGTCTCCTTGCATCTCCCCTTTTCCTAATCGGCCACCATTAAGATAATAATCTACCCTCCTGTTTTTGCCGCCAAAGTGAATAACCTCACATTTATCCACATTATACTGCATCTGCCATGCATTTGCCCACTCAACCAACCTATCCAAGTCACCTTGCAGCCTCCTAGCATCCTCCTCACAGCTAACACTGCCCCCCAGCTTCGTGTCATCCGCAAACTTGAAGATGTTGCATTCAATTCCCTCATCCAGATCATTAATATATATTGTAAATAGCTGGGGTCCCAGCACTGAGCCTTGCGGTACCCCACTAGCCACTGCCTGCCATTCTGAAAATGACCCGTTTACTCCTACTCTTTGCTTCCTGTCTGCCAGCCAGTTCTCTATCCACATCAATACTGAACCCCCAATACCGTGTGCTTTAAGTTTGTACACTAATCTCTTATTCAGGGCAACATGGTCTAACAACCAGAGCACTGACTGGATGCCTGCCAGGTAAGCAAATGACTGGTCTGCATCCTTCCGGCGGTCCCAGCCCTCTCCTGCATTGCAGCAACTTCCCAACAATTGGCCAGTCTAAATTGACTCAACTGTGTAGGTGCATGTAGTATCTGGGAGGTGGTGGGGGCAGGAGGAAAGGGGAGGAAGCTGAAAACGAAGATAGACACAAAATGCTGGAGTAACTCAGTGGGGCATCTCTGGAGAGGAGGAATTAATGACGTTTCGGATCGATACCCTTCTTCCAACCCCCCAAAAACAATCCTTCTTCTTGACAATCTAAAAAAGTAAAAGATTCTTTCTCCTCTCCCCAGAGTTGCTTAGATTCCTTGTGACATCTTATAAGTCCCTACTTCATTATTGTCCTTTCCATCAAGGGGCGGCATGTTGGCGCAGCGGTAGAGTTGCTGCGTTACTGCACTTGCAGCGCTGGAGACCCGGGGTTCGATCCCGACTACGGTTGCTGTCTGTACGGAGTTTGTACGTTCTCCCCGTAACTGCATAGGTTTTCTCCGAGTTCTTCAGTGTCCTCCCACACTCCAAAGACGTACAGGTATGTAGGTTAATTGGCTTGGTGTAGGTGTAAATTTGTGTAAATGTGTAGGATAGTGTTAATGTGCGGGGATCGCTGGTCGGCGCGGACTCGGTGGGCCGAAGGGCCTGTTTCCGCGCTGTATCTACAAACTAAAATTACCTTCCCAATTAGCAAGGCTTTATAAAGAGCAGGTTTAGAACCTCATCACGTTGTTTATTAAATGCTCTAGCTTCAGTCCAAAATACATAGCGGCTGCTTTAAAACCATTCCAATAACCCAGCATCATACACCACTAATGAGGCAGTGTATTAAAGCTTTAAAGAACACACGTTTCTTATTACCACTGTGCAAATTAAATATTTAGAAAATATGTTGGTTTTTATCTTCTGTTCCATATTTGGCAATATTTGCAGCATAGATGCATGAGCTGGAGTACATCCTCATGTACTTCATTCAATGCCTGGACTACCAAGTGAGTGACACGTTCCAATCCGGCATCAGTGGAGTTTGAATTAGAGTCATAAGAGTCATAGGGCAGGGAACCTTCGACCCAACATGCCCATGCCAACCTAGATGCTCCATATACACTTGTCCTACCTGCCCATGTTTGGCCCATATCCCTCTAAACAATTGCTTATCCATGTACCTGTCCAAGTTAATTTAAATTATTGTTATAGTACAATATAGGGCAAAGTGGCGCAGCGGTAGAGTTGCTGTATTACACCACTCGAGACTCTGGTTCGATCCTGACTATGGGTGCTGTCTGCATGGAGTTTTCTCTGAGTGCTCTGGTTTCTTCCCACATTCCAAAGACGTGCAGGTTTGTCGGTTAATTGGCTTCTGTAAATTATCTGTATAGTGTTGAACAGAACCAGTGTATGGTTGATTGTTTGTCGGTGCAGACTCGGTCGGCTGAGGGACCTATTTCCATGCTGTATCTCTAAACTAAATAAGTTAAATAGCAGATAGACTCAAAAAGCTGGAGTAACTCAGCAGGACAGGCAGCATCTCTGACTGAAGATGGCTTTCGACCTGAACCATCACCCATTCCTTCTCTCCAGAGATGCAGCCTGTCCCACTGAGTTACTCCAGCTTTTTGTGTCTATCTTCGGTTTAAAACAGCATCTGCAGTTCCTTCCGAAACTAAATACTACCGGCCTCAGTCCATGTACCCATCAGCCTCTATGTGGAAAAAGTGGCCTCTCGGATTCCTACTGAATCTTCCCCCTCTCACAAACTTATATCCTATGGGTTTTTTATTCTCCCCCACTTTGGATTGCAACCTCGTCGTGGTCTGGGAGCTTGTGTGTCTCAGTGACCCCAAGAGCTATGCCAGCGGGAAATTTGTCTCCTGTTAGGGTCTCCCATGCTGGACAAGTCGAAGGGTACAGGTGAGATGAAGAGCGATCCACTGGTCCTCCAGGTTGGAGGTTGAGCACTGGGCTAACAACCCTGTCTCGTAAAACAAAAAATGTTACAGAAACAGCAACTGAAGGAATGAACACTACTGGGCGTGATGGACTTCCAGGGCTATTGACAGATGCTAGGATGAATGTCAATGGCAGAGAACCAGACAGCATCCCAAGAATAGCCCTGCACTGGACACTGGAAGGGAAAAGGAAAAGAGGGAGACCCAAAACCACCTGGCGTCAAACTGTAGAGGAGGAAATGAAAACAATGGACCTGACCTGGTGTGGTGTCCAGAATCTAGCCCAGAACAGACAGGAGGACCTTTGTTGCTGCCCTACATGCTAGGAGGCATAATAGGCAGTAAGTAAGTAAGTAAGTTTGATTCTCCTACTCTGGGCAAAAAACTGCTTTTACCCTATCTATACCCCTCATGATCTTATACACCTCTAAAAGATCATCCCTCATCCCCCTGCATTCCAAGGAATAAAGTCCTAGCCTGTCCAAACTTCCTATGGCTCAGGCTCTGATGACCTGGCAACTTCTTCCTAGAATTCTGTTAATTGAATGATCTAGAATATCTTAAAAATTGTTAATTTTAATTTGGTAACCATAGAAGTACAAGACTGCTTAAAAAAATGTCCATTTGGTTCACTTGTTTCTGTTAAGCTAGGAAATGTGTAGCCCTAACCAGGTGGATTACCTGGTAGTGACACGAGACAATAACAATGTCATTGACTTTTTATTATCCTCTGGAATGACCAAACGATCCACTCATTGGGTGATTTCATTGCCTGTAAACAAGCAGACAGACCATCCACTACTAATTCTCACACCAAATGTGGAACTCCTGTCACTCCCAGCCGAGCCAAACTTGCAGAGTCCTCACCAACAGTTGAGGGCTGGGAGTCCACATTGGGAGAACTAGTCAAGAACCTTACATAGTTTTTAAGAAGGAACTGCAGATGCTGGAAAATTGAAGGTACACAAAAATGCTGGAGAAACTCAGCGGGTGCAGCAGCATCTATGGAGCCAAGGAGATAGGCGACGTTTCGGGCCAAAACCCCTCTTCAGACTGATGGGGGGGTGGGGGGAGGCGGGGAGAAGGAAGGAAAAAGGAGGAGGAGGAGCCCGAGGGCTGAGGGAGAGGTAGGAAGGGGAGGAGACAGCAAGGGTCAACAGAATTGTGAGAATTCAATGTTCATGCCACCAGGATGCAGACTCCCCAAGCAGAATATGAGGTGCTGTTCCTCCGGTGTTGCTTACTCTGTCTGTGGAGGAGGCCCAGGACAGAGAGGTCGGATATGGAATGGGAGGGGGAGTTGAAATGCTGAGCCACCGGGAGGTCAGGTTGGTTAATGCGGACCGAGCGGAGGTGTTCGGCGAAACGATCGCCAAGCCTACGTTTGGTCTCACCGATATAGATCAGCTGACATCTAGAGCAGCGGATGCAATAGATGAGGTTGGAAACCTTATATAGTTGTACTCACACAATCATAGCTTACAAAAAAATAAGGCCAGAATCCTCCGGATACGTCCTCGAATACTGGCAGGACAAATACACCAAAGCTAATGATACAGTGCACCAAGGCAGGACTCCTTCTGAAATCTCATTGCATCGTCGAAAAATGGACAAAGAAGCCTTTTCTTGTGACCAGCCTCAGATCAAGAATTAGTGCATCTCATGTTGAATCGTACTTGGAAGAAGCATTGAATGCAGAAAGGACACAAACATTGCCCATCACCAAGATGGCACAGTGGCATCATCAGTGACCACATTTGTCAAGTCCTGGAGGACACAACACTCAGAACGAGCCAGTAGCAGATGGTCAGTGAAGCAGCACGAGGGATAAATGTATTTGATACCTTCCTCCCCGAGCTACATACACCTGTACACTACAGTATTAGAAGTGGTCAAGAAAGAAAATAATGAGTCTGGTATTTATATTACGTACAGTTGTGTAAAATGGGATAGCTTAGTTTCAGGGGCTTAAGATGGGCATCCATCAGGTGTGAGGCAGCCACAGAACAAAGAAAGGTAAAGGTAGTTTCTGGATGTCACTGCAGCCATTTCTCAGGGTAGAATGCTCAGCCTATCCATCTTCTATTGAAGTAATGATTGTGACAGAAGTAGGGCCATTTACGGATAACTGCACATTGCTTCATGTTATTTACAATTCCTCAGGATAGGAAGTAGTCATTTCCTGAATGTAGAAATGTCCTTGGCAATGTTCAGATCTGGGCTGATAATCAGAAAGCAGCACAAATGTCACACAAGCACCAGACAATGACCATTCCCAGCAGGGCAGTTTAACCAATCATCCTTGACATTCATGGATATTTCCATCATTATGTTTCTCATCATTAAAATCCTTGAGAGCAACATTGACCGGAAATTCAGCTGGGAAAGTTACATTGACACCGATTTCAAGAGCCCATCAAACACCGGATATCCTGGCTTTTCGGCATATTAAGTGAAGAAAGACACCCACACAAGAGTGATTCTCAAGTTTTCAAATTATAGGAGTAGAATTAGGCATTTCGGCCAATCGAGTCTACTCCACCATTCAATCATGGCTGATCTCTGCCTCCTAATCCCTTTTTCCTGCCTTCTCCCCATGACTCTCCACACCTGTTCTAATCAGGAATTTGTCTATCGCTGCCATAAAAACATCCACTGATTTAATTCCAAACGCATTCAAAACGTTCAGCACTACCCAAGAACAAAAACTATATTTGCCACTCATATCATTAATTTCCTTCACAAGGGTGCTAGTTATTTACACAATTCACTGCAGTTACTTGCCTCAGCTCCTCTGACAACACCTCTCAAATCTGAAAACTACAAAGACAGCAGATAAATGCCATCATCCTTCCTAATCACACAGCAACCAACCATAAAATCATAAGGCATAGGAGCAGAATTAGGCCATTTGGCCCATGGAGTCTGCTCTGCCATTCGATCATGGCCAATCTATTTTTCCTTCTCAACTCTATTCTTCTGCCTTTTCCCCGTAACCTAACGTGGAATGATAACATTAAGAAACAGTTAGACAGGTACATGGATAGGACAGGTTTGGAGGGATATGGAGTGGGACTAGTGTAGCTGGGACACGTTGGCCGGTGTGGGCAAGTTGGGCCGAAGGGCCTATTTCAACACATTGGTCCTTTGTCATCACCGACTCTAAACTTCAAACATTGGGGAAGTATCTTCACCAGAAAGAATGTTGTGGTTCAACAAGATCGATCAACAGCATCTTCCAAAGCCAGTTAGGGATCAGCAAAAAACGCTATCCTTGCTAATAATGCCCACATCCTGAAACAATCCTGATGGCTGTTCTAGTCCGCTGCAACAGATGATGTGAGTAAGCCATTTCATGATGGAACATTTTGCAGCTGAACCTAATCTCATCCTAAATTGTCATTTAGTCATAGAGTCATAGAGTGATACAGTGTGGAAACGGGTCCCTTGGCCCAACTTGCCCACAAAGGCCAACATGTCACAGCTACACTAATCCCACCTGCCAGCATTTGATCCATATCTGTCCAAACCTGTCCTATCCATGTACCCATCTAACTGCTTCTTAAATGTTGGGATAGTCCCTGCCTCAACTACCTTCTCTGGTAGCTTATACCATATACCCACACCCTTTGTGTTTAAAAAAGTTACCCGTCAGATTCCTATTCAATCTTTTTCCCTTCACCTTAAACCTATGTCCACTGGTCCTCGATTCACCTATTCTGAGCAGAGACTCTGTGCGTCTACCTGATCTATTCCTCTCATGATCTTGTACACCTCTATAAGATAACTCCTCATCCTTCTGCGCTACAAGGAATAGAGTCCCAGCCTACTCAAACTCTGCCTATAGATCAGACCCTGTCATCGAAGAAGAGTATTTGTGGAACATTCATCGATATCAAAACGTTACCTCCTGCAGCATGAGCTTTGGCCCATTGCTGTATGGGCATGTTATCAAAAGTCTTCAAGCAATATAAACAATCTAGAAAATCTAGAAAAGATGGGCAAATTATCAGAGCATGGACAAATATTTTGGGGAAAATACAAGAGACAATTTAGCACAGTGATTTGAGCAATGAGAAAAAAAAGTTAGTTTGTGCTATGCTGGAAGAAAAACATTAAATACACACAGCCATGGACAACGTCAGAATGGCTGGATAAAATAGTCAATTTTTTTCAGCCCTCCTTGTGAAACAAGAAGGATATAAACTCTACAAGGTTCGTAAACAAGATGCCGTGCCAAAGTCCTGCACAGGTCACAATGTCATTATCTCTCTGCAACCTTTCAGTTAATTTCCAAAACCTTACCCATTCCCCCTGTATTCTCCTTCCATGATTTCCCCATTGCATCAATCCCTCTCTGATTCTTTCCATTGTCCTGCCTGTGATGCTCAAAGTTTCTCAGATCTTCCCCACCTACTTCTCCTCTTGATACTTCCACCTCTCATTGTACGCACATGAACAAACATGTCCTAATATCTTCCAGCACCAAAACAAATCTTCTCACAATGACTCTCAATGCCTCCCAATCTGACTAGGTAGAAATAATGATAATCAGATCAGATCCTCCCACCAAATGCCACAGGGAATGAGGGAAATGTATTATTTCAGCTTGCTTTACCTCAATATTCATCTCTATTCCTACTCTGCTTCTCTAAAAATCTCTGGAATGAGTCATAGGAGAGCAAATTTTGGCAAGGTTCAACAATAGGAGAAAGGAGTAGGAAGAGGTGTAAAATTGTGACTTTAAGGAAACAAGTCCCCGAAATACCTTCCCATTACAGAATCCCATCTTTAAACATGTCAGCAGATCTGATCACCTCTGTTGATTCTTCTGGCCTTGAGCAATGCAGAAGACGAGCCCAACTTGATGAGTGAGTAAACTCATTCAAGCAAAACTTTACTGATAGAAGAACAACCCTCAATCAGATTGAAAGGTAAGCAACAATTGAATGAATAGCATACCATCCCAGTGCACCCTGCAATCTCTGGTGGGTTCATGCTTTAAAAAAACCCAGAATAGTTCAGACTAACATTTGAAAGCACAGCTCGGTCTCTCTGTGATCTGGAAAGTATTAAAAGCAGACTGTTTTCACATTTATACCCAGTGATTTTTCAGCATGTTATAACAAGGGCTTGACTTACTCTCAGATACAGACAGCTGAAAACACATATTTTACTGAGTAATGAGTGAGAGATTACTTATTACCGTTGCAGGCTGAATGACAATGAGTCAAATGGTGTTTTGTTTGTAAACCCACATGGAAATCCTATCAAACACACCTTCTCCAAAATACTCAGGGCTTGCTTTGAAGAGAAAGGCAATTCAGGTTAAAAAGAACTTCTTAAAAAACAAATCTGCGTTAGTAATTGCTGAAGGTGTGTGAAGCATGCAAAATATGTGGAAAGACCAACTGCAAATTCAGTTTTTTTATTAGAACAATCAGCTTAATGAATTGCAGCAAACAATATGAATTCTGTGAACTGTCTTACAATAAGTTAAAAGAACAATATTGGTGCCAGTGAGCAAAGCAAGGAAGAGAAAAAAAAGATTTTCACAGAGGAGTGGGCAATAGTGTTGGCAAAAGGCAATACTCTTAATTAACAGTAGTTTAAGCGTGACCACAGAAGAGTAAGTTTAGATGCACTCGAAATGCTCCTCTTCAGCAAAGAAATCTTGTTCGAGAATACTCAATCGCGTGAGATAAACATCGACTTCTAAAAGGCTTGATAAAGACTTCATACAAAATTATTAATTAAACACAGATTGAGAGATTTCAGGGGAAAAAACATGGAAGAGACGTAAAATAGACCAAAAAGGGAGGGAACAGGATGCTGTATTTGTCAAAAAAAAGTATTGACAGAGATGGGTGAACAGCAGCGTGCAAGCCAGAGCTGTGTTTAGTTTAGCGATAGGCCCTTCAGCCCATGGAGTCCATGCCAGCCACCGATCATCTGTTCATGCTAATTCTTTGTAATCCCATTTTTCTCATCCACACCCTACACAATGGTGGGCAATTTACAGTGACCAATTCATCTACAAACCTACACGTCTTCAAGAAGTGGGAGGAAACTGGAGCGCCCGGAGGAATCCCACATGGTCACATGGAAAGCATGCAAACTCCACACAGATAGCACCCTGGGTCAGGATTGAACCTGGGTCTCTGACGCTGTGCAGTAGCAGCTCTACCAGCTGTGACGCCCCTGTGTTCGACATTGTTTCTATATTATTTGATTATAGTAGATTCATGAATTCAGGCAAATTGTTCATATATGCAGGCAGCTGATACAGCCAATAACACTTATGAAGAGGGAAGTAATCAGACAAGCATTGTCCATGAATATGCTGAACTAGCGCAGGATAACTCGCTAAAGACTTTGGCTTTGTCTTTAAAAGAGTAGCACTGATTCTTGCAGTGCTAAGCAGCAATGGTGTAAACATGAGTTAATAATAATGAATCCTAATAAGAAAACCATTATTGCTGCCAGGCACGCAAATTGCTATCAAAACATGGGGGGGAGCCCAATTTCCTGGTGGTCACGTGCACACACGCGAGGCTTCGGCCATGGGCCTTGTAGACGGTAACGTTGGGAGCTGACCTGGTTGGTTACCGACTCCGAACTTCAGCAACAGCAGCTTCGTCCGCCCCGAATCATGGGGCTTCAATAGGCCTGTTTGCGGGAGCTTCAACATCGGGAGCCTCGATGCAGCAATGTGACCGCGGGGCGGTGGATAATCCCGCGGCTGTCCGCGCCGGGCCGGGCGATGAAAAGCCCCGCGAACGGGCCGATTCAAGCTCCGCTCTAGCATCTTTACTCCACCAGGACGTCTCCCTCTTCCAATCACCGCGCTCTATCCTCAGACCCACCTCCCCTACTTCCTCCTCTGGCCGCCACCTCCCTCCTCCAATCATCGCGGTGAATCATCATGTCCCGCCCCCCCCCCCCCCACTGCCTGCAGACTGACGTTTCTCTCGTCCAATCGGCGCCCTCGATCATCAGTCCCACCCCCACTGTCTCGCGGAAATCTTTTAGTTTTTTTTACAGTTTTAAAATATACAGATTACAAAACATGGGGCGGGGGGGGGGGGGTGGGTGTCGTCCCCCACCTCTCAAAGCATGGGGGGGGGGGGGGGGGAACGTGTCCCCCTGTTCCTCCCCCCCCCCCCCCAAGTATTTCCACCCCCTGATTGCTGCTTTATTGTTACAGATAGTTTTAGTGCAAAAGTGACCTCAAACTATTGGAAAGAGTGAAGTCCAGATATCTCAGTTAAGAGGAAATATTGGGTGGCTACTGACTTCAGTCTTGAAAGAAAATGTTTCTGAAGTGATCTGAAATCTTTTTTTTTCGGAAATCTCTCTCCTGTGAGTTTAATTGATAGATTTTTACAAAGTCTTTATCAAAAGTATTTTAGAAGTCGAGGTGTATCTCACAGGATTGAGTATTCTCAATCAAAATGTATTAGCTGTACAGGAGCATATCAAGTGCATTTAAACTTACTCTTCTGAAGTGATCCTAAAAATGTGTATAAGATTGTTAAGTGTACCGAAAAAAAAAAGTATTGATTTACACAGTGGGGCATGTACAAACTGGTAAAAGGGAATCTTGAAATGAACTGTGGGAAAGCTTTTGAATGATTGAATTATGGAGTAGACTTTCCAGAAATAATGGAAGAGCCAAAAATCCTGAAACCATTAAAAAAAAATTAGCTGCTCTGATCAAAGGTTCTCCCTGAATGGATGAAATATGATGTGACTCTTCTAAATATTTTGTGATCTGCAAAATTTCAGCCCTTGGATTGGCCTTTTGCCAGCTTTCAGCGCTGTCCCTTCCACAACATACAGACTGAAGTTAAACAAGCAATTTGATCGAACCCGCTCCGTCATAACATAATTTAACTTGTATTGTTAATCAATATGATGTAATTTGATCGTAGAAACACAGATGTTTCTGAAAAAGCATTTTATTAGTTCTTAGTTTTGAACTAGTGCAATGATAGTCTTTGTTTCCATTTTAAGAATTAACACTGCAAATACAACTGTTTACATAAACTCATGGAACTAACGGATAAGGATTGCAGGATAATGATTAAATGCACATATCAAGTGAATGGAAAAATGACATGAATGATTTTAATCCTGAAAATAATGTATCCTGATTCACTGCATTACCATAGAATGTGGCTTTGGGCAGCAGAACCCTCTGATTCAACGTTTATGTCTGTTTCATGATTTACTGGCTACTGCTCTAAATAGTCTGCGTGCAGTATTTAAAAAAGAAACAGCACCTCACCCATCAAAGAACAGGTGCAATACACCGAGTCAGTGTGCGACTAAGCCAGGCCATGTGTCAATATACAATACACATAAAATCCCTCTGTATAGGGTTCAGAAAGTCTTGCGTGCAAATAATTTTGTTTAATTGTACTGTAACTCAGAACCACTAGAATGTTTCCATTTGCTCTGAAAGACCCCATTCAAGAAATGTTACTAGTGTAGCCTGAACACTGGCATGTTTGCAATTGAGTAAGAACTTTTAAATGCAGCTGAAATGTCCTGCTGATTTACTCCAGCTTTTTGTGTCTAACCCTAATATCTATTAAGCAGAGTCAGTTATTGACAACATTTATAGACACAAAAAACTGGAGTAACTCAGTGCGACAGGCAGCATCTCTGGAGAGAAGGAATGGGTGATGGTTCGGGTCGAGACCCTTCTTCAGGCTGATGATTGATGACGTTTTCTTGACTGAACAAACTCAAATTATGGCTTGTTGACACAGTGTTTGGTAACAATGAACTTCCGTTCAAAATCTTCAGGATTAGTAATCCTGCTACATGCAATAGTGAGCAGATTTAGGTAACAGGACTAGGCCCTGAGGTGTAAAATGTGACACTAACTCGGGAGTCGCAGATCATTTGGCCTGCAGGGAAAACTTTAATTTCACGACAACATTGTTGACTAAATCTGGCAGAATCCTCATCCTCTTCTCCAGCTTCAAAAGTTGTTAAGTACTTCCTAAAGTACATTGAGTACTATTTAAGTTTTATTTTTTGAACTGTTGCAGAGAAATAAATATTTGGGTCAATGACTGCTAGTCTCATCATTGAGAAGAACATTTATACCAAATGGGTAGAAAGGAACTGCAGATGGTGGTTTAAACTGGTCCAGCTCTGCATTCTGAAGACTGATGGGTTGATGATTGAGAGAAGACTGACAGGGTGGTTATTGACTGGAATTGGTTTGTCCTTTTCCTTTAAACAGGACACACCTGGGAAATGTTTTACTTTGTTGTATAATTCCTAGTATTGCAGCTGAAATGGAACAGTTTGGATTAGGGCACAGCTGGTTCTGAGCAGCACAGCTGGGAAGCTTTCAGTGACCATAGCTGTTGCTATATTCAATGTGTGGTGCGGTTTCTTCACATCATATGAATCGGTTGGCTGAAGGATGGGGTCTGTCATGGTTGCAAACCCCTGCTGAGACTGGGCGCAAACACTTCGGCCTTGCTTTTTATAGTCAAACCTGACTGCACCATCGCTAACTATGGAAATTCAAGAGGAATTCTCCTCTCACTACACATTTAATTGGTCCACCGCCTCTAAAGACTACATGCAGCAGATTTTCAGAAACAAGTCATAGAATGGTACAGCATCAGGTCACCCCTCAATGTCCATGCCGAACATGATGTTAAGTTAAATGCCTCTGTCTACACATGATCTATATACTGTCATTTCCAACATATAAATATAGAAAATAGGTACAGGAGTAGGCCACTCGGCCCTTTGAGCCAGAACTGCCATTCAATATGATCATGGCTGATCATCTAAAATCAGTACCCCGTTTCTGCTTTTCCCCCATATCCCTTGATTCCGTTAGCCCTAAGAGCATATCCATGCACCTTTCCAAAAGCTTCCACCACACCTCTGGCAGCATGTTCCAGACACTCACAACTCTCCATGTAAAACATTTGCACACACATCTCCTTTAGACTTTGTCCTTCTCACCATAAAGATATGCCCCTTTAGTTTTTGACATTTCTGCCCTGGGAAAAAAATCTTATGACTGTCTACCCTAGACTGCCTTTCATAATTTTATATACTTCTATCAGGTCACCCCTCAGTCTCCGACGTTCCTGAGAAAACAATCCAAGTTTATCCAACCTCTCCTTGTTGCTAATACCCTCCAATTTATGCAGCGATCTGGTAAACCTCTTCTGTACCCTCTCCTGAGCCTTCACATCTTTCCAGTAATGGAGAGACTAGCACTGCATGCAAAATTTGGTTTTGCAATATCCACTATTATAGCCTGAGATGGACATAAAGAGCTGGAGTAACTCAGCGGGACAGGTAGCATCTCTGGAGAGAAGGAATGGGTGACGTTTCAGGTCGAGACTCTTCTTCAGACTGGTTAGGGATAAGGGAAATGAGAGATATAGATGGTGATGTGGAGAGATAAAGCCTGTTGTTTCCATTGCTGAGCATGCCTTGCTGTAGCTTCATTCAATAGTCACCTCATTTTTTGATACACTCTACTGCTCCTGCTATGTCATCTATATCTCAATGAATCCCAGCAATTGGACCATGATTTTAATGGTATACCATCCAATGCCAAATGAATTTCCAGTTTTGAACTGGCATGTCTATTTCTGATCTGAAGTGAAATAATGGAAGTTGGAAAGCTAAAATAATAAAAACAAAATATCGAATATATTGGAAAAACACATCAGTTCAATCAATCTCTGTGGAGCTCCACTCTCCAGAGATGCCACTAGATGCTAATAGGAGCATTTTCTGCTTTTATGTTCTCAATCTATCCCATTCACCTCACTAGTTTATCACACAAGTAAAGGGTTACCACAATGAATGGGCAGTGGTGAGTCCTACACTTATTTTCAAGACAATGCAAGTAGAGCAGTGGCCCTTAACCTTTTTGGCACCGGTACGCGCACACGTGAACAAAATACTGTATGTGGTATGTACCTTTGTTAGGTTCCTAAACATGGGCTCAACAAATTGATATGTTGTTTGTGTCCCCTTCATGACCCTCAGCAAAGCCCCAAACGACGCCCATAGGGGGGTCATGACCCCCATGTTAAGAACCACTGAAGTAGAGCAATGAGCATCAGATTAGATTGGTTTTCTCCCCGCTTATTGGTTCTCTTACCACTTGATACAAGCCTAGTCTCGTGGTTGTACCTGTCAGGATTCTGCCAGCACTGTTGAGTATCTGTTTGTAACTCACTCTTGAAGATGGATGGACGGGGAAGAGTCCCAACCCAAACATCATTTGTGTCCTTTCTAGGTCGGTGTTCCAATGTTGCTTAGAGTCAGGCAGCATGGAAACAGGCCCTTCAGCCCAACTTGCCCATGCCGACCAGGATGGTTAATATCAGATGGTTCATCTGGGTTTAAGATGTCAACTTTTAACATGGCTTGATACAATGATGACTTGCTAAAGGGCAGTTATTTGTCCCTATCGACACTAATCCCACGTTTGGCCCATATCCCAATAAATCGTTGGCATTCATGTAATTGTCCAAATGGCTTTTAAATGTTATTGCATTTCATGAAGACATAATGCAGGACAGCAGATAGTAATTAGGAGTTTGCTTGCCTGCCTTTGATCAGATTTCATGAGATATTCAAGGCCAGGATCAATGTCATGTGCTCACAGGGTTACATTATTTTGGATATAAACCACTATGTTACCTCAGAGACTATCTGCATGTGTGATGCATGGATTGTGATGGTGGGGTCCAGGGCAATGGCTGACATGTATGATTCAAGTAAATCAGAGAACTGGATGTTGAATTAGATACGATAGTTCAAATCCCACCATAGTGGCAAAACACGTTATATTCCGCCGGTTAAGTAATTTTAGAAATTTGGAAGAAAGAGTTTGCTTTAGTAATGATAATAATGAAATCTCCAGATTGCCAGTAAAGGCCAAAAGCAAAATAGTGCAATAGGTGTAAATTTGAAACAAGGAAATGCTAAAAACACTCACAAGGTTGGGCAGCATCAGTGGAGAGAGAAACAAATTAACCTGTCATCAGAACATCATGCCACATCTAGATCACTGACATAGTTTAGGAAGGAAATGTCTGCAGAAGGATCTTGACCCGAAACGTCAGCCATTCCTCCTCTCCAGCGATGTTGCCAGTCCCGCTGAGTTATTCCAGCATATTGTGTCTATCTTCGGTGTAAACCAGCGTCTGCAGTTCCTTCCTACACAACGTGCCACTCTTACCTGGTCTTGGCTATATATGATTTCACACAAACAGCTGCCCTCCAGCAAGCCATCATACTACTTCTTTTTGCTTATGGTGTGCACAGCCTAAAGTTGGAGATCAAGGGTAGACATCCAGGCCAGGACAGCATCAGTTACTGGGTGGATGGCTTCGATGCCCCCAGGGAAAATCCTCAGTGGGCAGTCATTCACGCTGTGTGCGATGGTCTGGTCTGGATGTCCACAGTCGCAAGCAGGCCTGTCTGCATTCATTGTTACAAGCCATGATCAAAGTTGACAAGTTAAACCCAGACGAACCATCTGATATCAACCTCAGCACTGGTTTCAGATTCAACGAAAGGCACAATCAAACTTGGGAAATCGTCCTCACAAACATCTGATAATTTAGAACAAAATCTGGGAAGTTATCACACTAATTAGTGAAGCAGCAATCTGACAATAGCCACACGCACACCAGAAGTTGTTGTATAGTATATTCCAGAAAGGCACGAGTATCCATAGAAATGTCACAAGATTTTAAGGATAAGGGGGAAATCTTTTCGGACCGAGATGAGAAAACTTTTTTCACACAGCGAATCTCTGGAATTCTCTGCCACAGAAGGTAGTTGAGGCCACTTCATTGGCTATATTTAAGAGGGAGTTAGATGTGGCCCTTGTGGCTAAAGGGATCAGGGGGAAGGCAAGTACAGGATACTGAGTTGGATGATCAGCCATGATCATATTGAATGGCGGTGCAGGCTCGAAGGGCCGAATGACCTGCTCCTGCACCTATTTTCTGTGTTTCTATTAACATTGCTTCAAGGGCAGCGAGGCCTACAGGTTGAAGAGGCTCTAAAGAAGGGTCTCGACCCGAAATGTCACCCATTCCTTCTATCCAAAGATGCTGCCTATTCCGCTGAGTTACTTTAGCATCTTGTGTCCATTTCAGGTTATTTCCACCGACCTTTCTCCCTCAGCTGATAAACAAAAATGCACCCCATTGAACATATTTGGAAGAAACAGACGGCAGAAAGGAAACATAATATGTTCCCCACTCTCCCCCACCTCATCCCTCACTTCACAGAATCGTCGCAGAAGCTCACAAGAACCATATCACATGCCCAAGCATCTTCAGCTGTTTCGACAATGCGCTCTCTCCAGCACAAAGGGCAGGAGTATGGGTCTTTACCCACAACTACATTGCTTTCACCCCTAGGCTGTGAAATGTTTTTTGCATTTAACATGAGCCAGCCAATATTCAGGCTCAAGTCAGGTCAAGTCAAGCCAAGTTTATTATTAAATGTACAAGTATGGCGAGGCACAGCTGTAAATGAACATCTTGCTTGTGGCCGTACCACAGACATCACACAGAGCATAAATTACATGCAAATAGGACATAAATTACACAAATTCTGTAAGGCAATGAAAAGAAAGAGACTGCGCAAATAAACAAGGCGTTAGTTCAAAACACAATTAGTAAATAAATCTATGGTGGTACATGAATGGTCCATAGTGTTCGGTGCCGAGGTTGCATTCGTGTTGTGCAGAAGGTAAACACTAAATGCCTGAGTAACTCAGTGGGACAGGCAGCATCTCTGGAGAGAAGGAGTGGGTGACGTTTCGGGTCGAGACCCTTCTTCAGACTGATCTACACATTAGTGTTGTGCAGGTTGGTGCAAGAACCTGATGGTTGTAGGAAAGTGCTGCTCCTGAATCTGGAGGTGTCGGATTTGAGGCTCGACTGGGACAATGAGAGGGCATGGTGAGGATCCTTGATGCCAGATGCAGCCTATTTGAGACAGTGCGTCATGTAGATCCGCATCCCAGAGTACTCGAGGAAGTAGCCCAGAGTACTCAAGGAAGTAGCCACAGAAATAGTGGATGCATTAGTGATAATTTTTCAAAACTCCTTAGATTCTGGAGTAGTTCCTGAGGATTGGAGGGTAGCTAATGTAACCCCACTTTTTAAAAAAGGAGGGCGAGAGAAAACGGGGAATTACAGACCAGTTAGTCTAACATTGGTAGTGGGGAAACTGCTAGAGTCACTTATTAAAGATGGGATAGCAGTACATTTGGAAAGTGGTGAAGTCATTAGACAAAGTCAGCATGGATTTACGAAAGGTAAATCATGTCTGACGAATCTTTTGAGGATGTAACTAGCAGAGTGGATAAGGGAGAACCAGTGGATGTGTTATATCTAGACTTTCAGAAGGCTTTCGACAAGGTCCCACATAAGAGATTAGTATACAAACTTAAAGCACACAGTATTGGGGGTTCAGTATTGATGTGGATAGAGAACTGGCTGGCAGACTGGAAGCAAAGGGTAGGAGTAAACGGGTCCTTTTCAGAATGGTAGGCAGTGACTAGTGGGGTACCGCAAGGCTCAGTGCTGGGACCCCATCTATTTACAACATATATTAATGATTTGGACGAGGGAATTGAATGCAACATCTCCAAGTTTGCGGATGACACGAAGCTGGGGGGCAGTGTTAGGTGTGAGGTGAATGCTAGGAGGCTGCAAGGTGACTTGGATAGGCTGGGTGAGTGGGCAAATGCATGGCAGTTGCAGTATAATGTGGATAAATGTGAGGTTATCCACTTTGGTGGCAAAAACAGGAGGGTAGACTATTATCTTAATGGTGGCAAATTAGGAAAAGGGGAGATGCAACGAGACCTGGGTGTCATGGTACACCAATCATTGAAAGTAGGCATGCAGGTGCAGCAGGCAGTGAAGAAAGCAAATGGTATGTTAGCATTCATAGCGAAAGGATATGAGTATAGGAGCAGGGAGGTTCTACTGCAGTTGTACAGGGTTTTGGTGAGACCATATCTGGAGTATTGCGTACAGTTTTGGTCTCCAAATCTGAGAAAAGACATTCTTGCCATAGAAGGGGTACAGAGAAGGTTCACCAGACTGATTCCTGGGATGTCAGGACTTTCATATGAGGAAAGACTGGATAGACTTGGCTTGTACTCGCTAGAATTTAGAAGACCGAGGGGGGATCTTATAGAAACTTACAAAATTCTTAAGGGGTTGGATAGGCTAGATGCAGGAAGATTGTTCTCGATGTTGGGGAGGTCCAGAACAAGGGGTCACAGTCTAAGGATAAGGGGGAATTCCTTTAGGACCGAGATGAGGAAAACATTTTTCACACAGAGAGTGGTGAGTCTCTGGAATTGTCTGCCACAGAGGGTAGTTGAGGCCAGTTCATTGGCTATATTTAAGAGGGAGTTAGATGTGGCCCTTGTGGCTAAAGGGATCAGGGGGTATGGAGAGAAGGCAGGAACGGGATACTGAGTTGGATGATCAGCCATGAACATATTGAATGGCGGTGCAGGCTCGAAGGGTGGAGAGGGTTGTGTCCGTGATGGGCTGGGATGAGTCAACAACGTGTGCTCCTGTGACCCATAACTATGACACCACACCGTACCAGGAATTAACCAACTCCGACAATCGCAAAAAATAGGCTCTTAGGCTTTTCTGCTCTTACTATTAGTCAAGTTACCACTGGCCAACTTACACCAACCAGCCTAAATGATTTTTTTTTTTAATTCAAAATTCCATTTCAGTGCGTGGATACCACATACATTTAGGGCAGCCTGTAAACTTAGTGGATGGCTAATCTTTCAAATCATTTTAGATGTCTCCTTCAAACCAAAAATACTCTGAGATTTACAGCTAGTGGCCGAATATGTTATTTTAAAATGTAGCTACAGATACAGAGGGTTTGGCTTTGCACTTCAAAGTACCGTACGACTTGTTGCTGCAATAAAACCTGCCAGTCAGGGGCTTACTTCACCCATACTCTTTCCGTTAAGATTTTAATTCTCTTTGACCGTAAAGCCAATCCTCAAATTATATGCAACTTTCTTTCAGTCCATATACGGTTTTGTTGCCTATACTCTGTCGCAGAACTCTGAAATGGAAATGCCTGTCAGTTTTCCTCAGATTGCACTATATAAGGTTCTCTTTGTCATCCCCAAACTCAGCTCCAGCTGCATCATCGTACACCTGCAGTTTGGAGGAAATGCTGGTGAGCTTTTGATGGCGTATGATTTTAATAATGATGCCATGATAGTTGAACAGAAACACACACATGTTCTCACACACACACAAACACACACACACACACACACACACACGGTTGTGTATGCGCCTGTGTTAATAGAATTAACTCAAAACAGGTGCTGGCAGCAGACTTTCCCCAACCCCCATCATCTCCCACACCATCCCCTTCCCGATCATGACTAAAACAGGTTCTCCATCTGTATATTGGTACAGCCTTTGATTTCTTTGGATTGAAGTGCTACGCTTTTAAGAATAATAATGTATTGGTTGTTTTCTTACTTCATTGGTTCCATGTTTAATGCTTTATAATTATTGCCAGAAGATTCAATGGTTTATATTAATTTCATTGCACTATACATCATGGATTATATTTAAGTAATACATTTCACAGTACAGTGTAGCATTTTTGATTGGCAAAGAGTGCATACAAATCTTCATTGTTCGTACAAAGTTTCCACATTTGGTTTGTTTGCACAATTACCATTTTAATAGGGTAAAATTTACTGAGCAGAATTTCTTCCAAAGTATTAAATAATATTTGATCGCTGATAAAAAAGAGTAAGCTGAAGGGAAGGAAGACATTTTGCATGAATGTGCCATACTGCATGACTGGGCTTGGTTTGGAGTCATAAAGTGATACAATGTGGAAACGGGCACTTTGGCCCAACTTGCCCACACCGACCAACATGTCCCATCTATACTAGTCCCACCTGCCAGCTTTTAGCCCATATCCCTCTAAACCTATCCTATCCACGTGCATGTCTAAATGTTTCATAAATATTGCAATAGTATCAGCCTCAACTACATCCTCCGGTTCATACATCCATTACGCTTTATGTAAAAAGATTTACCCTCGGGTTCCAATTAAATCGTTCCTCCCTCACCTTAAACTGATATCCTCTGATTCTCGCTTCCCCTATTCTGGTCATAAGACTGTGCGTTTATCTGATCTATTCCTCTCATGATTTTGTACACCTCTGTAAGATTAACCCTCATCCTCCAAGAAACATAGTCCTAGCCTCCTCAACCTCTCCCTGCAGCTCAGGCCCTCTCCCTGTAGTTCTGGCAACATCCTCGTAAACCTTCCAGGCACCCTTTGTGGCTTGACAACATCTTTCCTATAGCATGGTGCCCAAAACTGAACACAATATTCCCAATGTAGTCTCACCAACGTCTTATATAACTGCAGCATGACCTCCCAAATTTTATACTCAGTATGTGTAGGAAGGATCTGCAGATGCTGGTTTAAACTGAAGATACACAAAATGCTGGAGTAACTCAGCGGGTCAGACAGTGTCTCTGGAGAAAGGATAGGTGACATTTTGGATCGAAACTGAAGAAGGGTCTCAACCCGAAACATCATCTATTCCTTTTCTCTGATGGCAGCCTTTTGGCCCCACCCCATCTACCTGTCAAGGAACCATGTGCCTGTACGCCTAGATCCCTCTGCTCTATAACACTCCCCAGAGTCCTACCATTCACTGTGTAGGTCCTGCGCATGTTACACTTCCCAAAATGCAACGCCTCACATTTTTCTGTATTTAATTTCAGCAACCATTCCTCAGCCCACCTGCCCAATCGATCAAGGTCATGCGACAATTTTTGACAGCCATCTTCACCACCTACAATATCACCCACTTTCGTGTCATCTGCAAACTTGCTAATCACGCGTACGTTCTCTTCCAAATCATTGATATAAATGACAAACAGCAATCGGGCCCAACACTGAACCCCGAGGCACACCACTAGTCACAAGCCCCCACTATTACCCCACACTTTCTTCCATGAAGCCAATTTTCTATCCATTCAGCTATGTCACCTTGGATCTCATGCACTCTAACCTTCCAGAGCTGCCTACCATGCAGAACCTTGTTGAATGCTTTGCTGAAATCCATGTATACAATGCCTACAAATCTGCCCTATTTAACCTTTTTGGTAACATCTTCAATAAACTCATACTTGTGAGACACGACCTCCCACATTATACAACCATGCTGACTATTACTAATCACCCACTGCCACCAAAATGCATGTATCTCATATCCCTCAGGATATTCTCTAGTAACCTTCCTACCACAGATGTTAGGCTCACTGGCCTGTAGTTTCCACGCTTTTCCCTGCAGTCGCACTGGAAAAGAGGCACAACATTTGCCACCCTCCAGTCTTCCGCCACCTCACCTGTATTTCATTACGTCTTGTAAATCTCAGCCAGGGCACCTGCAATTTCCTCTCTAGTTTGCCTCAGTATCTTCAGGTATATCTGATCAGGCCTGGGAGATTTGACTACCTGTCATGTACATCAGACCTTAAACACCTTTTCAACTATAATTCTCCGTGGATCGTCACCTTGTCATGGTGAAGCTTGTGTGGTCCTGAGATCGATGCCGTCTGGAGCTATGCTCCTGGTAGGTCACCCATGGTGGCAAGGTCGAGGGGGAGGACTCTGACAAAGACAATCCATCCAAGACATCAACGGTAGAACAGGCGGAGGACGATGGCTGACCTTGGTGGAGCGTCACAACGGCTGGGAAGGCAGATGAAGGCTGTAGCAGAAAAGGGTCCCCGGTCATCTTGGACTCCATGCCACTGGATCATGACCCAGATCTGTCTGTGCACCAGTCTCCCCACGTTAAAGAAAGTCACGCACTGGCGTCCTCCAACCCTGGAGACAACCCATGGTCAGCCATGACTGAAGGGGGCCTAAGAACTGACTGTTCTCAAGAAACTTCTATTGACTGCCTCAGGTTCCCCAGTCCTCATGTCTTTCTCCACAATAAATGTCTTTCTCCACAAATTTATGTATTCACATTACCCCAAAAAAGACACAAAGTGCTGAAATAACTCAGCGGGACAGGCAGTGTCTCTAGGGAACATGGATAGTTGATGTTTTGGGTCTGGACCTTTTTTCAGACCTGAAACGTCACCTATCCACATTCTTCAGTGATGTTGCCTAACCCAGTGAGTTACTACAGCAGTTTCTGTCTTTTTTTTTGTAAACTAGTATCTGCAGTCCCTTGTGTCCAAATTTACCACCAAGCTTTCCTTGGTGTATTTTAGAAATTGAACTGTGGTATCAACTGTTAAAAAGTCAGTCTTTTTTACCCGAGAATGCGAACCAGGAAAAGCATTAGAACCAGAATCTTATTTGTCAATTTATGCTACTTCAGAATGTATTGACTGTTACTGAGGAATTCCCATGGATATACTGGTTTTGATAATAAAACTTCCCCAATGGATAAAAGATGGTTGCAGGAGAGAGATAACAATGGGGCAGGCAATCCTAAAGATATTTGTTGCTTTTTTAAAAAAATAGTGGTGACTTCCCCGGGAAAGGTTAGGACTCTTAATGAAAATATTTAAATCAAGTTTCCGTAAGCAGGAAATTCTCATGGAGTGTTTCCAAAGAGAAATCTTGATGCAGTTTGCTCGAAAGGCCAACCCTTTTGGAACTTATGTGAAGGGAGATCCTCAAGTGGTTCTAAGGAGGAAATAAATCTGGAGTGCATTGAAGAGGAATCGTTCTCGGGGTGTGTCAGAAGGAACATTTTTGTGGGCTGTGCTGTATCAATTGGAAATCTTATGGAATGCACTGAGGAGAAAATACCCTGGATTGGGTTTGCGGATATTTTTGTTACATACTCTGGGTGGAAGAGTGCTCATAATCTACTTGAGAATATTTATACTAAAATGTGCGTTGATTTAGAGGAGAATTTCAAGCAGTATTACTAACTGTTTTTAAAGGACTGTCAAGAGTTGACAAAAGTTTTTTTAATAATACACTGTTGTGTTTGACTGCATATTGATACAGAGACGCCAAATATCAGCATACACTGAATTTAAAAAGATAACGATTACACTGATTTGCATTGAAAGCAACACAGCATTTGGTCAGGAAGTGCAAACTCTTGGATTGCAAAATCTCTGTGGATAAATCCGAAGGGGATCCTTCCGAATCTGCAGTTGATGGTGTCTCCCAAGAGATTCTCTTGCTGTCATGTGTTTCTTGAATTTTATTGGGACTGTGTCAAGGGGCACAGATTATTGGGCTATTTCTGAATGTTAAACAGCAACACAAATAGATTGAATGGGAATGGTATGCTTGCCTTCTTAGATCAGGACATTGCATGCTGTAACTTTATGAAACTTTAGTTGGGCCACCTTTGGAGGATTGCGTGCAATTCTGATTGGCCCTTTGAAGGAAGCATGTGGAGACTTTAGAGAACGTGCAGAAGAGGTTTACCAATGTGATGTTTGAATTAGAGAGCATTAGCTATAAGGAGAGGTTGGACAAATTTGGATTGTTTTCTCTGGAGCGTTGGAGGCTGAGGGGGAGGTCTGATGGAAGTAGATAAAATTATGAGAACATAGACAGTCAGAACCTTTTTTTCCCAGAATAGAAATATCAAAGCTGAAAGGGCATAGATTTAAAGTGAGAGGGGCAAAGTTTAACGGAGCTGTGCAGAACAAGTTTTGTTTTATACACTCAGAGAGTGGTGGTTGCCTCAAAAAATGCTTCCAGGGGTGCTGGTGAAGGAATATAACAGTAGTGCCATTTTGAGGCTTTTGGATGGGCACATAGATATGCAGGGAATGGAGTGATATGGGTCACATGTGAGCAAAGGAGATTTGTTTAACTTGTCATCATGTTCGGCCTATACACTGTGGGTCAGGCCTGGGCTGTACTGCACTATGTTCTATGAGATTATGTCAATGTTTAGTGACTGTTAGTGATTATGTCAATGTTTAGTGACAGACACAAAATGCTGGAATAACAGCGGGACAGGCAGCATTTATGGAGAGAAGGAATGTTTGATGTTTAGGGTCGAGATCCTTCTTCACACTGAAAGTCACGGGAAAGGGAAATTAGAGATATAGACAATGATGTAGAGAGATAAAGAACAATGAATGAAAGATATGCAAAAAAGTAATGATGATAAAGGAAACAGGCCATTGTAAGCTGTTTGTTGGATGAAAACGAGAAGCTGGTGCGACTTGGGTGGAGGAGGGATAGAGAGAGAGGGAATGCCAGGGTTACTTGAAGTTGATGAAATCAATATTCATGCCACTGGGCTGTAAGAAGCCCAAGCGAAATATGAGATGCTGTTCCTCCAATTTGCGTTTAGCCTCACTCTGACAATGGAGGAGACTTAGGACAGAAAGGTCTGTGTAGGAATGGGAAGGAGAATTAAAGCGTCCAGCAACCGGGAGATCAGGAAGGTTCAGGCGGGCAATCTATGTTTGGTCTCGCCAGTATATAAGAGTCTACATCTTGAACAATGGATACAGTAGATGAGGTTGGAGGAGGTGCAAGTGAACCGCTGCCTAACCTGAAAGGAATGTCGAGGTCGCTGGACAGAGTCAAAGGAGGAGGTATAGTGACAAGTGTTGCATCTTCTGCGGTTGCAGGGGAAGGTACCTGGGGAGGGGTTGGTTTGGGTGGGAAGGGATGAGTTAACCAGGGAGTTGCGGTGGGAACGGTCTCTGCGGAAGGCGGAAAGGGATAGAGATGGGAAGAAGTGACCAGTGTTGGGATCCCGTTGGAGGTGGCGAACATTTTAGAGGATTATGCGACTGGGGGGAGGAGGAACATGGGTGGAGCTGCAGGGTACAGAGGAGACACGAGTGAGGGCCACGGATAGGGGGGACACGGGGTACCGTGTCTCCTCGGTACCCCGCAGCTCTGCCCTTGCTCCCCCTCCCCCTAATCGCAACACAGGCAGAGTCCCCCTAGTCCTTAACTTTCACCCCATCAGTCGTTCGTTTGCACCTCCTCCAACCTCATCATGAACACCTTCGCGCAGCCCGTCTGAAACTACTTGATCTCCCGGTTGCTGGACACTTTAATTCTCCTTCCCATTCCTACACAGACATTTCTGTCCTCAGTCTCCTCCATTGTCAGTGCGAGTTTAAACGCAAATTGGAGGAACAGCATCTCATTTTTCGCTTGGGCAGCTTACAGCCCAGTGGTATGAATATTGATTTCTCTAACTCCCTCTCTCTCTATCCCTCCCCAACCCAAATCGCACCAGCTTCTTGTTTTCACCCACAAACAGCTAACAATGGCCAGTTTCCTTTATCATCGTTATTTTTCTAACATTTCTTTTATTCACTGGTCTTTAATTCTCTACCTGATCATCATCTATATCTCTCGTTTCCCCTTCCAGTCACTTTCAGTCTGACGGGTCTCGACCCGAAACATCACCTTCCTTCTCTCCGGAGATGCTGCCTGTACCCTTGAGTTACTCCAGCTTTTTGTATCTATCTTCAAATAATGCACCCCAGAACATCTCAACAAACCTTAAGGATGTTTAGTTAAGTTGAGTTTAGAGATACAACGCAGAAACAGGCCCTTCAGCCCACCAAGTCCCCACCAATGAACAATCCCCATATACTAACACTATCCTTCACACACTAAGGACAATTTACCATTTTACCAAGCCAATTAACCTACAAACCTGTACATCTTTGGAGTGTGGGAGGAAACCGGAGCTCCCGGTGAAAGCCCACGTGGTCACAGGGAGAATGGACAAACTCTGTACAGACAGCGCCCGTAGTCAGGATTGAACCCAGGTCTCTGGCGCTGTAAGACAGCAACTCTACCGCTGAGCCACCTTGCCAAGTATTTTAATGAGCGTATTTAGTGAGCAGCCTCTTTGAGATGTTCATGAATTTCTATCCAGGCCAGAATCTTTAAGGGGAGAATTGAATTACAATGTTTTCTTTTCAATTCAATACCCGTTGCCTTTTGAACTTGACACAATCAAACTCAGTAGGTTGATGGGATTAAAAAAGGACAGCTTTCAGCTTGCCCATATAAGGTCTGACCTGCAATCACTGCTGCTGTCTGCAAGGATTCTCCCTGTCCACCCTGAGCATTATATGGGTGTTTTCACTTGGAAGAAATATTCCCCACTCAAACAGCAGCCATTCCACATAGTTGCGAGTGTAAACTTTAGACTATCACCAATGCCCTAAAGTATTATGTTCTGGTTAAATCTGAGGTCCCTAATTGCAGCTTTTATGCCACATACTTTCTGTGCATAATTATTTTGAACTGTCATTGATTCTGAATGTTTCTGCTGAGAATTAAAAAAAACGTTTGTGAAAAATTCCATTTTTCATTTCCATTCATTCCCGAGGGCCTTGCTTAAAACCTAACACTGCAATATCAGTCTACTGTGGCTCGGTATTTTTGAAAAAAAATCATATGTCATATAATTGGCATGATGGTTATGCCTTCTGGGTTAGCTTGTCAAGAATTCCTCTCGCCACAACCCTAGGAAAATAATAGCAGAATCAATAAAATGGATGAGATATTTGCAGCTGTTGTGTGTCAATAAACCTGCAATAACTCTTTAGTTTGTGCTGACCAGACATGATTCTAAAACCTTCTCAGCAACATTAAACATGCTGATTTGTAAAGAGAGCAAGCACCTTCATGAAAACTAGCAGATTTGTTATTAGTTAAAAAAAAACTTTTCTTATGTTCAAAAATCTCCTCATATTTTAAGTCATTTTTTTCCCTATTTTGTAACCTTGTTACTTTACTAATTAAAAATAGGATTCTTTTCTCACCTTCACATCTATCAAATATTCATGGCATTCCAGCTGAATGTTAAATAAATCTTGCTATTAGTGGGTGTCCTATGTGAATACACAGATAAGATCTGAAGAATGGATTCTATAATTACTGTATATTCTCTGCATGTCAAAGATGATTAATGGTGTTGGCAAGTGCCTAATATATTCTGAATTTTAATCTTCTGCACAAAACAATTTTTCAAAATAAATTTGAATGTTGTCAATCATTTACTAAAGTTTGAAAGTTTTGTAATTCAAGACAACTCAATCAATGCTCAGCTTAAAACAAAACACCAACATTTAGCAGGAAACAAGTTTCGAAGATAAGCCAACTGACAATCATCTGATCATCTCTATATTTATTTTTTTATTTGTCATACATGAAAGACCAAACTTGCCTTCACACAACTGGCCCAACATCAAAGTCACATGCTTCCGGCTTGGCATGATTCTAAAATATCAGTGAGCTTCAGCAACATCACACTTTCAACTGAGCATTCAGTCCTCAGGAAGGTCAACTCGTGATGTCAAGTAAACATGTTGAAACAGCAATGGCCTTTCAAGTTATTAATAATTTCATGACTCTTTGGTGAATCTTGTGAGTGTCAGCATTCCAAAGAGCCACTTTTCTGCATAATTATTAATGTCTTGGTCTAAGAGTTCAAAAAGCTGCAAGTCGTCAGCCACACCTATCAAGTGCTACTTTTCTGATGTATAATTATGAATGTCCATCACTACAACCATATCCTAAATTCATCTATTAAATTCTTTGTCAAACAGTGGGACAAACATGGTTTTGTGCCCAGCTTCATTCATTGAGACTAAAAATATGTTTGGCTTCACAAACACATCCTGTTGTGAAAGAACATCGCAGAAACGTACAGTGAGATCACATCCAGCCAGCAACATGTAATCAACATCAAAAAGTGATGAAGGGAAACAAACATGTAAAAATTAGGACTGTTATTACTAATAATGCAGTTGAATCTTCTTGTATAGATTACCCCATCTTTGAAGGGTCAATATTTTCATCCCTTAAAAATACAGGTTCTAATACCAGACCATTTTTTTTCATGAGTTCATTGAACAAATGGTTCACCGATTTGCACCTTTATTCCTTATCATTACTGTCTTCCTTTCTCACTGCTGAGGCACACTGGTTTGCTTTTTTTAAAATAACTCAATTAGCTGCATTGCACAGAGCTATACATGACCAAATAATGGGAAATTAAACAAACCAACTGTGCCCTCAATAATAGTCAATTTGAAAACTTTCCAATACATCCAATTTATCAACCAATTAAAAATGCAGTCTTGGAAACAATCACCTAATTTAAAATGTATTTATATATATATATATATATATATATATATATATATATATATATATACACACACACACACACACACACACATATATATATATAATTATATATTAAAATATAATTAAAATAATCCTATATGCTTTAGTTCAATTTCATTGTGCACATTCAGTTTGAATTTTAAGGGATGCAGCCATAATGGTCTGCATTATGCTAGCTGATTTAATTTTTCATATAATAATTTTCAATTCTGTCATTTCGAATCACAACAAACTTAGATTCATCATAAAATATTGTTTTTTGAAGCACTAAATATTGTATGCATATAAATGATCAGATCTTGTGTTCTTACCTTGTACAGCTTGACTGCTGCCTCGTGCCTATGGTTGGTGCAATGAAGACGCAACTTATCCACACTGTTAGTATAATAGTCACAGGCATTGCATTTCAGATGCACGGGATTCCCAATAGCTACACACTTCAGCCTCCATTCATTAGGTTTGCCACCTTCTCTGATGTGGGCCACCAGCTGATACTTCTGCATGTGTTTGTCTGTCTTACAATGGAGTTGAAAGTTGGCCTTCAGCTGAGTGTTGTAGTTGCAGAGCTTACACTGGTAGACATCTCCAATCACAGCCTTCCACTCCTCTTCAGGGAGTGAACGTTCATTGTTCACATGCAAGCTCAGGGCCTCCAGGCTGTCGGAGGTAAATCTGTTGCAGACAGCACACTGGAACAACCTCAGAGAAGGGTCATTGATGTAAGGTGAAATCTCGCCGGCAGTAAGGAAGGACAGGTCGTCGCCCACTAGCTGACCACTTGCAAGCCTCATTTCAGGTGGTAGCTCGCTAGTAACTGCAAAGAGAAGAGAATCAGAAGGAAACAGTTTGCTGTTAAAGTCCAAAAACACATCCTATGAAGCAGAAACAGAGAGGAATTGCTTGAAAAAAAAACCTTGGGGAGTTTGCTTTCTCTGGATATTAAGCTATAAAAATCTATTATAGGATTGAATGAGGATCAATTGCAATTATCCCTTTCAACTCCTAAATCCCCTCATCAGGTAACTTTAATTACTCCTATTGGGCATGATGTCATCCCTGAATTTGTATTTTTAAAGGCATGTAAGTTGATGAATAACAAAGCAAAATTGTAGCACATCTACAAGGGCCCCAATTTAGTTGCACTTAACTAACAGAAGTTACAGCAAGAATCACCAGTCCTGAAAAATTCCTGAGAGCAGCTAGCTCCCTTTCCTTCAGCGTTACTTTGCTGTAAGTGCCTCAGAAACTCTATTTACACTGCAATGCTTGCAGATCTAGAGTAGCTCCCACAAATTTCCCAGGAGTGCCAAAAGATTGCTTTGTAAAATATTACATTAAAAAAAAAATCAAAAGCATTGGTGTTAAATTCAGAATTGCAGCAGCACAACAAATGCATCCAAACTATGAACCATCTCACTTAAATGTTGCACCATCATGGTCAGCATTAAAAGAAGAATCTTTCAATAATAGAGATCACTAGATTCTCAGGACATTATTAATTGTGCAGATTTATCATTCTGAGGGAGACATAAAATGCTGGAGTAACTCAGCGGGACAGGCAGCATCCCTGGAGAGAAGGGATGGGTGACGTTTTGGGTCGAGACCCTTCTTCAGACTGATTATCATCCTGAGCTGAGGTATTTGTCATTATATTTTTGCTTATTGTAACTACTGACATATTAAGCAGGCATTGATACAGGCCAGAGAATTTTATTTTTAAAATAATTTATTTGCCTTGACAGTTACTCAATTTCACAAAACCAATCTAACTGAAACATAAAATCTTCAAAATAAAGTATTTTTTAGTAAGGAGAGAACAGAATGCGAACAGAAATAAAGCAAATAACATGTTTGCACAGATATTGCACAAAGTGTAAAAACCCATCTTCCTCAGCATGAAAAGTTTTAAAGCTCAATACTTAATTAATCTACACAGTGGTCAATCATAACAAAAGGGGCTTGCAAATGTTTGGGAATTACACCAAAGGTAAAGTGAGTTTAAATACATGCATATATAAATTAACACGATGACCTTTCTGCCTAACAGAACATATATATTTGAATGCAATATTTTACAGTTAAGGAACACTCCTGATAACAGCTGGTGTTGGAAATTCACATTTAATTCTAGTGGATAAAAGATGGTTCAAAAAATGAATAGGAAATTAACAGGTTAACAAAGTGGAATGACAATTGCAAATGAAAGAAAACAATGCCAATAAGCACTGACCTAGTCCTGATGCCATAGCTGAAGCTTTTGCAGGATCAAGCTGGAATGGATTTAGCATAAATTGCGGGTCAGCTGGACTTTCCAGTTTCAGACCAGTCATGCCTATGTTTTGGGCCAGATAGTACTGGTAAAGCTCGGCCTCGGCAGGTGCCAGGCCCAAGTGCAGACTGTGCTGGATTTGCTTCATGTTCTGCTGCAAGAGCATCATGTTGTGCATGTGCTTTTCACTCGTCATGTGGATGCGAAGATTCCTCGCCACGTTGGTTTCATAATCACACACCTCGCACCGCCAGGTGGGCTTTTGTTTTGGTTTGGATGGGGATGGTGTCCCGCAGTTGCTGAGGCTAGCTGTAGGTCCTGGAGCAGTGTGCACAAAGACTTGTTCTCCGCCGCCGTTCTGGAGGTTTTGAACATTGTTTAGGTGCTTGTCTGACTGCATATGAATACTGAGGTTGCCTTTGGTAGTTGTAGAGTAGTTACAAACCTCACAGCGGAAGGGTTTATAGCCACACGTGTAACTCTCACCCCTGGCTAGCCTAGGGTGAGGTTGCCCAGTCGTACAATACACACAAGAGCTGCCAGGCTCAGGGTGTTTTTCCTTCATATGTGCCTCAAGAGTTTGTTGATATTTGTAGTGCCAGTTACATTTGGGACATTTCAACGTCTTGCACGAGTTCCGTGAATGCATCATAGTCATATGGCCACCTAAAGAGCGTGATGAGCCAAGGACCGTGTCACATTTGGGACACTCGACACTGCTTCCTGGTGGACTGTCACCTGCCCCTAGTGTGCACGGGTTACAGCTGTGCTGGTGATGAGAACCAGGACTATCATCATCTCCATGGGTCGAGTCATTTGGTTGAGGGGTTGTGGCATGATCTTTACCGGCACCAGCAAAGTCCTTGCCACTAATGCTATAGATATTTTCACTGCAACTATCCCTGTGTACAGGGTGCTGCTTTGCCTTATCCAAGGCATCAAAAACAGTCACCGAGGAAGATGTACCCTTTTCATTTAATTGTAGCATACTGGGCATTAAAGGAGACATAGAAATGCTTTGGTTTGAGATAGGGAAATCTTTGCTACTATTACGGTCCACTAATCCACTTGACAACAATGCCTCGTCATCATCGAGTTCATTGGAATAGGTGTCGTCGTCTTCTTCATCATCCATTTGCTCGATGGGCTCACTTTTGATTTGTAACTCTCCATCTGGATGCAAGACAAATGCTTCTTTTGCTCTTTCACAGTTACTCTCTTGGTCCTTGCTCCCTGACAACTTGTTTGACCCATATGACGAGCGACTGAAGGAAGCTGAGGTAATTGGGGTGGTCAGAGCTGAACTAGACAATCCCCCCAGGTTTGCTTCAGCTTTGAGCACTGTGTTCCCGAGTGACTGATCTGATGAACTGGCAGTGCTCGCGCTTCCTTTCAAGAATGCAAGACCTGCCTGAAAAGAATCACCATTTTCTACATGAAATGCACTCCACAATCCACGGTAGGTTGGATCGGGACCTATGAGGTTTGCACTAGAAAAACGTGGATGAATAGAATTTGAATTTTTTGGTTCCAGAAAGCTAATTAGAGGTTCCTTGTCTTTGCCTATCCCCTGTATGATGGCAGAAATATGCTTATTATTTAGGAGCTTCTGCTCTTCTTCATTGAGGCCCATCCGATGGTCATGCACAGCATGGGTTACAAATGACTTTACATAGCCAAAAGACAACTTGCACAAGAAACACATCAAAATAGGTTTCCTTTTCCCATCACTAACACAACCATCGAATTTGGACAAGTCCACATTGTTAGGAACATCTTTGGACACGCAGGTGTTTTTGGCCAAGCCGTCGCTGCTAAGATAATCTTTCTCACTACTATGCCGGACATCATAGACGCGGAAACTGTGCAAGACAGGACCGACTCCTGCAAATGCTGAGGTATTTGGGAAAGCCTGTTCGGCAGGAAATTGTTTCCCGAGGGATGAAGCGATGTGAAAAGTGTTGATGACTTGCGGGTAGAACGACATAGGTGTAGCGGTTGCTTGCTCATTCTTTTCCCCAGCTGCTGTGAGCGAGTTCAGAAAAAGTGCCGAGGGAAAGAGCTTACTGTTCATTTCTGGCTGCACGTTCTTCCCACTGTCTTTGGAGTCCTCTATTATAAACGCCGACCCATCAGGTTGGTAAACTATCTCCCCTGTCAGATTCTCCACATCGCTATCCTCCAATTCACTTATCTCGCTGTCATTGTCATCCTTCAGAAGAGGAAGACGGGCATTCGGGCAGTGATGCTCCATGTATTTCTGTAAACTTGAGAAAGAAGTGGCACATTCGTTGCAAGGGATCTCTTTCGCTGAGGTAACCTGAGTGGTGGCAGCATTCTCCACGCCGAAATCCAACAAGCTTTTGCTTCTGTGCTCATCTGTTCTCAGGTTGTCATCCGTGGCGCTACTTTTCCTGTCAGCCTCCATCCCTGCAACTTTCTCTGGCACCTCATTATCAAGTTGTGTCGTTCCACATAGCTTTGAAGTGTTATGCCCATTTTCCTGCCTAGCGATAGTAGGGGAGTCACAGGTTTCCATGGCAATTGCTACATGGGAATCTCATTTCATCCAGCCTGTCAGGGACCTGAATAAACAAAAAAATAAGTTGAGAGAAACCATTTTATAAAATAATATTATTCTCCAATAGCTCATCCCTAGTTTACAGACTATAGAAATTTGATATTTAGTACAAGGTGGACCAATCCAATTTGAAATATGGATCTAAACACATTAGCCTTTAACATTTTACTGAAGCAATAAGTTAAAAATTGTTACATTATTTATTTTTCCCCTTAAAGTACATACACACTATTTAATTTATTGATGTGTTATATACTGTAGTCACCTATATAATATTTCTTCAATATAAAACTTTTAATTAACTAGTCTATCATACACCAAAAAAACAATTTCCTATAAAATCATACTGTCACAGTACTGATGCATTTGTAATGATCTGGAGCTTCAAGAGCAGTAATCACTCACACAAATAACATGGCAACACATCCAAAATACTTCACTTTTCAATACAGGCAGCTCCATAATAAAACAAGAGTCTTAATCCATAATCCACAAGCAAGTCATAATGTATATCCCAACAATGTGCAAAGATCAAAATCAAGCTATAATGTGGGTTTTTGTTCCAACAGGCATATGTAATTGTTGAAAAATACAAGACAATTTTATGCTGTCACCATCTTCCCTACATGTTAGCTAAATGCTAATGCATTCCTTTGCAAAAGTACAGCCCTAACAATGTTCTCCTTAAAAATACACATGAAGAAAACACCTAGAACTGATGGGTTACCTCTCTTCACTAAATGCTTTCAAAAGGCTTTCAGATGGTAAAGTTGCGGTGGGCTTTTTATTTTCCTTTTACGCACACAGACTTTCAGTGAATTTGTCAGCGAAAACACGAGAGAAAAGCAAATTATTATAATGCCAACAGGAAAAAAAAAGACTGAGCTCTTCTTTGCTTCACATTTGACCAAATAAATCAGCTTACTTCAAATTTTCCTTCTGTGAGAGCTCTCAGCAGGTATCTAACAAGCCCTGATTAAGCACCAATCAGGATTCTTCCACATGCTTCAGCTACTTCAATAGGCATAGAAATATAAATTAATATTTAGTGCATCCAGTCCTACCATCCTTGGGGAAAATCAGTGGCAGTTAATTTTGTTTCCCACTGTAAAACGTAATGAACACCATTTCAAATACAATTTTGATGTTGTCAGTCCTGGTGGGGTGCCCATCTCTCATCCACTACCTCAATCAACTTCTCTCCTATCTTTAAAGAAATCATATAAAAGCAGCGATGATGAAAATCCTTCAATCATTTTCTCAAAGCAGGTACTGGAGCCAATATATTTCCTTTAGTTGGAATACAGATGTAGCCTGTAAAGGCCCTATGACTATTTCACGGGAAGGCACTAAGGCACGGGAAGAAAAGTTAAGGTAAGAAACACATGCTCTCCTTCAGCCTCATTGTCCTCATTGGACTGCAAATACTGTAGAATGAATGTCATACCTAGATCCCGAGCCTCTGGTTGTTGCAGATCTCCATGTTTGCAGAATGATGGCACTATACACACCATCAGGTTGGTCAGCCACTTCAATGCTAACTCCTCATACACAACAAAGGCTTTAAGCAAGATAAAGGAAAGCCCACTGTACACCTTCAGGGACCAATGTACAGTAATTCCCAAAAATTAAGAAAATTGCCATGTGCAATGTCAATAAGCCAGGATAATGTTGTACCATATAGCCATGAATAAAACAAAATATTTACTGCCATGAAACACTTGGGGAGCAGAAACTGCTCCGTGTTGTGAACATAATGCTCTAGTATGCAGCAATTTAGGAGATTAATTTAAAACAACTCCTGACTAAATAAGGCTTGGGGGATGCACTTTGCTATTAAACATTGAAGAATAGCTGCTTAAATTTTTTGCCCTAATCAAATCTAATCTCTTCAGCTAAGTCAAAGAGGAAAATGATCAGTTTAAGAGACATCAGAAGATTTACACAGATTGAAAATGAATTAGAATTAGTTTTGCTGTCTAAGATGGGCTAAAATGACAGTCTAATTGCCTCTGAATTGAATATCATAAAGCTTAGCGTGTAATTTTAATCATTGATGAGCTCCAGGTTAATTATGCTCATGGCTTGCATGCAGCATAAAAAAGCATCTCTGAAATGAACCTCAACACAAAGACCATGAAAACCTAATAATTTTCTAATTAGTTCACACATGAGCACATTTACCTCTCTCTGCATTTGCCAATTTAGCACCAACAATATTTGCATCGGAAATTAGGCTATAGTTTTTGGAGCATTATACAGTGCTCCTAACAGTAACGGAAAGTATCAACAGAATAAGCCAGGCAGCCGTGAACACCCTTTGAACCTCAAGAATTCACAGCCATAATGGGACGGGTTTTTTTAGTCTGCATTTGGCAACTTTGGACAGAAATAAACTGGATTCAAATGATATGTGCTCTTGCCATTTTCAACATAAAGCGGGCTCTGGGTACTTTTTATTCGGTGATCAGGCAGGACCAGACTTGACTATCTCCGCTTGTTAGCACATACTGTACATTCACCAATATCCGCCAACACTGAATAATTTACATCGGAAATAAGCTCTAAACATGTTGTACTGTGTTGAGGACTCCTATTTCATTTCATCATCTGAAAAAAACACTGAAAAATGTTATGTCTTTGCTGCCTTGCAAATGGTTCTACCCACAATTTCAGAAAGATGCAGGGCAGCAAAATAGTAATGGCATGGTATAGAATATAGATTAAAAATTCAATTAAGACAATTATTGTTGAGGGTTGGTGGGGTGTGGGGGGGGGGGGGGGGGGGGGGGATAAAATTCTGCATTGTGTTGAAACAAGCCAAAATGCAGCAGACTATGATTTGTAATATGGCATCTCTCAACACTTCAAGCACTAAATGACTCTGTGGGGAATGTCTCCATGCTTCTGGGCAATACATTGCAAATCATTATAAACTGATAAATTATAAAATATGCTATATGCATCTGAACACTGATCTTGATTCCTGCTGTTTGGACATACATGGTTTATGCAGACAACCAAACCAAAGCCCTTAATTCTTCTTCAGACAATAGCTGGAGAGACTTTAACATCTAAAAAATCTTAACAAGTATGCTTTTGATGTTTTATCTGTAACACATTTGCAAGAGTTAAAATACATGCCACCTTACTTACACACATTTTTTAATCTTGATCTATAATCCTAAATTAATGCTTATATCTATTCCTTACATTGTTCTAATCAAATTTTTATAATAACAAAATTTATAATTTTCATTACAAACAACTGACTTTCACCTGTGATTGAATTGCTGACTTCTCTCTTCCTCCTTAGCAAATACAGGTTGAATGGCTACGAGCAAAATAATCGATACTCCTACACTAAGATTAACTGACAAAAAGTGTACATGTTAAACAATAGGGCAATGGCTCTGCACTGAATGAATGTTCAGTTCCCATTGGAACAAAGAACTAGAATCACAAATGCCAATTATACCTCTGTTTTTAATTGAGATTGTCCCAGCCTTCTTCTCTTTTCCAGTGAGACACTGTTTGAGAAGTGATTAAAAAGAATGTGATCTGATCAAGGGAAGAGAATAATGGGAGGAATGCGAGGTTTGCCACACTGTTAAGTGCTGGGAAAAAAAAAAAGGCCAATAGGTTTCTTGGCCTTTTGTTTTTCCATCTGCTGTTTAGTTCCTTTATTTAACTTCAATTATTTACTTGCAGTGTTAGGGGCAGGTTAAAAGTTAGCCACATAAAACACCAGTTTGACTCACGTAAAGTTACAATTTACATAACTCTCTTAAAACCAAACACAATTATGCCAGAATTATATCAAGTTTCCTAAAGGTCATCACTGCCTCTGCTGTGGCCTTTTCCCCCCCATACCAAATCCGCTATCAATATGCCACACCAAGTTAGGCAAAGACAAAAGAGAGGATCAGTGTGAAAACTGCACATATATCTAATCCTGACAAAGGAATGAATAGACCTTCACAAGTGTAATTATACTTGTTTATTTGTTGCCAGATACAAACGACTGATGAAAAATCCATCAAAGCAGACGGACACCGAGCCCTTTCCTTGCTGAAGCCACATTTCGATTCCAGTCAATGTTTTTTAAAAAGTAAAGTTCAAACTTTTCCCTTGATTTTTGATAATTGTTTGACACAAAATGCAGTGTTATTAGGTACATTCACAAAATACCCTTCCTGGGTTGTAACCTCCTTTACTCTTTTTGCAGAATCCATGCCCAGAAGCTGCATGAGTGGGGTACATGGTTTGCTGGTCATGGATTGTGAAGAATTAAACAGCTTTTTGCTGCCCTCATCTTTAGCATGTGTTTCAATACAGGTACCATATTTTACATAAAAGGCAATAATTATGTTAGATTACTTCAGCTTTTCCTATCTAAAGTAATGGTCAACAATTGTCAACTTGTGTTCAGTTGAATGAATCCTCCTTTATATTCTCAGTCTACTGGCCATCATCATTCAGAACATTTGAAGTTGCACAGAGGATATCATCAGCCACATGTTCTCGTAGTCTATGTTAACCCATGTGATGGAGATTTTTCATGATATCCCTATTGCACACTTACATAAACAAATTTACAGTGTAGCAAGCCAGCAGCTTATTGCATTACTGATATAGAAAATGTGGCTCTTTTAACTCATGCTATTTTAACACATAATATGTGTTTTCAAAAACTAAGATGTTTCTTGGTCATTGAATACAACATATTTCTGTAATTATCCAACCACAGAAAACATTTTTTTTTCTGAGAAACTACACATTCTTTCACTATCTAAAAGGAACAATTAAGGTAAAACAATCTGCATAGCTAATGTATTAGTGGGCTCTCCAATTTAAAACAGAAAAGCTGTAATTTTTTTTTGCTGGCAATCTGGAAACACTCTGGAGTTAATTACAGCTGATTTGAAGTGAACCGCACAAACAAAGGGCAGCCTATGTCCAGACAATTATACTGCATTAACCAGCTTAGAGCTTCCTGCTGATGTTTCAGGGCTCTTCTATTACACCCTTCTACCTTCCCAGCACGATAGAAAGTGCTCCTGCAAGGATGAATTAATGAAGAGAACTGCAAAAGAATGTGTGACGACCCTTTTTGACTTGGCAAAAACTTTCTGCCCAAGTCACCACAAAGACGCGGAAGGTAACTAAGTTTGAATGGAAGACTGAAACAAAATATACATCTGTCTTGTAAAAGGTGATGAAATTAAACATAAAGATTTCAAAGAAAAATAACTGTACAAACATAGATAAATAAAGGGAATATTTGTATCTTTATGCTACCTAGCCTGTCGAAGTTTGTCTTTGATAATGTTCTGCTCTTGATTAATCAAGCCAGTTGTTCTGCACCAATAATCAGTTAACATGTGACATTTGCAACTTTGATATGACTATCTCTACATATTTAATTCTAAGAATAAATGTAGCTTTTGGGTGTGCTGGAAGTAAAGTAAATGACATCTGATTATACCATTTATAAATTACAATTGTGATCCAACATATTTTATTACAACCTACTTTTCTTTTAAGTAAGCAATGAATTGCCACACAAAATAATCCACTGCCAGGATATTAACGTGGTCTTTCCATTCATAAAGGTACAACAAGTCACAGTGTAACATACTATGCTAACACAAACACTGTCTTGCAGCGACTTTTCCTGTATCTTGTCTCATATGTCTGAAGTTCAATAGTTGTTACGACATCGCTGCCATTAGAAATCTTCTATCTCTTTCACCTCATGTAGTTGGTGCAACAGACAAACTGGCTGCTCTTATTAACTATCCAATGTTTCCTCAATGTAGAATATACAGCATTTTCAGCATAAAATCGGTAGCACGGGCTGTCATTTTTAAAAAAGTGGATTAACAATGTTGAGATAAATCTGTAAAAAGATTTACATTTTGAGGAAGTAATATGGTATTATCCTTACATGTAAAAACCAATACAAGTATTTTTGAGTGTGCTGTTTTCATCTTCCTCTTCTTCTAGCGCCAAACCCTTTAACTGAATTGATCAACATCCCAAATTATCTTTAGTTTGAAGTATTGGAGTGTTATACACAAAGGGCGGGATAAGGTTGGTAACCAGACTTTGTCTGATATGTGAAGAAATCGGAATCAGGACCTGAATGGAAAGTGTAGAACCCTTGCTGCTGGTCTGCTTTTGATATGGGGAAGGGGTATACAGCAGAATTGGGCACAGATGAAATGGATGGATTTCCATGTGTCTCTAACAGTCTCATGTACATTAACCACCCTCCCTTTGTCTCATCCATGCGAAGAAGGATTAGATTAAAAATGATGACTGGTTAATCCCTTTGATTTCCCTGTGCTAAATAAATATTAATCTATAAGTCAATCACATCTTAAATTATAATGCAAGCTGTACACAATATGAAAGTACTGCATACTGCAGGAGCTTTTACAAACATTCAACTGAGCATAACATCATTCGTTTACCCCTTAACAAGACAAAATTGTTCCTGATCAGGATTCAATTCAATAAAGTTAGCAATTCAGATTCAGATATACAAATTAACCCAAATCCCTGCTGCCATTGCAAATCAAGAGCATGGGTACAGTACACTATTCTGGACTACTAATGAACAATTATTAATGCCATGTTTATTTAAGACTCAATACTCAGAATCTGTAATTTCACTTTACTTCAGCCCCTCATAAACACTGAGAGGCCACTTGGATCACTTTGAAGGACAACGCAGGCAATAAGTGAGAAAACTGCTGTCTCCCTGCTTTTAATTTGCGCAGTTTTCCAGTTACAACAGGTTTTGACATTTTCACTCAGAGTTATTTATGTCCATAACAGATCCCGATATAATTATTAGGTAATTTATTTCCAGTGATGGCTCCTCCTAGAGAGCCACCTAACCAGAATCGCCATAAATGTTAAGAGTTCAAAGCTGATCTGCCACAGATCCTGCTTCAAGGCTAGTTCTACTGTAATTGTCTTCATAAAGCGTAATCACAGACCAGGTACCCAAGTGAGCATTCCAGAGCTATTAGCAAAATTTTAGCAGCAAAATCTTTCGTGAATAAAGATAGGTGTAACTGGAATATGGGAGCTGAACTTTGTTATTAAAAAGGTTATTCATTTACGTTGATATATATAGGTTCTGTTCGCGATTAGAGCTATAGTGTGATCTGCAAAACTACTGTCGCCATTCTCAATTCGAATAGTCCTCAGGAAAATGATCATGCACTGAATTATTATTTTTTTAATGTAAGCACAGCACTACAAAAGTTTAAAAATGACACTTCCCTATAGATGCTTAAGCCAGTAAAACTATGCGAATGAAGCGTGCCATTTATTCTAAAACTGAAATGACAAACAGGAAAAACACATAGGAAATGAACTCGAGTTGTTTTGTGAAAGTTATACTCAAAAGCACTAAACATAAATAGACCCCCCCCCCTCCCCCCCAAATGATGGTTCAAATATGTATACTGTTTGTATATTAAACTTTAACGCTGTTTGGGCCGAAGGGAATCAAAGAATTAACTGCATTCAGTGATAAACAATTACCTCACTCTCCAAATGGCATTCTGCTTAAATGTTAGCGCTTACTATGCAACAGCCGAACAACATCCAACTTCAAGTTGCAATTAAAACTACTTTCGTCAGAATGTTTTGAATGCTGAGTTCTTCATGTATGCATTGGATTTCAGATTGGTTTCATCCTACACATTTTCAAGGGACTTGGCTTACTTTCTGCCATGGATTTTCTCTCCTTCCCTGAAGGCAATACGTCCTTCATGGAGAATGATTCCATTCACCCTCTGGTACTTTTCCCAAGTTGCCACCACTCGTGGAAGTCTTGTCAGAAGCGGCAACCTGCCATTCCTTCGCGTGGAGCCGCGCAGTTGAACCCGACACTGCCCTCATTCAGTATCCCACACATACGTCAATTTCAGCAAGGGACAAGGCTGGAGACCAGGCAGAAACAGGAGCCCCGGCAGTAGTCCTCCCCTCTAACCTGATTGCACAGGCTAGGCGTGTAACCCCCAGCGGTCCGCCAGCAGACTCCACGCAGACCAAGTGCTGAGTCCAAGCTTTATCCCCTGCCCGCTCCAGCGGCCGGCTTCCTTGGAATGCGTGTGTTGTGTCTCTCTCGGACGCCTGCCACAACTTTGGTAACTGATCCGTGGATTCCGTTGAAATTACGGCGGAGAATTCCGCGGAAACTCCGTCGCGTCATGAAGCGGCGGATTTCGTTTTGAATCACCTTCTCTGCATTCCCGTGCGGGCATCACGAATTGTTACCTTTCACATAAGCACCTCATTCTCTTTAGTTGCACCGTTCCGAGCTCTCTCAAAAATTCAGAGTGCGACCAAGCTTCTGAACCATTGGCTGCAATCTCCGCTACAAAAGAGAAATGACTAATTGATGTTGCAGCGATTTATATTTTCTGAGGTTGCAAACTACTTCAACGCGCCAGTTTCTCGGAGGAACACAACACGCGACTGAAGTGAAACTCTCACGCCCCAACAGCTCTTGAAGCAGCATCGTCTAACTGGTGTGATGAAATACACAATGATGAGGAAAGTGCCGCCTTCCGATGGGCTCCTCCAGAAATGGACAATTATTAACACAACCTACCCTTCCTCCGACAGCAAAGAACGACAAGAGTCAATCGCAAGCTGGACCCGCACTGTCTGCGGGACAAGCGGCCACTGTTACAACTTACAATATTCAATTCCATAATAAATATTGATGATTGATTTAATGGGATGCTTTATTGGCATAAGGGAGCATCCTAAACTTTATTTTACTAATCATTTGTGGGGGGCGGGGGGGAGAATGAAAAATAGAAAGGTGATTCTTTTTATTAAAGCTACACATGCAGTCAAAGATAAAATGAGATGACACCCTCGAGGTCTCGGGCTGATTATTTTAGGGGCTGTGTTACTCTACGCACAAAAGTAAAGCATCGGAATGAACAACTTTAGCGCATCAGTGTTGTTAGTTGTATTAGAGCGATTAGCAAGGTTTAGTTGTCATTATAATGAAGGCAAATGATTAGTGAGGACAGCAGCTGAGGACTTCATCACCGCAACAAGAGTTAAAGTTTATGACAAGACAGTACCTAAAGCAGGATGTTTGATTAGGTTTCAGGTTTAAGTGCAAACAGACAATAAATGGCTGTAATTAACAACGCATCAGGACATTCAATATTAATTGTACAGCCAAGAAACGCTTAAAAACTGCAGTTCTTTGCGTTGACAATATTTCTGCTATTATTTTAAGTGAGAATGTTATAAAAATTACTAAAGTCATTGGAAATCTTCCGGGCAGAAAAAATAATTCAACATTAATATTGATGGTTTTCAATACATTTATTTATTTTTTTAAAAAGGAAATCTCCTGAAGGAACCACAATGATAGATTTAACCAAGATGGCTTCTTCTAGTCTGAAGTATTTACAGAAATTGCAATATTGTTATTTGGATTTGAACTTGATATTTCTTTCTGAATCATAATCTAATTATTCAACAATGAAGAAAAGCAGAAAAGGGTTCTATTTTTAACTCATTATACCTTTCAAAACATATATTGCCAGACAACAATCGAGCTTCTTTTCCGATAAAGTCAGTTGATTTTGGTTCCTCTTAAGGAATGATCTATTTGTCTTTGAGCTGTAAGAGTTAATATTGATATAATAAACAATTGCTCTGAATTTTGCAACAATATTTATAACCTTGAACCATGTGAACATTTCTTGGGAGTATTTCATTCAGGGTCTGTGCATCTGCCATATCAATTATTGAACCGTTTTTATTAAGCAAACTGTCAACACAATGGCAAAACAGTGAAATTAGCTATAGTTTAGAAATTATATTTTAAAATGCCCTTGAATTGTCTAAAATACATGGAAACAGAATTCTCCTCTGCAAATCCACAGTTTACACTTAACTGCCTTAAAGACTGCATTTTTATATTTAATTTATTTGCACTGTTAAGTTATCGCTGAAGTCTAATGTCACAACCCCATCTTTATCCTTTCGAATCCTACTTTATCAAATGTTACCATCTTGAGAATATATAATCTCAAGTTTACTAACCCTGCATCTCCCCAGAGCTCCATTTATGCTGGGCCCGAACACTGCACAAAAGTAGCACTGAAAGGCCTTTTGCCCCCTTTGGTACTCACAGACTCATTGGTCTTGACATTTTCACTTCATCCATGACAAATGATCTCATGACTGCGATCAGATTGCACAAGATGACCACTTTATCCACAACTAAATCATTAGCTTCCATCAGTGCATTTTCCTGATGTGCACAAAGATTCCATCCCATTAGCACTCATATCATCATTTTCCAAGATTCCGATTTTTTTTTTGATGTTGCCTTTAAAATAATGCTCATTGGCTGATAATACCTGCACATATATGCAATATCTGCTGAGACCTTTCCACTTTAGATCAGACAGGATATGAGAAGACTACTTAGTAAGTGCTTCTCAAGGGATTTCAGTGACTCTACTCAACCTCTGCCCCACTGTAAACAGTGCTGCAGATATCTCGTCTGTTGTGTATCCTTCCCTTGTTTCAGGGAAAAGACGGTGGTGGGGTTAGGGGGTTGTTGGTGATGGGCTTTGGAAATCGGAAGGTAGATTACATTGTACTGCATTACTGTAACGTTTCCTTGCATTTTATACCCAACTGCTTAGACAAACAGGAGTTGTCAATTTTACACACTTTGATACCAATGACAAATATTTACACTGCGAATGTCAATTAAATGACAGAACAGTTGGATTTTCAATATACAGATCAGAAACCCAAGCCTAATCAAAATTACTAATGATTAACTCATCTTACAATAAAAAACCTTGATGTTGAGGTGGAAAGAATCTACTTTTATTTTCACCCTGTCAATTCATGTTTGACTTAGGGCTCAGCTACAAGATGACACCTTCAAAAGTGGAGTTGACCTTCTCCTCTGTGAAGTAGTATATATGGTGGGGGCAACACTTCAAGTGATGTTCTTATTGGCACCTGCCCCTTCTTATTGGCCCAAGGACAAAGCGAAGTGGCATGTGAAGCCTGGTTCATGAATAAATCGAGGTGAGCTGGAGAAAGTGCTCCCTGTGATTTGCTTGTTGACAGCAAGCACTTAAATGGGCCTCTATGACCAACAACACTTGGCAGAGCTTAATGACTCCAGCTTTGCAACCTGCATCATTTCAGCAAAAGAACACCCTTACCATTCTTTTATACTACTTCAAAACCTAAAGATCTGTACCAACACAGTGCTTGCCCTGTCTATTGTGTCAGGTAATTGCTGGCACCCTTTATGTGCTGGGCATGGAAATTGAAAATCTGCATATTATGCTCGTCTGGTTAAAGAAATTACCTCTTTGTAAAATCTACAACTCTCGCAAGAACAAATACAAACATTTAATTGTATCCAAGATGGAAAGTGAATAAACTGATGAGGGAAACATTGAATAGATTGGATGGTGCCTTTCATGAAGTATAAATTTCTGCATATATGTCATGTCCGAATATGTCAAGCTTTTTCTTGTACCATCGGCAAAATAAATTCCAATGAATTATGTAGTTCTAATATCCCATCAAACTACTTCATACAGACTTTATCATTCAACAGCTGTGGATGAACCTCGATATATATTATGTTAATTGTTGTAACCTCATGCCACCTTTTAAAACTTTTTGTATTATTACAGGTCACCTGAGAAAACATCTACTATACATACGAGCAGATTATATCTTATACATACACATTGTGTGTATTTTGCGACAGCTTTTTAATCTTAGAGAGAAGTGCTTTCCCCAACTATCTCACCAAGATACACTATATGCTTATATCATTTGCATTGGATATCACTTAACGTTTGCCATTTTACATTGAATAGATCATAGGTCTCTCTCTCTCTCGCTCCTCTCTCTCACACGCATACACATGCACACATACTTTCACTCATACACGCACCCACACACACACACAGTTAATTCCGATATGGTTCTTCAGCTGAAATGGGAATTTCATGTTGACAGCATTGTTTGGGTGAAGAAGGCTCCACCCATTTAAAACTTTGAATCATTCCTTGTAAACAAAATGTGAATTGGTGTTGAGCAAATATTTTGAAAAAAAGTTCCCAACAAATTAGAATTAAATGAAACATTAGCATATCTGGAATGGCTTGCTTCCAATGAGATAATGAAATTATTTAAAAAATGTATTCCAAGGAGATAATTAAATTATTTAAAAAATGCAATATTCCTATAATTTTTGATCCTCCATTATGGATTTAATCATGCGTTTGGATCTTATATTGCAAATAATGGCATTAGTATAGTTAGATATTCCAAATATTACAGCAAAATTGTTCAGAAATATGTGCATTTCAATTAAAGGAAATGTTTAACAATTATGATCCCTCTCACTCCTGTGAAAGGCTGCTTTCAGTGTGGTTTATTGAGAAACTGTTATTCTATATAGTTCAAGCTGATACATTCCCCACCAAATATGTCATTAAACAAGTACTAGTAATTTGTGATTTTGTGATATTGGCAATTCTTTGTTCATCTCTGTAACAGTCTAAAGCTGAACCTAATGAATTGATACATTTATTGTTATAGAGTATTTCAAATAACTTATTCTGTTTTTTCATTCATTCTAAAAAAAATCATTCATTATAGATAAATGCTGCAAAATAGATTAGAATGATTATCTTTTCTATAAAAAGGTTGTTTTATTTTGAATGGTTTGAAAATATGATTTAAGCAGATCTCTCCATAAGAAAATATGGTATATCAAGATTGCACAAGTCTGTAACAGAAGCTAACTATATACTAATAATAACTGTCAATTTCATATTCCATCTAAGGTTGTTTATTTTCCTGCCAGTGTGCCAATACACTCACTATTTCATAAGCCAATAAAATATAAACATATCAATAGTGGAAAATACTTAATGCTTCCTATCTCCACCTGTACTGCTAATCGGAGTAATTCTAAAGCACACAGATGTTATACTTTGCAATTTTAACACAGCATGGCTAAAATGAAACTGATAAGAGTACCTTGAGGCAGCTTGATTGTTTCAAGCTATTTTGTGAATCAAAATAAATCTAATAACCATGTCACATTAAGTTGCTAATTACCACTTTTTAACATAGGAGTTTCGCTCATAATGTTACAATTGCATTTGTATAGTCTGTCCAAAAGACTTACTGGATTATTTCAAGTCTTACAATTATTATTTTAGCAATTTAAAGTCACTTAGCTATTTCTCCTCTATGCTTCAGAACAGGGGCAAATTGTAACCAGCTACTAACCTGCCTGTCAATTCTGCAGAGACTGGAAATGTGCCAATTACAGCACATGACAGTTTATTAAATGTGTTTAACACAATTATAAAATATGCCAATCTTTAGAGAAATAGAATATATCACATTTTTGCGTGTTAAAAAACATACACAAATTAAAGTAGCGATATGCTGTTATTTGTGATTTGACTTTATGACATTAAAAGTCGGTTGAATCTTTTTCAGCTTAAGTAATTTTGCATTAAAAATTAACCTGACCAGACCTTTATTCAAATGACAAATATGTGCATATAGAAGTTTTGTGAACTGCCAGCAAACAATAGGGGTCAATAGCTGATCGTCTATGTCTACACTTGTTTGTGGCCTGAAAATGTTACTTATTACAGCCTAAATCCTTTTGAAACCTATTAAAGGGATAAGTAAACAGGAAAAATGTCTCATTTAATGTTGTCAAAAATTGCACCTATTGGTCTTCACTTTCTAAATGACTAAAAAAAACACTCATCACTTTGAAAGCTGTGAACTAATAAAAAGTAATTTTATTTAAATGATATCCCTGGGAGAGATTTTAATTTAAGTGTTTAAAAATAATTCACAGCATAACAAATTGATCAGCTAACAAAGACTTATTTACAAGATTATCAATCTTTATGGTTCTGCAATATTACTTGTAACCTCTATGGGGGAAAAAAATTACCACAGAAAATAGTTGAACCTGGTCAATATTTGGTCTGTGACATGCCTGGCATGTTCATGTAACTCTCTTGTATACAAACCTTTGTTTATCAGCCCAAGCTTCACCATTATCATACATATTACTTCACAAGATGAGAGAATCCAAGGGAATTCCACAAACTGCTGAAATATGAGACTATACTTGTTTTCTCAAGTCCTGGACAAATACATCTTTAAAGTGAGCTGAGGATTTGGGAGGGGGGGGGGGGGGGGGGGGGGGGAAGAGCCTGCGTTTTCATCTTCCTTTCATCTTAGTCACTCAGTCAACCATTCACTCTGCCATTCAACAGTACTTTTCATTATGTAAAATAATGCTAATCCTTTTCCGATGCTTTCACACTTCTATAAACCTCCATTTCTCCAACTGAAAAGCAATTATATCAGTTTACGTTTCTGTCAAAAAAACAGGATTAATTCTGGAAGAGCAGAATCTCTTCCTTTTTTCATATTCTGTTATCAGAACCTAGAGAGATTATTAGTGAAGGTATTTTCACAATGCAAAGCTACACTTGCTTTTAAGCTGTGGTTTAATTGGTCAAAGAAAAACAGCTTTAGTTACTGCGGAAACCCTTTTTCAGCAACAGAAGTGACCTTTCCTTGCTAAGGTCTGAATAGAATGAACCTGAAACTGGTCTATTAATCAGAAACAAATTATGAAAGAATGCAGCTGGTCTGGTTGACACCACACTGTCTTAGGATGCACAGTAAAAGCTTAGTAACAATGTCCTCTTCATGGGTAATGAAGAACCATGACAAATGAGACAGAAAAACTATTCGTTTGCATATGCAAATTCCTATACAAAGGAAACATGTGCAAACAAGTGTCGTTGTAAGGTGGATTAGGCAAACAAGGCTTTCTTTTAGGACACTCTGCAGCCCTGAACATTAGTCAGCACAATTAACCCAGTTACCATGGGGACTAATGAAATTTTACCATGGTATGAGTTAAATTAGATAGCTAGTTATGTGTTTCCTCTACCCAATTCAAGATCTATTATTTTCTCCAGAACAATAATGCAATTGTGCTCGCCTGATCTCTGCCAACTCAACAAGCCTCTAAATTAACAATTTGCATATGTTAATATAATTAAGTTCTAATTACATGAAAGTTGTACCTTTCACTTGCACTTTCCCCAGACGCTGTTTAGCTTGAACTCCATCCAAGTTCTATACCCTAAAAGAAGGGATTTTAACTCGAAAGAAAAGAAAATCGCCCCGAGGCTTAAACGGAAGGGCCCTACACTTAATACATTAAGCCTACTAGCTTCTTATCTTTCCACTCACTCTTGCTGCTGGTGTTGTGGGTATGTGAACTGTACCAACCTGCCAGGATTTCTGACCTCCAGTCACTGCTTCAATTGTATTAGACAACGTCGCACAACGATTAACACACACTGATTATTCATTGTGAAATCATTCCAGCATTTACACTTCTACATGTGGACTGTATATTACACTCAAATGGTAAAATTACCTGCTACCTAAATATAAACTACCGAAAAACTAAGTAGAAATTACACAAATGATTATTTAATTACAATCGGTTGATTATTGGAATCAAATCTGTTCATATTGTTGACAGTGATAAACAAAACTATTTCTAGTGAATCTGTATAAAATAATTCTAAAGTCACATATTTGAAACAGCAGCGCATATGAAATAGATATAACTTTTCAAAGCAAACGAGAAAGGAATTTTAGGGAGAAAGGACAGCTTGCACGAATTAAGGAGCCTTTGTCCTTTCCCGTATGCATTTCTTTTTGCAGACTAAATTGAGCGAGCCTGCTCCACATTTTTAGGGAGGAACATTTTACACTGGCTGGAAAAAATGTTCTGCAGTGTACGAAAATTGATGCAGCTGCATCTGAACTTCATCCAGATGGTTCAAGTTCACAAAATAGTTTCACTTTTACTATTTTCTCACATTCTGATGTAACAACTGGATTGCATGCTTCCTTTCAATTGAGTGCTTCGTATGTATATAAGATAAAGAGACAGAGGGTGCGAGAAAGAGAGAGAGGTACTTGAAATTGACACTCATTCCTGGGTTGAGGCCTGTACATTCAATATCAGACCAACGGTAGTAAGAATAAGGCTACTCCAGTGAAACAGCAACTGCATTCCAACACCAGCGTATGCTCACTCTCCACATTGCTATAAAGAATGCAAGCTTCTTATTCAAGTTCACTGTAGACTAAGGTACAACCACACACATGCAACATACACAAATTTGTATGCAATAAATAAGATTTGGATTAGACTCTGCAATGTTTTGGTTAAACAATTCTCATTTTACAATTTTATTAATTATTTCTAGAACTCCAGACTGATAAATAGTGTCCTGACTCGACCGCTATTTTAACTACACTCTGCTGGCATAGCTGTGAAAGCGACATTGATCCGTTGTTAGATTTCCGCCAACATTTTAAGCTTACAAAAGTTGTTCTGTATGTTCGGAAGTATGCCTGTTCACTAAATATGCCCTAGATTTGCTCACAGTCTCGATATGCGCAAAAACAATTCAAAATCAACACCATTGTCAAGTTGCGCCACGGTGTCCTATGTTGCCGGCTTTTACCTGTCAATAAACCATCACCATGACTTCACTTGGTGATTGAAATATGAAGACCCAGCATCACTAATTATATTCAGGCTATTTATAGATCTGACTCAAACAATAGCGACTGGCAGATATACTGCTGATCCTTAATAAAGTTTGATGACATCACTTTCACATCAACAGCGATTTTTTTTCGTGATAACTTATAGAAACAAAAACAAATGACAGGCAGAATATCCAAGGGAAATATTAATATTCTGAAAATATGTAATTTCAAAAAATATTTTAGCCAATCTATTGTTGCTGAACTTTGAATTTAACGTTCTTATATCAGTGGTTGTTCCATTTTTCAAATTACGTTTTATCTTGTTGTCAAGGGCATTTTTTCTTTGTGCAAACTATATGTTATATTGCCATCTGCAGGGTTTGTTATCAAATTATCAGGGAATTTGACCTGAGTGGTCACAAAATAATTTGGTTCCTACTGTTAAATGGAAAGTAGAATTATTGATTTAGAATGCTTTTTGTTATATCATTAACACAATATTTCCCTGAAACAGCCAACAATCTGAATCTGGCTTTCTCAGGCGTTAAACTTATCATGGGTCAAATGCACAACTGAGCATGTGCTGACAGGGACTACCAGTTTCCTTGGGTCACCGTCAGTGTTTCAAGCTTTGTAAAAGAAAGAGATTAAAATAAAAGGCCGCAACTACCCATACTGCACAGAAGGATTTTAAATCACTAAGCCTTTTCTAATAGGCTTGAGACTTATTGAGGTAGAAACCATAAAAAATGAAGAAGAGAAATTTAATCCCTGAAATATTGATTTGCACATTAATATCATATAGGGTGAGGGCAATTTGGCTTCATGGAAATGACACATTGTCGACCCTTGGTGAAGTCAGATCCAATCTTACTGCTGAACATGTCTGAATCTCAAGAGTTATTAAGGGCTTTCCTTCTTGCCTTTATGAGTTTTCCTCTGCCTACCAATTCCATGTTAAATGTATTATCTTTAAGAAATAATTGTAAAACCTCAGGGGTTTTTCCAGCTAATGGAAGGGAGACTAAACCACATCAGATTCTGAAATGCAACATTAAACCCTTGCAATCAACAAAGCCACCTCAGTTCTGCATTCATCCAATGCAGGCTATAATATTGTTATTGTGGGTAATCTAATTTCACTGTGTAAGTTTTAGCTCATGGTTAAAGTGCCAAGAGAATATTATGGAATATATGAACTGATTCACCCAGCCTCTCTTATTTGATTAGCCATTTTGCAGCATAAGGTTTTCAAAAATATCAATACAAAATTAAAGAAAATTATTGCGAGAAAACAGACGTTTCTTGCACCATTTTGTAAAATGCTTGTAATTGAGGGATAAGGTTCTAATTTAATTGTGGATGTAACATGGCAAACGTCAATGACAGTACTGCATGATAATAATCTATACAAATCTCGTTCCTAATCATTCCAAAATGAACAACGTTTAATAAGTTAACCTACTGTATTTGCCACTATTGTTACGAGCCTTAGATTGTATTAAGGCCATTGACTAAATAAATTTAGGACAAAAAAACAAAGGGGATATTGTATCAACCAAAGTGTATCTATTAGTGTACAAAATTAATTAAATTTTTTATCACTTGGCATTGTCCAATTACTGAAAAAACAATCTCATCGTCCAAGAGAAAAAAGACGCGAAACAAGAACCGATTCGCATAAAATACCTCTGTCGCTATACGTGTCCCTGTGTTCATATACATAATCCATATGTACGTGTGTCTATATAGATGTGTATTTACAGCCACTGCAAAATCCATCGGATATTCCTTTTAGAAGTACAGAAAAGATTGCACCGCAGATCAACTCGCCCGTCTAAGCCGCACTGTATGTATTTTGATTCATTTTCCACCTTTATAGACATTAGAGGAAAAAAAGTGAAAGTGTTTATTTCTGGTGCTGACAGTTTTAGGCAATCGAGCTTTTCGTATCAAATAAAAATTGCCAACAATTCTCCGGGATCTTGGAAATTAAACGTTTCCACTCGACGCTGCTACACCATGCTCTTTGTGGACCTCTCTATTTTTAGCCTAGATTTCGAGTCGGATTTGTTTAGTTGGTGTCCACAGTTGCTGCTGGAGTGATGAAGGGGAGAGAGTGCGTTACATACCCAGCGTTTGCTCTGAGTTTAAACGATCGATCCCCGTGTCACTGTCGTGTCCCAATCGCAGAAGTCTGCCCCGAACGAAAAGGCAGGGCTACTATATACGAGCTTCAATAATAATCAAAAAAAAGCACAGAACACAGCGGAGTTAAGGCAATGGGAGCTGAGGCGCGGATTTAGCCGGTTGGAATTCCGAATTGTGTTAGAGAAAAAGATACTTAGAGGCACACAGGGATGAGCCGACACGGATAATGTGCGATACAAACTGGGGACGAAGAGTTTAGCTCGGCTTTTGACAGAAAGAGCAGCAGCCGCCAGTGGATACAGAGGCAGAGACAGAAGGAGACACGCACACACATACAGTCTCCTACACACACCCACCCACACACCCACCCACACACCCACACGCACACAGGCACACAGACACACACACACACACACACACACACACACACACACACACATGGGCTGATCCAGGGACCAGGGGAGCGTGTCTGCCTTCAAGCTCTTCATCATCACCCCGAGAGCACCAGCCTGCAATAAACAGCCACAACCTGCTGCGGCTGCCTTCCGACCCAGGCTGAACGAGTTCAATTCGCCCGAGCTCCGTGCTCCAGCAGCCGCCCAGCAGCCACCCACTGCCATACTGCCAGGTAACAACAAAAAAAACAAAAACAAAGAGAACTAACTGCTATTTAAAGTAGGGCACGGTCCTCCGGAAAAAGAGTGCTTTCTTTTTTGTTTAAGAGCGAATGGTTATTTGACTAAAGACTGGCCCGTGGATTAAAAAAAAATGCAACATTTCCTTTGTACAAATGATATGGGCTTTGTTAGTAATAGAATTAAGTCTGTGTTTGTTCTAACTGCTACTGTTATATCGGCTCTTTTTGTTCGGAAAAGACGGCAGGAATAAAGTGAACAGTTCGGCGATGGAGGACATAAAATTGCGAGTCTCGGACAGCCTCGCCACCTTTTTTTCCCCCCGTCTGTCTCTCTCGGACCAGAAACTGCTTCTCAGCGCCCCCGAAAGAATGAGCAAGTTCTGTCTGGAAATAGTTTCACAGGGAGGCAAGGCAAGTTGACAGCCCGGTCTGTCTCTGATGTATATCTACACGTCCCTAAAGTCACACGAACGTACTTATGTAAACACCAGGTACACCCGTTCTCTCCGGAGCGAGAGAGAGAGGGAGAGAGAGAGAGAGAAATCCTATTTAAATCGCGTTTATATAAACCATTTTGTTATGTTTGGCTAGGGAGAGAGAGACGGAGAGAGAGAGAGAAAGAGAGAGAAATATCCAGCCAAGTCTGCAATGATAAGAGTGCGAATCGATAACGCGGCTCCTTGCTTTTGCGACATAATACTGGCTTACCGCTGAATAAAGTGCAACTTACTATTTCCCCCTCGCAGCCTCTTCTTCTTCTTTATTTTTTGTATAATGACATTAATTATTGTCACATCCACTGGCCCCGGTTGCTTTTGCAATTAAACACAAAAAAAAAAAGGATCCCAGGCCAGAAGAAAGTGGGTCCTTTGGGCCGGCCCGGGTGAGCACTCTCGCCGGCGCTGCGACCGCAAACGGAAAAGGGAAACTGGAAATGAAAATCCGATATATCTTTATTCTGCTAATTATTTTGCCCTGTAAAAAATGGCTGATTAAGTTGAGTGCGCATGTGTCTTCATTACCGATGCACGACGGGAAGGTGTAATTAGCGAGGTGATCAACATTCAAAAGATTGGACTTGACGCTTTGAAGTTGAAGCCGCGGTGGGCGAGAATGGAAAAGTCATCAACCTGACCCACGGCACACACTCAGACACACACGGAGCCACGGGGAGAGAGGGAGAGAGGGGGGGTGAGAGTGGAGGGAGGGAGGGAGATGTCAGACACAGACACACACACAGACACACACACACACACACATAAGCACAGACGCAGGACATAACACAGCCCCCGGTCCCGCATCAGGACAAAGACAAACCCACACACAGGGGTTTAACAATCGCCCTGTGATTTAACACTGGCGGGAGTAAAGGGGAAGGGAGGGAGGGGGCGGTGGGGGGCGAGTGAAGTGTGTTTGTGGTTGGTGGGGTGGAGAGGGGGGGGGGCACAATTAGAGCAGCCGTGTGATTAATACTTTCTCAGACACACAAGCAGCAGATCCATTCTCACAAACTCAGGTTCACTTCAACGAAACAAAAACAAAAAGTCACATTATATACAAAGGTCTCCACACCGGGGGGATCCTAACGAAACACCGGGGTCGCCTTCTTTTTGGAAGGAAATCTGTCTGCATGTGCCTGCAGCCGCTGTGCAAATAAAATTATAAGCATTTTGAGAGCTAGAAGTAGGGGAAGTGCTAAAAATAATCGATATACAAAAAAAAAAGTCAGAGTTTCTTGCTTGAAAACGGGAGTTTGTTTTTATTAAAGGAAGAGCATTAAAAAAAATTAAAAATGCTACTTCCATAATTTCTCGGAAAAAAATATACAGAAAGAAAATCGAAACGGCGATCAGTAAAAAAAAGACAAACTCTTATATTTATTAATAAATATAATTATTCTATGTAATTACGATTTTTAAATAAAAATGACCAGTACCAGTCACACTCAAGAACTGAATAAGGTTAAAAAAAAATCAAAAACCCAGCTCGTCGCTTCCTTACTAATCGCTTATTTTCAGCGGAACACTACCTGTATTGATTGCGTTGATATCTGATCTACTGACGTGACTTTGCAACAGCAATCTAAATAACAATTTTCCTCTATTTTAATGTTTGTGTCTATATCCCTGATTGTATTTAAACTGAAATAACGCGTGGTTGTCGCGGGGGCTGATTTTGTTTGAGATAGTTCTCAACAGCTGGCAAACCCTACCTCTAATGCTGCTCTCTTCTGTCCCTCACCCTTAATAGTCGCTATCGAATAAGACACTAAGGATGTTAATCGTTATGAGAAAATCAGGAGATCACCACTTATCTGGGGGAAAATCGAAGGCACTTTATTCAGAGCTGGGCTAGAGGATATGATAAGACTGGGCGAGATGGAGCTGAACTGTAACAGCACATGTTTCTCTCTGTTCCTTTCTTTCGCATGCTATTCCTCCCCCTTTCTGTTCCATGTTGCTGTGCATTGAGAGGTCTCTATCGGGGTCTCTGTGTACGGTGGCCGCCAGTAGCCCTCAATTCGCCTCTTGATCTCTCCCCTTGTCTATCACATCGTCTCTCTCTCTCTCTGGGACTCTGATCGCTCAACATCAACCCATCACTGCTTAAATGTTAGGGACCCGTGCTCGAGACACCTCGATAACCCTCACACCCCCTCGGGGGCTATTTGCCAAAGGCGCTGTGTTAAGTATTTTTTTTTTAAAGACAAAACCTCAGTACCTTATACGAAAGCCGAAAAGAAGTCACGCATAATAGATCCGCAATGGCCAACGCACAAAACGACGTTATCCTATACTCAATAGATAAAGCAAAGAATTCCGTGCTAAGAGAAACGATTTCACATATCAACAATAAAGGTATATCGATCGGCTTGAAGTTCCAACACTCTCCAAGTTACGGTTCAACCTGCTACACTTTGTTGATTCTAAAAAAAGTAGCAAAACGCCCCACAAGCGCTAAAACTTTTCCAATAATATACATTTTTGCCATAATTTTGACCATAACATCGCCGCGTATCTTAAATTAATTTAAATCTAAATAAATCTCATGGTTAAAACGCACTTCTTAAATGTCTCACCCTCGTTCCACGATCCAATCTACTAACTCCGTTTGAATGAACGCATTCTTATAACATTGTTTTCTAAATATAAAGTGTTTTACAAACTGATCAGGATTATTTTTAGATACATTTTTAACGTATAAAAAATAGTTCGTGCATTACCTGTGTTTCATCTCGCGCTCTATCAATCCTTTATTCTTTTTGGTCTTTGTAATTTGATTTTAGGGATTTATTTTGTACACAATGTAGCAGATCTTTTTTTCTCTCTCTCTGTTGAAGGGAAATGTATACGATGAACACGCCTGGCGCCCTCTGGGGCTTAAAAGGTCATCACTTTGACAGCATTCTGACCATCATCTCCTCCCGGGTTCGGCCCATTGTTTATAAACACAGAAATATATACACCGTTTCCTATTACTTAACAGCAGAAATTTCACTTTCTATCCTTGATAATTCCAGCACCCAATGCAAAAGAAGTGCGAAATGAATAGAATACAACGTTACGTTTTCAGACCACAAATTGTTCAACTTTTGAAGGAAACAAAAAAAACCCCACATATCTTAAGATTGTTTTACCTCAGGAATTTTATCGATCCTTTCTTTCTTGAACACCGTCATTGAAAACGAACTAAAAAACGTTTGCAAAAACCCACGGATTTAAAAGGCTGACATGCCCAAAGTGTCCAGCGCTGCAGGCCCAGTAGAAAAATGTGATAAATAAATTCGGTACTGAGTGCTGCCTCTCTGAATGCGGAGTTATCTGACTTTAATTTAATATTCCGCAATCATATTTTATAACGCAAATAATTCACGCCTGTATTTCCCGCGATTCTGCATGGAACCCAAGGTTTGTGTTTAACTGCGCCTAATTCATAGCAGACATATATATTAGTGCATTGATCATTCTGTATTTAATATTACTGTATATTTTTTGTTAATATCTGTAAAAACCTTGAAAGCATTTATAGCCATACCTTCAGATTTCCTGAGATTTCGAAAGAAAACAAATTAAATCCTCAGACCAGCAAATCGTTAAATAATCTTTAATCGAGTAATATAGACTAGACGCAGCCTATGTAAAACACTACCGTTATCCAATTGATCTGGTTTGGGATCGATTCGATAAACGGAAATCTATCAAAGCGTTTAAATGTGACATATCATTTACAACTAAACATTTCCTCCCACAACGAAAAAAGGGTTATTTCATGTGTAAAAGAAACAAATACAATACTTCACTTAGTCCATTGGATCAAAGGTGTATAATTAACTTGCATTCATTACAAACTTCACAAGTACGGCATTCATTTGCGATCTTGTCTTAATTAATGATGCCTATTTAAATATTTCATACACCAACATTTTAAACGTTCGATTGTGCATTTGTGTCATCCTTAAAACGCTACAAAATTAAATATAAATAAATTACCATTTTCGCATTATTTGCGCAAACAATGTACAATGCATTCTATTCGTTTGCGCGCTTTTGTAATATGATCTACAACCGAATAATAACCTCTGATATTTACAGCAGATTTTAATTCGTATAGCGGTCTAAATTATTTTGGTGTCTCTTAAGAACAAAAAAACTGTTGCCACGATATTTTAGCACCTTGTTTGTTTAATACCACGACGCTCGCTAAATATCTTTGAACAATGTTCTGTGATGAAATGGAAACACATTTCAGATTTATATTTGCTTTGCAGGATCAAGCTAATCGCTGCTTTGGCCATGTCTGTGTCAGGCTCACACACTATTGTTTCAGGTCTCCATTTTTTTCTTCAAAAAATCCCACTAAATGGCGACTATCAAATTCTGACAATGTAAATTCGAACTGTTGCTGTACAATCGTTATTTTTATTTGTTAAAGAAAATCGATGAAATTGCCTCTAAAGTACTTAGTGAGGCGTGTTTGTACCGACTAGGGGAGAATACTAAATACAGTGGTTGGTCGATGAAAATTGAGTGGTTAGGAAATGTTTAAGTACACGCTCCTTAACGCTTGACTTGGTGACTGAAATGCTGCCGCTCTGATCTTTCTCACTCTCGCCTTTCCCTTTTTCTCAATCTTTTGTGTGCACCGTTTTTAACCAGCAGCCTCCCTTTTTGTCCACCTCCTCCCTTCTTTCATTCTGACACTCTTTCATATTCTTCTTCCTTCTCCGGACTCTTATTTCATTCGCTTTCCGCCAGCATTCTTTCACCTTTTTATTTATTTTTTATTATTATTCAGTTTAAATTTCCCCTCCTCTTATCAACGGGTTTTATTTCCTACTTACCTGTTAATCACATCCTACCTCAGTGTTGGCTTGTCTCATATTTCTATGTGATTTTATTTATTTTATCTTCCGTCTACTTATCATAATTTTCATTTTCCCCAGTGTAGATCATAACAACCTTAGAACTTCCTCGACCCCGTCACACGATTCTGTCACTTTCCTTTGATGTTTCTCTCATCCCTCAGCATCCTCGTTCTCCAACTCCAATTTTTAAAATTTCACACTTTTTTTGTTGCTATTCTTTTTCCTCTTTCTCCAGATCCTTTCTCCACCTGGTGTATACATTTCCTCGTTTTCTTTTGCTAATGTTGAGTTCCTTTCCCATCTCACTCCCTGCATGATTTACCCTTTCTCCTCCTTATATGAACACTTTGCCTCTCAGGTTTGCATTTAGTTTATTTCCTGATTGTCTCTCCCTGTTATTTCTCCGCACTGATCTCCCCTTCCCCATTGACATTCTCTTCGTTCTTTTTTCTATCCACATTCTGTACCTTTTCTCATTGTCCCTATTTTATCGCTTTACTTCTTTCCACATGTCCTCTTTTTTTATATTCTGCATTATCATAAGCTTTTCCAACATACTGATTATTTGTACAATTTCTCTATCACTCCATTTATAATTCCGGACTTTCTACTTTCATATCCTTATCTTCTTTGTCATTCTCCCTCTCGCACTCCCACCTCTCTCTCACACAACACACACACATTTTCTCTTTCTTATATATCTTTTTCATTTTCCCATTTTCTCTGTTTATTATATAATTACCTTTCTATTTTCTCCGTTTTATGTTTGTTCTGAGCTTCTCACTGCATTTACCTTATTCTATTTTGTTTTTCTTCATAAATGTTACCCATCCCTATATATTCTCACTTCTCTTTCATCTTAAAGTAAATTGGCAATTTTATTTTCCTTTCTCTTTGTTATCATTTTCTTTGAACATTTATTCATGCTCCCTCTGCATTTCTCCCTTCATTTCCTACATGTTTTTTTCATTCCTTTAGGCATCGCTCAGAATCATATGCTGCCCTTGACTTAGTTTCACTCTCTCTCTTATAATAATGCGCTCTGGACCCATATTGTCACCATTCCCCCATCATAGGAGAGACTGCCCCTTCCTGCACAAGCTCATCTCTCAGGCCACCCATCACTAATTGCCTTGATTGTTCCCCTGGCACCAACAACTGACCTATGTTTCACTGGTTGATGCCAAGGGAACCATCAAGGCAAGACTTCAAGACTGAACAAAGACTGCAAATCCAGCCAGCAACTTGCTGCAACTGCAAAACACAAATTGAAACCAAAGCCACAGTGTTCTTGTGTTTTCAAGAAAATACAGGAACTTAAAATCAGTGTTACACTTGAACCTTAGACTGTTACTTGCGTTGTAAATATTAGTCATTGTATACAATCTCGATTGAAGCTCTGCTCCAGAGCAATGAATAATATTAAAGCGATTTCAATAGTCACTTCAAGAATCAAATTTGTATCTATTACTATATTTACCACTCTTTAGACTTGAACACATGGTAAGGTTGCTTTTTATTCTTTACGATTACCCTGAGAGAATGACGTGCGCTGCAAGTAGGCACCTGTCCCGTGTAGTAAAGGTACTCTCATAATGCTGTTAGATAAGGAGACCCTGGTTTTGGAATTGGTCAAAATGAACAAACAGTGAAACACTAAGTTTCAGTGATGTATAATTTTGAGGTAAACTTTAAGGGGTGTATCACCACATAGCTGTCACTTTTGCTTTTTTTAAGTAATGGAGGAAACAGGTTTGGGAAGTACTGTTGAGTTATTGCAGTTCAATCTCAAGAGAGTACATATTGTAGCCCAAGGTGGAAGTATACATTTATGGATGAGTTGCTGCTCTTGTGGATTACTTTAACCTAGATATCAGTGAAGTACTGGAGTATTGTTGCTGCTGCAGCCATCTGGACAAATCATTACACCCCTGATGGGCATTCTAGAGGTTGGTAGCCATTGGGAATCAAAAAGCATGCCACTTACTGCAAAACACGCAACATCGGAACTGTCCATTAGTCACGGCATTTGTTTAGTTATTCTAGTTGAATTTCTAGTTCATGGTCATCCCCAGAAAGTTGCTGGCAAAGGTTCCACTTTTGAATGTCTGGGCTTTATGAGAAGGCTTCCTCCTACTTGATGCTGTTATTTTCATGCCTTGTGCTTCATCACTTAGTCTGCCACCTAACAATCCAGCCTTTGCCCTTTGCCAATGCAAAATTGGCTAACAGAAATCATTAAAAAAATGAATTCCAATCACAAAACCAGAAACCCCCAGAAACATATTGTGCACAATTTATATTGGGCATAAAATATTTTATCATATATTTTTTCACATATTTTGTATTTTGTTTTATATATAATGTCAAATGTGATTTAATAACAAAAAGGAAATAACACATCTCGTTAGAGAAACATCAAGTAATGAAATGACATCTACCGTTTGTCTCTCCAAAGATGCTGCATGATCTACTCAGTATTCCAGCATTTACTCTCTTCAGTTTATATTATGGTAGGGAGTTTTCAATTGTATAAAGTTTTAGACCATCATTGTTTAAAACATTAACCATTTAATGCATGTGGTTAATCAAGAATGCAGTTGTGAGTAATCCATTAGAATCTTCATTTGGTTGTATGATTCTAAATCATTTTATATATACAAACTGTTCAATAACATTTTTGTTGTGTTGATTATAGATTAGAAAGAATAAAAGTTCAGCAAGTGTGTGCTTTTGGTGAGAATGAAGCTGGCTAAATAACTCACCATTATTGGACAAATAATAACTTATAGTCATGCTTGTTATTAATCAAAGTTTTGCTGAAAAAAATAATTCTACTTATAAAATTCATATTAAGAGTTACTTTAAAATACATTTCCAAAAGAGCATGAGTTCAGAAATATGAAACACTTGTTCACAGAAGATGCGTGATTAAAAAACTAAAATAATCACTTTACATTTCTATTTCTTGAATAAATATAGCTACAGGGCCAATATCAGTAGCCAAATACATTCAAAGTTTATCTTATAACAGAACACAGAGAAGAGGAACAAACAGATCACTTTCAGTTTGGACCAAAGATAGACACAAATTACTGCAGTAAATCAACGGGACAGGCAGCATCTCTGGAGAGAAGGAATGGGTGAGGTTTTGTGACGAGACCCTTCTTTAGACTGATCTCCCTCCACCCTGAAGACAGTCTGAAGAGAGGTCTCGACCCAAAATGTCACATTCCTTCTCTCCAGAGATGCTGCCTGCCCCGCTGAGTTACTCCAGCATTTTGTGTCTATCATTGGTTTAAACCAGCATCTGCGGTTCCTTTATACACACTCCGTTTGGAGACAGAATTGATAGGTTCTAGAGGGATTGTTGTTGGGGTTGTTCACAATCTATATCTGTTGATCCAAGTATAATGGGTCTTTTCGATGACACCAATCTAGGTGACAGTGTGTGTTGCAAAGGAATGCCGCGAAGTGGATGTAGTAGGAATAAATGAATGGGTGAACAAATGGCATATGGAACATAATGTGGAACATAATACAAAAGTGTCTACTTTAATATAAAATAGAAAAACATTGAGTTTTTAAATGGCGTATAGTTGAATTTTTTTCATAGGAACCTCAATATCTTTGTACACAAATCACTGAAAGTTAGCTTGCAGGTACAGCAACCAATTAAGAAAGCAAACAATGTGCTGGACTTCAATGAAAGAGGATTAATGCACAAAGTTAAGACTTCTGACAGGTTCCTGATGAGATTGCCCCCGAGGTATTGTATGCGGGTCTAGTCTTTCTACTCAAGATTGAGAGACTGCAATGGAGGTTCCAATGGATTGATTGCTGGGATTGGAGCTTTGTCATGTAGTTAACCAGACTGCTGCTTTGCTCTCTTGGATTATGAAGAATCAAAGAGGGTCTCAGTAAAACATATAAAATTCTTACGTTCATCATTGGCCATCTGCAGTTAGGGGTCACAATCCCGAAGAAAATGGGTTGGCCATGCAGGATGGAAAGACAAAGAATCTCTTCTCCCAGTAGGTAGTTAATCTTTGGAATGGTTGCCAGTAAATTCAAAGCAAAATGAATTATTGTTTGGATCAATCCTGACCTTGTAGAATACCTGACAGGAATGAGAGGCAGAATGGCCTACTCCTGCATTTACTTATTCATTCTGTGCATATGACTGTTTAATACAAAAAGATTTGTTTTTCATCTTGTTCCACATATAGAAGGAAGCCAAAGCAACATATTTCGCTCATTCACACTTGTATGCCATATACATTGTGATACAGCTTGATAGAAACAGCAACACTAAGAACTTTACATAAAGCATGTGACATGGCTTACAATCCATGACTCAGCTCAGGAGCATTACTAAAAGTTGACACCATGCCAATTGAAAACATATAGCATCTACATTTTACGCTGCCTCGGAAAAGCGGCCAACATGAGCAAAGACTTGACCCATCCTTTCCCTGCACCTGTTAGGCGGAAGGTGCAGAGGCTTGAAAGTACTGACGAATAACTTCTTCCCCTCTGTTATCAGGCTTCTGAACGGCCCTTCCAAAAGTTGGGATACTGTCCAATTTATCTCTCCACTATTGTTGACATTGGAATTTGCCCATGGAACTGACGCGCAACAATACTGAGAACTATATTCTTTGTTCTGTATCTTCCTCTTTGCTCTATTGTACTTGAGTTTAACTTGTTTGTATTTATGTTTTGTACACCTGATCTAGGCATGCAAAACAAAGGCATACAAAACAAAGCTTTTCACCGTAGCTCTGTACACATGACAATCATAAACCTAAACCTAAAAAAAACCCTAAAAAGGGCAGGTCAGCAAAACCTATGTCAACCTATGTCAAGGAACCGGATCAAACGGGGTTTATCCCTAAGAGACAATCATTTAATAATTTGAGATGTCTGCTTAACATAATGCACTCACACTAAACTAAAGATCCAAAGCTCACAATTATTTCGCTGGATGCAGAGAAAGCATTCGATCAGGTTGAATGGAAGTATATGGTTAAGGTATTACAAACATTTCAACTGGGAGAGAATTTCATTCAATGGATTAAATTAATATATAATAAGCCAACGGCCAGAAGATTAACTAATAATATTTTATCCATGAAATTTCAACTGTCAAGGGGTAATAGACAAGGTTGTTCATTATCACCATTGTTATTTGCCCTCATAATTGAACCACTAGCGGAAAGTATTATAACTCATCTGAATATTCATGGATATAAGACAAAATATTCAAACAATAAAATATCATTATACACTGATGATGTACTTTTGTATATCACAAAGCCTCATATCACTATACCCAACATTTTAAATTTAATTGAGGATTTCGGTTCATTTTCAGGTTATAGAATAAACTGGAATATAAGTGAAATCATACCAATAAAACTGAAAGATACTACACATCTCATACAATTTCCTTTTAAAATAGCTGTGGAAAAATTTAAATACTTGGGTATTGAAATTACTAGAAGATATCAAGACATGTTTAAAGCAAACTATAACCCTGTACTTAAGAAACTACATAATTTAATTAAATTCTGGAAAACGCTTCCCATGTCCTTAATAGGTCGAATAAACGCCATAAAAATGATTTTTCTTCCACAAATTCTGTTCCAATGAATCCCACTATATCTACCCAAAAAGTTTAAAAAAAAATTGGACTCGGATATTACAAATTTTATTTAGGATTATAAGTCCCACAAAATACAAAGACCACACCTGAATAAACCCAAAGTAGTAGGGGGATTAGCACTCCCAAATTTTATGTATTATTATTGGTCGGTAAATATTAGAAATATGATTCAATTGTTGGATATTTCTCTTCATCAACCGGAATGGATCATTATGGAGAAAGAGGACTGCTCCCCTTTTAATATTGGTGCAATCCTTCTTTCACCAATGGCGTTGAATAATACAAACTACAACAAAAACCCAATTATACATAGTACAATCAGAATTTGGAAACAAATAAAATACAATCTAAAATTAAGAAACTTATCTCTCCTATCTCCTATTGCTAAAGACCCTCTGTTTAAACCCTCGATTATAGACAAAGCATTTATACAATGGGAAAGAGCAGGAATTAAAACTTTGGGAGATTTGTATGATATGGGAAAACTATTATAATTTAAACAATTACAACTAAAATATATCTGGGTAACAAGCAGTATTTTAAATATTTCCAAATATGTGATTATCTGAAAAAACATGCACAAGAATTTCACAAAATGCCATTAGACTTACTAGATGAAGTAATGAATACAAAGGCGGAATCAGCAAATTTAATTTAATATATATATAAGATTATACTAAATGCAGTAATACCAACAACGGAAGGTATTAGAGGTGAGTGGGAAAACAAACTATGCATAAACATTTCCAATGATAGGTGGAAAGAGTACTTATTAAATGTGCACAAATTAACGTGAGACACACTTTAATACAATTTAAAATTTTACACAGATTATACTACTCAAAAACAAAATTAAATACATTTTTCCCTAACGTTTCACCAATTTGTGATAAATGCCAGTGTCAAGAAGCTACTATAGTGCATTCATTCATTTTCTGTACAAAAATTCAAAGGTTTTGGATTGAAATCTTTGAAATTTTCACAAAACTGTTTAAAATAAAAATGACACCTAAGCCAGAATGGATTATTTTCGGAATGACAGAAGGTAGTTCGGAATTAAATGTGTATCAAAAGAATCTATTTGATTATGGCTTAATGATAGGAAAAAAGCTAATCTTAAAATTCTGGAAAAATGCGCCTATACCAACATTAAATATGTGGATTTCAACTATGTTTGAAACATTACATCTGGAAGATATGAGACTCCACCTGGCAGGAAAATCAGATTGTTTCTATCAGACGTGGTCTGCATTTATAGAATTGCTACAAAGATAGGGTGCAGGAGTACCTTGGGCCTTGGTAGGGGAGGATGAAAAACTATTGAGTTGGTGGATTCCTTTTGCGTGATATATAGAAACATAGAAACATAGAAATTAGGTGCAGGAGCAGGCCATTCGGCCCTTCGAGCCTGCACTGCCATTCAATATGATCATGGCTGATCATCCAATTCAATATCCTGTACCTGTCTTCTCTCCATACCCCCTGATCCCTTCAGCCACAAGGACCACATCCAACTCCCTCTTAAATATGGCCAACGAACTGGCCTCAGTTATAATATATAATATATATAATATAGTAACTGGCTTTTTTTTTTCTCTCTCTCTTTGTCTCGCTTTCTTTTTTCCTTTTCTTTTCTAGGGTCTATCTCTTAACCCCCTTTCTCTAATTCTTTGACCAAGGGTTTCTTCTCCCCTTTGGCACGCTCTTTCACTTTCACAACTCTTTTCACCTACTTCACTCTCTTTCTTTCTATTCTTTTTAAGCCATAAAATTATGGATACAATGATTGTAACAATATATATGTGATGTACATTGATGTATTTGTCTCTAATAAATAAAAATATTTAAAAAAAAACTATGTCAAAGAAATAGTTTAAAAAGTGACTTTAAAGAAAGAAATAGCAGATATATGGAGATTGGGGGATGGAAAGAATCCTCTAGTTTAAGACGTTGGAAATTGTGGGACATTTCAATTTGAGGATGATTATTATACCCAAATTGGAGAAGTACAAGTATATCAAAGGACCCTAGGGCCAGAGAAGATTCCAGTTTTGTGAGGAGAATTTCATCGAGGGATTTGATGAAAAGAGATTGAACTTTAATGTCAATGTTTTGATTAAATTGGAGCAAATGTATGATGGGCAAATATGAGTCTGCGTGAGTAAACTTTGTAGCAGAGTTTTGGAAGACTTCATATTTATGGGAGGTGGAAGGATCATAAGATCATAAGTGATAGGAGTAGAATTAGGTCATTCAGCCCATCAAGTCTATGCCATTCAATCATGGCTGATCTATCTCTCCCTCCTAACCCCATTCCCCTGCCTTCCCCCCATAACCACTGACACCCATACCTGGATAGACAGGTAAGCATCACATTTACAACCTCTAGAGGTAATAATGAGAGTTTTAACCACACAGGTGAGAGGAGGTCAGAGTCAGTAAATGTTATTGAGGTTAAAAAGGTCATGGTTAAGGTGTAATGTTTTATAGCACATCAAGGTCAAATTTGATACCAAGATTTTACACAGTTGCCAGGGAGAGTGATGGATTCAATATGTAGGAGAGGTAATTTGTGACAGATACTGAAGATAATGATCTTCACAATATTTTGTCAGATGAAATGAATCCAGTACTCTGTGTTCTACAATAGCCTGACAATAGAGACAGATGAATAGTCAAGAGAGACAATGGTTTGGTAAGGAGTCTGCAGAAGGGCCCTGGCCTGAAATATCACCAATCCTTTTTATCCAGAGATGCTGACTAACCTGCTGAGATACTCCAGCACTCTGTGTCTCTCTTAGGTAAAGATCAGTATCATCAAGTTATGAATCAAGTCGAGAGTGTTTAATTGTCATATGCAATGGGAATGGAACAATGACATTCTTACTTGCTACAGCCTTACAGGCTTATTAATGCAATACTACAACACATAAATATACAATAATCAATAATACAATGATTTATCAGTAATTCTTGGCCACTAGACAATAAGAATGTAAACTAAAGTGCGTGGAGCAACCAAAGCAAAATCCATAATAGATCAATGGTAGGGCAAGGTTGTGGTTAGGGTTGTGCAGTGTATTTCACAATCCTGGTGGTTGATGCGAAGAAACCGTTCTTGAACCTGAACCTCATGGATCTCAGGTTCTTGTGCCATCTTCCCAAAGGTAGCAATGAGTTAAGAGCATGGCCAAGATGGTGTGGGCCATTGATGATTGTAGTTGCCTTTTTGAGGCAGTGGTTCCTGTAGATCTCTTCGATGGTGGTCAATACCTGTGGTAGAGCGGGCAATGTCCACAATTTTCTGTAGCCACCTTCCTTCTTGGATATTTCAGTTACTGTGCTAGGTCCTGATGCAACCAGTCAGTATGGTCTCTGCCATTCAGTGACATGCCAAATTTCCTCACATTTATAGCAAAGTGGAGGTGCTGAGGAGATTTCTTTGTGATTGCATCAATGTGCTGGGCACAGGACAGATCTTCAGAGCTATACTTGCCCAGGAACTAAAAACTATTGACTCTCTCCACTGCCACCTCGTTGATGAAGATAGGTTCACGGATCCTTGGCTTTTCCTTTCTGCAGTCAACAATCTGCGTTTCCAAGTAGCTGGTGTTCAGAGCATGATTGTTGTTCTAGCATTATTTAGTTAGATTATCAATCTCTGTTCTGTACATTGACCCATCGTTACCTGTTATTCAACCAACATCCGTGGTAATGTTGGCAAATTTAAAGTTGGTGTAGGAGGTGGGTGTGCACAATCATGGGTAGAGAGAGAATAGAGCAAGGGAATGAGAACACAGCCTTGAGGTGCCCCTGTGCTGATGGTCATCGAGGAGGAAGTTTTCTGGCCAATTCGTATTGATTGAAATCAGTCAATGAGGAAGTTGAAGATCCAATTGCACAGCGCTAAGCAGAGACCCAGTACCCTGAGTTTGATAATACGTTTAGACGGGATGATGGTGTTAAACAATTATATAGTCAATGAAGAACAACCTGACGTACAAGTTCTTATTATCCAAGTGGTCCAGTGCAGAGTGGAGAGCTAGAGAGAGCACATGTGCAGTTCTTCTTCTTTTTTCGTGTGGCGTGCACAGCCTAAAGTTGATGGACAACTTGTTCTATTTGACCTTCCGCTTGTGCACGTCGAGTTGATTTCATTAGTCGAAAAAGGGCAGACCACATGAAAGTTGCAATCTTCCACCCCTCACGTGCAGTTGATTCTATCGTGGTGCGAGGTGAATTGAAGTGGGTCCAGGTCCTTACTGTGGCAGAAGCTAATATGTGTCATAATCAACCTCTCAATGCACCTCATCACAATGGATGTGATTACCACCAGTCAGAAGTCACCAAGGCATGTCGACTTGGTCTTCTTGGTCATTGGTATTATAGATATCCTTTTAAAGCAGGATTTTAGACCACAGTAGTGAGAGTCACATGTAGCATATACATGTGAGAATGAACACTTATGTTACAACAATTCAAGCTGTCAATTGAAATTTAAGTATCAAATTCAGAATGCTGATTTAATTCTGAAATTATCATAGATATAGAAACAAGGGACTGCAAATGCCGGTTTACAAAAAAAAACATACAAAGTGCTGGAGTAACTCAGCAGGTCAGGCAGCATCTCTGGAGAACATGGATAGGTGATGTTTCAGTTGGGACCCTTCTTCAGACTGATTGTGGACAGGGAGGAAGAAATTTGGAAGTGAGAAGAGCCAGGACAAAGTGTGGAGGATATTAGGTGAACACACTCAAGAGGGGAGGTCATAGGCAGGTGATTGCAGAGAGGCCAGAGATAGATATTGTCACTGAGATCCAACACATCCAATTATGTTTTAGTGCAAGATGAGAGTGATAATAAATAAAGGTTTTAACCCTTTTTAAATAAAGACTATTAACTTTTCAAATCCAGTCAATATGTTGCAATTAGGAAAAGGCACTGTCACCACCATTGGCAGATAGAAATGGTTCTTAGTTATGCTCAGAAGGAGAACAAGCTGGGAAATGGAACGGGTTAAAATATGTTGGGAAGGTATCATAAAATTTAAAAGAATCACTGATTACACTTATTAGCACTTATTAAATGGGAACTACTTTGCTCCTTCAACCCCTTTCAGTTCTCACACATCGATATTGTTCACAGTGAGAGAGTGGCTTGAAATTACAAAATAGAAAGGATGTAACAGATCAATAAAAAAAACAAAATGTCCATGTGTCAGACCGTCTTTCACCTATTATATTCATTTCTGCATTTTGAATATCATTGGTAAAGTCATTGCCTGTCGCAGTAGCCCTTGTGAAGCTGTCTTTATGAACTGTTGTTGTCTGTGTGGTTAAGGCGTTCCCACAAGGATGTTGGGATAGAAATTCCAGAAGTTTGATCCACATATGATCAAGGAATACTGATTTATTACCCATCATATTAATTCTCAGGAAAGTAATATAAAGCATTATAAAGTATAATAAAGGAAATGAAGATGGAACAGTTATACAAGCAAAGAATGAATGGGCAGAGCCATCATGGATTCACAAAATCATTTTTGATAAATTCATTAGAATTTTTTGAGGATGTGACTTACAAGGACATAAAGGGGAACAAATGGATGTCGCCTATTTAGATTCTCAAGAGGCATTTGACAAGATGTTGCATAAAAGATTGTTGTACGTTTTTTCACCCCGAGGGTTGGAACCTTCAGAATTCTCTATGCCAGGGTACTGAAAATTCTCTGCTGTCATATGTGTGATGTAAAGATTTTTAGGAACCCAGTTGAGTCAAGAGATATCGGAATCAGGTGGGAAAGTGGACGTCAAAGTCTATTCAGAATCTTTTTGGATGGTGCCTTTTGTTTTTAAAATGTGTCATGAAATCAGTCATATAGCACAGAGTGAGCTCAGTCAGCCCACCATATCCAAGCTGACCACCTATCTACACTGATCCCATTTATCAGTACTTGGTCCACAGTCTAGTATCCTTTAGCAAATCGAGTGCTTGCCCTGATGCTTCCAAAATTTGGTGAGAATTTTGTAAGAACCACCTTTTCAGGCAATGCATTCCAGACTGAAATCACCTCTGGATGAAAAAGATACATGTCCATATTTTCCTCAGTCTGAAAGGGTTTCGGCCTGAAACGTTGTCTATTTCCTTCCTCCATAGATGCTGCCTCACCTGCTGAGTTTCTACAGCACTTTTGCCTACTGTCCATATTTTCCACTGACTTTGGTGAATTGTATTGTCCATGTCTGTTATGAATGTGTTAAAGTGTTCTTAATGGGGAAAAGTGAAAGAGGATCAGTCTACGCGAATTACTTGAATTTGGTTTCACAGACATTTACATGGATACCTCATTCACATTAAATTACTTTTATTATTTTATTATTTTCACTAAAAATCTTACCTCACAAAAAAAATATTGTTCTACATCTTCCAGAACAGACAGTTTCCAGCTTTCTACTTTCCTTTTATTGAAATTATTTCCTGAGTACCTTCTGAAATGGTCTCTCTAATGTTATGGTTGTGTTTCCTTGATCAAATTATTCCAGAGGAATTTAATTCTTTGATTAATTCGCCCACAATTTTCTACATTTCAATGGAATATAATTCAAATTAATACTCACCTATTTTAATCATTTAGGTTTGAGTAACCCAGTACTATGTTTATTTCTCAATTGTGACTACCCGGATGTTACCCGGTGATGGTAAGGCAGCTGAAAATCATGGTCATTGTTATGGCCACTCTTGCTGGCAGTCACTTGTACGGACTGTTTGCAACACCACACGGAATGTCCTGTGACTGGGTCTTTCCAGGGTTTAATGTGTTTGAATATGGACTGTTTCATTATTAGTGACACTGTGGCCGAAACTAAGTTCCCATCTGACTTGATGATGGATCGAAGTGTTGAAGAAGCCAATGAATAGATGGGACCAGGGCAATGTTTAAGGAACCCCCGAGCTGAAATGATTGGCATCCAATGACTCCAGCCATCTTCCTTTGTGCCTAGCACATATTCAGACATTCAAGAGATTTCTCCTGATGTTCAATAGTCCCAATTTATTTGGGATCCACAATGCATCACAATGCAATATGGCCAAATGTCGTGGGTCATAATGTTCACCTCACCTCTGGGATTTAATAAAGAGTTACAGTCTTGGATTGGTGCAGCAATGAGTTTGTACTGGCCATCAAGTACCCATCGTTGTGCATTTGTTTGAACTACAGCTGTAATGCAGCCTGGACTCAAGTTCTACAGTAGAACTCAAACTGACCATTAGTGAGAACTTCTTGTTAAGTATTATTTGATAGCAATCTTGGTGATTTTTTTCATTGCTTTGCTGATGATTCAGATAAACCTGATGAAGGATAATTGATCGGACAGACATAATTTTGGCATTCTCTGCATTTCTAGTAGATGGCAGTGTTGTAGTTGGGCCCAAACAGTTTAGTCAAATACGTGACTCACATTAAGTTACAGCCTCAATCATCATTGCATTCAGCACACAAACTAATTTCTTGATCTATACGCCGGTGACGAGGATCTGTGACGGATGGGATGGCTAGGAGAGTTAATCACTGGAGAAAGGTCATTGCTTTATATGGAGAATTGCTCAATAGTCCATTATGTCTCAAAATGTTGAGGCTTGGCCTGTTCAGTTGGTGGAGTCACTGCATAATATGCATAGTGTGGTAGGTTCACACGAATGTCACTCCATTAGACATTGTTTGTGGTACTCCTAGCATGGTATCCAAAATTTCGCATTAAACCAAAGTTGTTCTACTAGTTTGATGACATGAGAGGAGTCGTACAGCATGGAAACACACCCTTTGGCCCAACCAACCCATGCCGACCAAGATGCACATCTATTCCAGTCCCACCTGCCCGCATTTGCCCCATATCCCTCTAAACCTTTCCTATCCATGTACCCGTCCAAATTTCTTATGAATGTTGTTATAGTACCTGCTTGAATTACCTCATCAGGCAGTTTATTCCATATTCCCACCACCCTCTGTGTGAAAAAGGTGCCCCTCAGGTTCCCCTCACATCTTAACCAATGTCCTCTGCTTCTTGATTCTCCCACTCTGGGTAAAAGACTGTGCATTCATCCTATCTATTCCCTTCATAAACTTATACCTCTCCATAAAATGATTCCTCAATCTCCTGTGCTAAAGCAATGAAGTCATAGCCTGCCTTACCTCTTCCTATAGCTTAGGCCCTCAAGTCCTAGCAACATCCTCATGAATCTTCTCTGCGTTCTTTCCAGGTTAACAAATTCCTTCCGATAGCAGGGTGACCAAAACTGAACACAATACTTCAAATGTGGCCTCACCAATGTCTTGTACAACGATATCAAAACATCCCAACTTCTATACTCAGTACTCTGATGGATGAAGGCCAATATTACAAAAGCCTTCTTGACTACCCCATCTACCTGTGATGACACTTCCAAGAAACTATGTACCTGTACTAGATCCCCCTAATTTACAACACACCCCAGAGCCCTGCAATTCACTGTGAAGGATTTCTCAAAATGCAACACCCTGCACTATTAAACTCCATTAACCATTCCTTAGCCCAACTAATCATGATACTGCTATAATTTTAGATAACCATCTTCGCTATCCATAATACCACCCACTTTCGTGCCATCTGCAAACTTACTAATTGCACCTTCTACATTCTCATCCAAATCATTGATATGAACCACCCACACCAAAAAACGCAACTGATCCCTGAGGCACACTTTTAGTCACAGATCTCCAGTCCAAAAAACAACCTTCCACTATCACCCTCTGCTTCCTTCCATTAAGTCAACTCTATCTAGTCAGCTAGTTCTCCCCGGATCCCATACGATCTAGCCTTCCACAGAGGCGTACAATACAGAACTTTATCAAATGCCTTGCGAAAGTCCATAGAGAAAACATCTGTGGCTTTGGCCTCATCAACGTTTTTGGCTACTTCTTCAAAAAACTCATTCAGATTTGTAAGACACAATCTCCCATGAACAAAACCATGCAATTTATCCCTAATCAGCTCCTGTTTATCCCAATCCTCACCAGTAACTTGCCAGCCACAGATGGTAAGCTCATTAATCTATGGTTTTCAGGCTTTTCCTTGCAGCCCTTCTTGAATAGAGGCACAACATTAGATATCCTCCAGACCTCAGGCACATCGCCTGTATCTATTGAGGATTTATATATTGATGACTTCCTTCTAATCATCTAATCCCCAACTAATCATCGACCTCTGTCACAAGGCTACTTTTAATTCTACAAACTTTAACTTTTGGTAACAATGCCTTGAATTGCTGAATTTCTCCTGAAACTCCATGAGAATCACAGTGAATGAAGAGAGATTAATTGGTGATGGTGTCCCATCACAAATTAATGCAGATTCACTTTGAAAAACTCACACTTGGTCCTTTGATCCAACTTGTCCCCATTGAAACACATCAGTAACTCCCCTATTCACCCTCCCCAAACGTAAATGTTGTGGTTACTCTTTTATTCCCATTTTATTTGTGAATTATGATCTTTCAGAATTTCCAACCTAAAGGCACGTTTCCTGAATCTAATTGGAAAATGAGGGATAACACGTTTGGAACTTTCTCACATCTCTTTTTAGACTGTTAAAATACCAGCCAAATGGCATCAAATAATTAATGATTCAAAAGATACAGCATGGAAAAGGTCCTTTGGCCCACCTTGTCCACGCTGACTATCGATCACCCGTTCACACTAATTCTATCTTAGAGTCCCAACACTCTGGGTCAATTTGTAGTGGCCAATTAACCTTTAGGATTTTGGGAGGAAATCGGAGCACCTGCGGGAAACCTATACAGTCACAGGAGGAATGTGAAACTCTACACGGACAGCACCTGAGGTCAGGATCAAATCCAGATCTCTGGCCATGTAAGGCAGCAACTCTACCAGCTATGCTACTGCGCCTGAGTTCCTAAAGTTACATTAGCACTGCCATCGTAACAGAAGCCATGAAGGAATCAAGACCACTAAAACCTGGTTGTTGCTACTGAGGTCTCTGTGGACACTTTGACCTCACAAGTATGTCAGCTTCAAAGTCTGGCCAGCTCCCAACTTGTTTCCCACCTTTGAACTCTGTATTTACTTTAGGATCTGGGCATTGCAGACAAGGCAACAATTTATTGGTCATCCCCAGTGACATTAAATAAACGGCATCTGTATTTGTAAATGACAGGTATAAGTAATTCCCTCCTTCTTAAAAAAAACAGTTGTCATCTTTTAAAACTTACACTAATAAATCTCAATGTTTAATTCCTCTGTGGATCTCTCTTCAAGGAAATAATAAGCGAGGTTGGCAATCATTTTTAAAATAATGTTTTGTATTGTCATTCGCCACATATAAGTTCCACCATGCACAGACACTCCAAAATGATCAAGGCTGTGATTTATACAAAATAAAATAATTGTCTAGGCTTTGTGATCAGCATCCGTGCATCTACTAAAAGAGCATTACAATCTATAATTTGTATTCATTATTGAAATTTAACATTTGGTAACATAATATTTCTAGGAAGTTATGGCACATAATTACCACTGTATTCCGCCCCAGGCCTCATACCTAGTCCTCACTCATGCACCAGTTTTCCACTCAATACTTTAGCCTCCCTCTGCCCAGCACTTGTGACTCCAAGCAATAGTTTCTTCTATCTTTCCTCACCGTTATTGATGTAGACGATATTTGTTGCAGTTATCAAATAATTTGTGCCTCAGATTTGGCCCCAGATCCACATGGAGTATCAAGGGAAAAGGACAGAAAGAAAGATAAAGGGAGACAAATGTTTCTGACAAGCTCCAGAACAAGGGGTCACAGTCTAAGGATAAGGGGAATTTCTTTAGGACCGAGATGAGGAAATATTTTTCACACAGAGAGTGGGGTGAATCTGTGGAATTCTCTGCCACTGATGGTAGTTGAGGCCAGCTCATTGGCTATATTTAAGAGGGAGTTAGATGTGGCCCTTGTGGCTAGAGGGATCAGGAGGTATGGAGAGAAGGCAGGTACAGGATACTGAGTTGGATGATCAGCCATGATCATATTGAACGGCGGTGCAGGCTCGAAGGGCCGAATGGCCTACTCCTGCACCTATTTTCTATGTTTCTATGTTATACAATGGGAAGAAGAGGTTTAAAAGTCATGTTGGGAAATCAAGAAACAGATAAAGTGTGTGAGAAGTTGTCTTCTATTACTTCGGCAATCCCTGATCAACTCTGGTTTTATAGGTTCTATGGTGGATAATAGGGTCAATGTAGGATCTGTAGACAGTTCTATACATGGATGGTGCAGGAGGTGGCTGACAGGACAGCGAGGTGGGTCGTTGTGAATGCCGCACTCCTTCGTCACTTACACAGGGTTTCCATGTGTTTATGATGCATGGAAGTTCTAAGTACAGGTTCCCATTCCTGGGATGTCTCTTCTCCACTCTCTGGAATTTAGGAGATTGATCTTATGATGGTCATAGACCAGGGGATATACTTAAGAGGTGAGAAAAACACAAAGGAATGGAGAAACTCATGTGGCTGGTGATGGATACAAAACATGATCTGTGGATGGATACTCCTGCACCTAACATGTTTCTATGTTTCAAGTTCAAGGTCAAAGTTACATTTATTGTCACATACACTAATTGGTGCAGTGAAATTTGAGTTACCATACAGCCACACGAATAAAATAATTACCATACAGCCATACAAATTCAAATGGGACCCTTAGTCAGACAGACCCAAAATGTTGAATTTTTGTTTCTTCCACATATGTTGCTTGACCCACTGAGTTTCTCCAGTGTTTTGTTGAAGTTTCCAACATCTGCAGTTCCTTGTGTCTCCATTCCCAAAGGTTAGTGGAGGTGTTGCACTTCTTCAAGGAAGCTTTGAGCAGATCCTTGGATTTGCTACACAGATTGAAATAGAGGGTCTGCTTTGGGAGTCTGCATTGTTGAGCATGTAAAGACATCTATTTCAGCATATTGCTCCTGTGACCTCATTTGAAGATCTCCCGTACCAATATCTATATTCAAATATCCACGCATTCAGGATTTCCACTGAAATAGACTTCAAATTTCAGGATCATAAATTTTCATGCAGTTATATATCTCGTAATTAGGAAAGTACAATACAATAAATATGATACAGTGTGTATGTTTTGCATTAAAAACAAATGTCTTACATGCAAACAGCACTTAAAAATTGTGTCACCACAGCAAAATCATAGATATTGACCTTCCGAACATCCAAGGGATCTACAGGATGTACTGCCTCGAGAAGCCAGCTAATGCCATTAAAGATCCACACCGATAGTGATCCATATTTCTAATCGAAATATATTTGTATTCTTAATCAATCCCAAGGAATGGGGCATCTTCAATTAGACTCCTACCCTTCGCTGCCCAACCTTATCTGCAACCACCCATTTCCCTCCCAAAAACCCCATCTTTCCCATTTGTCCAAACATCAGCGGTACTCAGCTTCATCCTTAGGCAATGTTAAACTTGCTCTTCAATAAACACTTTCCATCCATTTCTTGACATATTACATTTATCTTAGTCACAGATCTCTATTTTGGCTCCCTGCAGGAGAAGAACACTCAGAATATCATGGAGGGACAAAACAAAAGAGGCGGCCTTCACTCTACTCCTTCCATCTGCAGAGGAGGTGATTGGAAGACAAACTACACTGGTGATCAGAAGTGATTGGAAGATAAACTACACTGGTGATCAGAGGTGAGGCTGCAAAGCAACTTGCTGACAGAATTCTACATTATCCGTCTCCACTGCATCTTACACTCACTTGGATATGAAGTCAACTTGTAGCAAAACTGTGGATGAAGATGAACTTAAAATGTTCTTAACTTGACAGTTCCAATTAATATCTCAAATCTCCCAGGTGGTCTTTACCCTTCAAACATAACATGCTAACGTCCTAAAATGATTCCGCCTCAGATGAGTTTGCTCACTTTCAGAATGTGTTGCCACATGACATGTGCAACTTAGGTACCAAGTTGGTGTCTGCCAGTCTGCATTAGATGCCACAGAATTGTTCAATTTCTACTCAGCTTGTTGCAGCTGTAGGAATCATAAAACATGAGTGAAACATAAGCAAAGGGCAGTCTGTGCACCAACGGACATCAAATCTTCGCTGTGTGCACTTCCGAGAGATTGGAGGGCCCTGTTCCAAGCATAAGTGCCTGATGTCATAGGTGTTTCTGATGATGTCTTTATCAAGGAAAGAGTAAGAAACTGCTTGGGGCATCAATCATGCATTTGAACGATTGCATGCAGATCTTGATCAAATCTACAATGGACACAACAAACCCGTCCTGGGATCCCATGGATCTGCAAGAAATTAATCAAATGGTCATTGTAGCTAAAGCATTTGTTTAAAGATGTGTATTCCACTGAAAATTCTACTGAAAATTCCACTGAAAAACGCAGCATTTCAATATGATCATGGTTGATCATCCCCAATCAGTACCCCGTTCCTGCCATCTCCCCATATCCCCTGACTCCACTATTTTTAAGAGCCCTATCTAGCTCTCTCTTGAAAGAATCCAGAGAACCTGCCTCCACTGCCCTTTGAGGCAGAGAATTCCGCAGACTCACCACTCTCTGTGAGAAAAAGTTTCCTCGTCTCTGTTCTAAATGGCTTACTCCTTATTCTGAAACAGTGGCCCCTGGTTCTGGACTCCCCCAACACCGGGAACATGTTTTCTGCCTCTAGCGTGTCCAAACCCTTAACAATCTTATATGTTTCAATGAGATCCCCTCTCATCCTTCTAAACTCCAGCTTGTACAAGCCCAGCTGCTCCATTCTCTCAGCATATGACAGTCCCGCCATCCCGGGAATTAACCTTGTAAACCTACGCTGCACTCCCTCAATAGCAAGAATGTCCTTCCTCAAATTAGGGGACCAAAACTGCACACAATACTCCAGGTGTGGTCTCACTAGGGCTCTGCACAACTGCAGAAGGGCCTCTTTGCTCCTATATTTGATTCCTCTTGTTATAATGGCCAACATGCCATTCGCTTTCTTCACTGCCTGCTGTACCTGCATGCTTACTTTCATAGACGAACAAGGACCCCCAAATCCCATTGTACTTCCCCTTTTCCCAACTTGACACCATTTAGATAGTAATCTGCCTTCCTGTTTTTGCTACCAAAGTGGATAACTTCACATTTATCCGCATTAAACTTAATCTGCCATGCATCTGCCCACTCCCCCAACCTGCCCAAGTCACCCTGTATTCTCATAGCATCCTCCTCACACCCAGCTTTGTGTCATCTGCAAATTTGCTAATGTTACTTTGAATCCCTTCATTAAATCATTGATGTATATTGTAAATAGCTGCGGTCCCAGCACCGAGCCTTGCGGTACCCCACTAGTCACTGCCTGCCATTCTGAAAGGGACCCGTTAATCCCTACTCTTTGTTTCCTGTCTGCCAAACACTTCTTTATCCATGTCAGCACTCTACCCCCAATACCATGTGCCCTAATTTTGCCCACTAATATCCTATGTGGGACCTTATCAAATGCTTTCTGAATGTGCAGGTACACTACATTCCACTGGCTCTCCCTTGTCCATTTTCCTAGTTACATCTTCAAAAAATTCCAGAAGATTAGTCAAGCCTGATTTCCCCTTCGTAAACCCATACTGGCTCGGACCGATATGGATAAAATAGCATTAGGGTTGTGTTATTAGTATTCGCCATGCAAAGTCTGCACTACTGATCTACGGACATGAGTCTCAATTCTACCATGGCAGCTGGGGAATTTAAATTCAACTAATTATATAAATGTGGACTGAAGAATAATAAGCATCTACAGTAGGAACCTTGAAACAATCAGATTGTCATAAAAGTCCATCTGGTTCACTAATGTTCTTCAGGGTAGGAAATCCGGCTTCCTTATCTGTTCTGGTCTATACCTTATTCCAGACCCACTAATATGCTTGAGTCATAACTGCTTCAATCCAGGGCCAATTAAGGTCTTAAACTGGAACAAGGCCAATTTTGGAGGCATTAGACTGGGACTTGCAGAGCAGAATTGATTTGTTTGTTTGTGGGTGGAGGGATGGCTGCTAAATGGGAGGCTTTCAAAAGTGAGACAGGAGCAGCATGTTCCTATTAGATTAAGGGCAAGGCTGGTAAATCTAGTGAATCCTGGTTGACCAGAGTTGTTGAGAGTCTGGTCAACTAAAGGAGAAGGCATACATCAGATGAAGACAGGCAAATCCCTCAGTGAGTTTAAAGATATCGGAGCACAGTTAAGAAGGCTTTTAGGAGGGTACAAAGAAAACACGAAATGTATCTAGCAGGCAAACTAAAAGGAATCCTGAGAGATTTTACATGTACATTCAGAGGAAAAGGGGGCTGTGGAGAGAATAGGATCCCCTTGCAGATCAGCGTCGCTGTCTTTATGTAGAATCACAAGAGATGGGGGCAGATATTAACTGAATATTCCTCATTCGTTTTTGCTGAGGAGAAGATCATGGAAGCTAAGGAATTGTGGCACATGAGTTGTGGTGTCTTAGATGACTACCAAAAAGGAGGTAATTACAGTTTTAAAGTGCATTAAAGTAGAGAAAAACCCAGGATCTGACCACGTGAATCTCGGACCTTGTGGGATGCAAGTAAATAAATTGTGGAGGCCCTTGCTGAGATGCTTGCTTCATCTTTAGCCATACGTGAAGTACTGCAGGTCAGTGAGTCTGATGTCAGTGCTGGGAAAGTTGTCGGAGGGGATTCCGAGGGGCAGGGATTATGAACATTTGTACAGGCAGGTACTGATTGGAGATAGTCAGCAGAGCTTTGTGCATGGGAAATTATATCTTACAAATCTGATAGAGTTTTTTTTGAAGAGACCACCAAGAGGAATGATGAGGGAAAGGCAGTTTATATCATCTACGTGAACATTACCCGAGCCTTTGACAAGGTCCTGTGTGGTATGCTTGCTTGGAAGGATAGATTGCATGGACTCCAAGGTGAGGTAGCCTATTGGTTTTAAAATTGGCTTGGTGGAAGGAGTCAAAGGTAGTTATAGGAGATTGCTTTTTCAATTAGAGGCCTATGTGTCACATGGGTCTGTGCTGGGTCCACTGCTTTTTGTTAACTACAATAATTATCTGGATGACAAATGTAGTTAACATTGTTAGTAAATTTGCAGCTGACCCCAAAATTGGTGTTACAGTGGGGGGAGAGAAGAGGAGGGGAGGTGGAGGGGGGTTACAGTGATGAGAAAGGATATCTATGTTTACAACAGGATATTGATCAGTTGGGAAAGTGGGTCAAGGAAATACCAAAGGAATTTAACTCTGACAAGTATGAGGTTTAAAGTTGGACACTTTTATCCTCCTTCCCATTCCTACACAGACCTTTCTGCCCCCAGTCTCCTCCATTGTCAGAGTGAGGCTAAATGCAAATTGGTGGAACAGCATCTCATATTTTGCTTAGGCAGCTTACAGCCCAGTGGCATGAATATTGATTTCTCTCACTTGGCATTCCCTCTCTCTCTCTATCCCTCCCCCACCCAAGTCGCACTAACTTCACATTTTTCACCCTACAAACGGCTTACAATGGCCTGTTTCCTTTATCATCATTACTTTTTCGGCATATCTTTTATTCATTGTACTTTATCTCCTGACATCGCTGTCTATATCTCTCGTTTCCCTTATCTCTAACCAGTCTGAAGAAGGGACTCAACCCGAAACTTCACCCATTCCTTCTCTCCAGAGATGCTGCCTACCCTGCTGAGTTACTCCTAGCTTTTTGTGTTTATCTTCGGTTTAAACTAGCAACTGCAGTTCCTTCTTACACATGTAAGGCTGAGGCTCTATAAGGTGCTGGTAAGGCCGCATTTGGAATATTGTGAGCAATTTTGGGCATCATATCTGAGGAAGGATGTGCTGGCTATGGAAAGAGTCCAGAGGAGGTTTACAAGAATGATGCCAGGAATGAGTAGGTTAACCTATGATGAGCATTTGTCGGCTCTGGGCCTATACTTGCTGGAGTTTAGAAGTATGAAGGGGACCTCATTGAAATATGCAGAATAGTGAAAGTCTTGAATTGAGTAGATGTGGAGAGGATGTTGCCACTAGTGGGAGAGTCTAGGAGTATAGGTCATAGCCTCAGAATTAAAGAATGTACTTTTAGGAAGGAGATGAGGATATTTTTTTTAGTCAGAGGGTGATGAATCTGTGGAATTCTTTGCCACAGAAGGCTGTGGAGGCCACATTAGTGGATATTTTTAAAGCAGAGATAGATAGATTCTTGATTAGTACGGGTGTCAAAGGTTATGGGGAGAAGGCAGGAGAATGGGGTTAGGAGGGAGAGGGGTTAGAAGATCAGCCATGAGTAGATTGGAGAGGCCAAATGGCCTAATTCTACTCCTATGACTTATGAATACAATAACAGCCATAAATCATTAATAAATATGTATTACTTTGCAAGTAATGTTAGACTCAAATGAGCGATTTTATATTGTTTCAGTTTTTTCCTCCTGCATGCAAAAACCAAGATGGTTATCCGTGAATTAGTTGTGCTTCCGGATTGATGCTTAATAGGTCTCCAGTGAAGGACTAATGTTTAAACCAGACATTTTAGGTTAATAGTTGATTTCTTGGACAGAATCATTGATATATGACAATTATTTTCTTACCTGCATCTGTTTAATTTTGGAAATAATAAATTGACTAGAAGAAGTAAATAGATCAGAAAGACTTCTTAGTAAATTACTGTCCCTATGAATCACATTGCAATCTACGTCCAAATGCAGTGTTGACATCTGGAATAAATCCTTTGTTGCTTGCAACCTATATTTAAATTCCTCCACGAATATCTAACAGTGAATTACTTCCTTTGATCTTACTTTTAAATGGAATATTGTTATAAGGAAGAAGTTCGTAGTTTGTTTGGTAACTGGAATAGGTGGAAGCAAATTGAAAGACTGCCTTCTGAGTATATTGCAATAATTTTGTTACCGATTAATACTTTCTTTTGGCTATTACATATCCCAAGAGGCGTTGTACATGTGCATCATTTCTGGTTAGAATCATAGTCATGCTGCGTGCAAACAGGCCCTTTGGTCCAACTTGCCCACACTGGCCAACATGTCCAACCTACACTAGTCCCACCTGCCCATGCTTTGGCCCATATCCCTCTAAACCTGTCCTATCCACGTAATATTATCTGCTTCAACTACTTCCTCCGGCAGCTCATTCCATACATCCACCCCCCCTTTGTGTGAAAAGGTTAGCCTTCAGGTTCCTAATAAATCTTTCCCCCCTCATCTTTAACCTTTGTTCTCTGCTTCTTGATTCCCCTACTCTGGGCATAAGACCTCTGCGTCTCCCCGATCTATTCCTATCATGATTTTATACACCTCTATAAGATCACCCCTCATCCTCCTACACTCCAAGGAATAGAGTCCTAGCCTGCTCAACCTCTCCCCATAGCTCAGGCCCGCGAGTCCTGACAACATCCTCATAAATCTTCTCTGGACCCTTTCTAGCTCGACAACATCTTTCCTATAACATGGTGCCTAAAAACTGATCTTTTGTTTGTTTCCTTTAGCTATTCATCACAAGAGACAGCAGATGCTTTCTCTGCAAATGTGCAAGACTCATAGTGGTGAAAAATGTTATATCGCTTCCCGTGTAAGTTCCACAGATGGCAGTGAATTCCAAAAGCAAGAGAAATATGACTGTAGATTCCCTATTATCTTACATTATTGCAGAGACATAATCTATCTCAATATGCTTCCCTTACGGTTTCCAATTCCTTAATGAGACGATGAGAAGTGGATGAATTGATGGTCAGACTTTTATGATGCCATAAGTAGGTTCAAGCACTCATCATAGGTCCACAACTCTGTATTTAGTGACCTTTGACCTTGATTTCATGACCTCTGCCAATTACATCACTAAAAGAGGTCATGGCTCTCATGTGAGCTAATGCAAGAATGATGTCAGAGGCTTTCCCCTAAATTAGAGCTCACCTTTACTATAGACACCATGTTTTTTTTATTTGTCATATTTAAATTTAAGTAATTGACACAATTATTTGGCAAAGTAGCCATCACGTCTGACACCCCTCAGATCAAAGAAGCGGTCAGCAATGCACAAACAAGTGATGGAGACATTGTTTGAAAAAGTTGCTCACGTTGAAACCCATCAGTTTTTGTAGATTGCCCTAAACTCTCTGGGTTCATCTTGCAAACTACTATATGCTTACCAATGAACATGTTCATAAGATCATAAGGAATAGGAGTAGAACTAGGCCATTCAGTCCATCAAGTCTTCTCCGCCATTCAATCATGGCTGATCTATGTCTCCCTCCTAACCCCATTCTCCCTCCTAATCAAGAATCTATCTATCTCTGCCTTTAAAAATATCTACTAACTTGGCCTCCACAGTCTTGAGAACTCTACTAACTTTCTTAATTCTTAATTTTCTACCAACTCTACTATCTTTTAAAAATAGGTTCACACTTTATCCTGACAGGGAATACCATGTGTCTTTCATATTGGGACATTTCACTATAGCATGATTATTTATGTGCCGAGGGCAAATGTCCAACAGGTTGATCAGGGATCCCTAGCACCCTCTGCAGTAACATTTGATATTCCTGGATTGCTTTCCTAGAACTTGCTGAACTTTGACCCACTGTTGCACTGTTCTGTGAAACTTATCAATAACCTGATTGCACTACACAAATATTCTTAATGTTGATTGTCGATCTGGGGCCTCAGAACAAGTCATCCAGGTTGTCTGCATTTTGTGGTCCATTGCTTGCTATCAAATGTTGTGATTCACTAAGAACGTGGTGAATGCCTCAAAAGAGTTACACAAAGCCAACAGAATCTATTTCCAGAGGTTACTGCAAACTCTCTGCCAGCTAAGTGTTATCAGTGAGCTAGATTTATACCTATACTTTATACACACTTGAACCATTCCCATTGCAATACCATTCCTGTTATTAGTCTTGTTTCTGAACATTAATTGATACTTGGCTCTCTTCATAACCACCGAGTCTGTGCTGACCAGCGATCCCCATACACTAGCACTATCCTACACACTAGGGACATTTTACAATCTGTACCGAAAGCTAATTAACCAACAAGCCTGTATGTCTCTGGAGTTTAAGAAGGAACTGCAGATGCTGGAAAATCGATGGTAGACAAAAGTGCTGGAGAAACTCAGCGGGTGCAGCAGCATCTATGGAGCGATGGAAATAGGCAACGTTTCGGGCCAAAACCCTTCTTCAGACACTCGGGAATGGGAGGAAACCGTTGAACCCAGGGAAAACCCATAAGGTCACGGAGAGAATGTACAAACTCTGTCTAGACATCATCCCTCATCAGGATTGAACCCAGGTCTCTGGCACTGCAAGGCAGCAACTCTACCATGGCTAATCTCCATGGGACTTTATTCTAGTTGGCGCTAAATTTTGAACATGTTGAAAAATTCTCGGCGACCATAATGAGCCCGTGACTAGTTCCCAAAATGCGGAAACTCCTCATGACCTATGAAGGCGACTACCTGGCAACCACTCGCGAACATGTGGCGACCATGTGGCGACTGCATAGTCTCCTGCAGTCGCCTAAAAATGTCGCCTAAGTGGGACAGGCTCATAAATGACACCTGAATCCCTGAGATTCAAACAAGAATAGCAAAATATGTAGCTAAACTGGTAAGGTTACTGAAGATCTTCTGACATGCTGTGCAGAAGTTGCTGATGGTCCCAGTCAACACCACCTTCCTCAACTGGGCCTGTAATTTTTGTCCTCCCTCCTTCAGTGTCAAATATCTGAATTCTGCCCCATTTCAGACTGAAGCAAATTCTTTATGTAAGTGTCCAAACTTGGGAATTCTGTTATTTTCCAAAGCGTTTCCAGAGTTAATTCTCTTGAATTCAGCACCTCAGTTCTTAGATAACTATGACCATACCACAATATAATTCGACAGCAATTTAAGTATGGTAGCAGCATATGAATGCTTACTAACTGCACCAACTCCCTCCCTCACCCCCCTCATCATCACTCCTGAGGATTAACTATATAGAAATGACACAAATAACCTACTTGCAGGAACCCAGGAAATGCACTTAAGGGGCTATCTCATTTGGGCAACCTAACTGATTTTTTCCAAGGCGACCTCTTTTTACTCGCGGGCATTTTTTAACATATTGAAGGCCTCGAGTACACGGAGACCAATCTCGAGCATGAAGGAGAATTACGAAGACCTCCTACGACCACGTGTCGACCATGCTGCGAATATGAGTCGAGGGCAAACACGCCAGAACTCGCGGATTAGGTCGCCCAACAGGCCCTTTAGGTCACAGTGAAAGGCAAAGTGTTTTTTCTTCCTGCTATGGGGGGAAATAGAGAGATCCATCCCATGAAATGGTTGGCATTTATCATTTGTTCAAGTCTCTTCTCTTTTTTCATTTTATGGTATTATCAACAGGCTCAATCGTATTATTGCCTGACACCTCACTGTCACCTCACTCACTGCCAGTCATCAATTAAAAGCATAATTTATGCATTCAATATATTTCTAATTCAGCATCAAAATTCTTGATGTTTTCATAAATATCATTTTAAAACATTTCAGATTTTTTGAGGCAAAAGATTTATTTATGTAAGACAAGAATACATGAATGTCACAAAGGAGAACCATGAATTCAAAATGCATTACAGGAGCAAATTATAAAGGCTTTATACTATGAATAAAAGAACATTTTGATATTTCCCTCAATGCCAGGTGAAGGACTCTTTTCCTACATCCCCTTTGAATTCTCATTTATATAATAAAAGCCATGAAAGCACATTAACCTCTTAATACTTTAAATCATGCAACAATTAAGAAACCAAACTGAAGAAGAATCTTGCGTTAAATTTAAAAGGCTGCCTTTTAAATATAGCATAAAATTATCTGGAATATAATAGCCACAGCCTCATTGACTTCCTCAAACAAATATGCCAGTAACATTTTTGAAGGACAAATCATGGTTAGAAGCATTAAAATAAAAATGCCTTGAGATGTGGGAAGCATTGGCAAGGCCATATTTATGCCCCATCTGCAGGTTTGCTGAGAAATTAGTGGTGCATTTATGCTTTTTATCTTGAAGAGTTTACAGAATGACACGCTCTAAATCCCAGGCTAACCTTTTGGGATCAAGAGAGTTCAAGAGAGAGCTTTATTGTCATGTGTCCCTGAACCGATCAGTGTGTCCATATACCATTGCATAAATATATTCACACATGAATAATTAAACTGATAAAGTGCAAATAAACAGATTATTGGCTATTAATGTTCAGAGTTTTGTCCGAGCCGAGTTTAATAGCCTGATGGCTGTGGGGAAGAAGCTGTTCCTGAACCTGGTCATTGCAGTCTTCAGGCTCCTGTACCTTCTACCTGAAGGTAGTGGGGAGATTAGTGTATGGCCCGGATGGTGTGGGTCCTTGATGATGCTGCAAGTCTTTTTGAGGCAGCGACTGTGATAGATCCCCTCGATGAATGAGAGGTCAGAGCCGATGGACTGGGCAGTGTTTACCACTTTTAGTAGTCTTTTCCACTCCAGGGCGCTTAAGTTTCCTAACCAAGCCACGATGCAACCAGTCAGCATGGTTTCCACTGTGCACCTTTAGAGAGAATCCTCCTTGACAGACCGACTCTCCTATTCTTCTCAGGAAGCAGAGGCGCTGATGTGCTTTCTTTATGATTGCATCAGTGTTCTCGGACCAGGAAAGATCTTCAGAGATATGCAGGCCCAGGACTTTGAAGCTCTTGACCCTTTCCACCATCAACCCGTTGATATAAATGGGACTGTGGGTCCCCATCCTCCCCCTTCCAAAGTCCACAATCAGTTCCTTGGTTTTGCTGGTGTTGAGGGCCAGGTTATTGTGCTGGCACCATTTGGTCAGTCGGTCGATCTCACTTCTGTACTCTGACTCGTCCCCATCAGTGATACATCCCACAACAGTGGTATCGTCAGCATACTTGATGATGGAGTTCGCACTATGACCGGCTACGTAGTCATGAGTATAGAGTGAGTACAGCAGGGGGCTAAGCACGCAGCCTTGAGGTGCTCATGTGCTGATTGTTATTGAGGCTGACACATTTCCACCAATACGAACTCTCTGTGGTCTGTGAATGAGGAAGTCGAGGATCCAATTGCAGAGGGATGCACAGAGACCATGACTGACCAAGAATGACTTGCTTCAACTCTAGGGTACTGTGGGCTCTGATGAGGTTAATGAGCATGAGGTTGGAAATGCAGACTATTTCTAGATGGAGTAGGGAATGGCCTACAGGGCAGTAGGTGGGTAATCTGAGGTGTGGGTTTTCTTTTGCCAATAGTACAAGGCTTCTTGGTGTTTCCAATTCATCGACTTGAGGATCTCAATATGGTCCCAAATGCTTTGTCACCACTTTCAATTTACCAGGAATTGATAGGAGTCAGTAAGAATGTTACATGTTATCAAGTAGCGATTGAGCCCATCCTTGAAATTTTTCCCAAACATTTCCCAGCTGAGAAAACACAATCTGCCAGAGGCAATGATGGTCCAATTTTATACTGCCTTCGTAGAGTCTGTCCTCACCTTCTCCATCATGGTCAGGTTTGGCTCAGCCACCAAGCACGACAACCGGAGGCTGCGCTAATCGTCCGGTCAGCTGAGAAGGTTATTGGCTGCAACCGTCCCTCCATTGACGAACTGTGCACTGCAAGGGCCAGGAAGCGAGCGGGTAAGATCATCTCTGACCCCTCTCACCTTGGCCACAAACTGAAGCACTTCCCTCTGGAAGGCGACTCCGGACTGTCAAAGCTGCCACAGCCAGACATAAAAACAACTTTTTTTTCCACAAGTAGTTGCTCTACTCAATAACCAAAAGTCCGTAGCCTCATTTTGCTTCGGTATTTTATTTAATTCACATGTTTAAACTGTAATGTTTTATTATTAATGTTTAATGTTTTATGTGTCATTCTTAAATGTTACTGCATGTCGTGTTGTTACTTGCGAGCGGAGCACCAAGGCAAATTCCTTGTATGTGAATACTTGGCCGATTCATTCATTCACATTTCTGCTTTAAAAGAAAATTGACTTTCTCTCCCATCTCCAAAACTAACACTTGAAGCAAAAGACTTGCAGAAGCTGGGAATCTAAAACCAAAACAGAAGATGCTGAAGCTATTTATCTGTCGAGAGAGTAAATAGAGTCCACAGTTCAAATCAATGACTGCTTTTAGAGTTTACTTTAGACTTTGGAATTTAGATATACAGCCCTTCAGCGACCAGTCATCATCCCATACGCTAATATACCATCCTACATACTAGGAACAACTTATTATATTACCATTGCCAATAACCAACAAACCTGTGTGCCTTTGGAGTGTGGGCGGAAACCAGAGCACCTGGAGAAAACTCACGCAGGTCACGGAGAGAACCTACAAACTCCGTACAGACAGCACCCATAGTCAGGATCAAACCTGGGTCTCTGACGCTGTTCGGCAGCAACTCTACTGCTGTGCCACTGTGCTGACTGTTCATCATCATATAAGTGATAATTCAAAAAGGGATGCAGAGAAAGACACCACCGGAGATTTTCTCCAGGCCATGGTGGAAATATTAAGAAGGTTTTGATGAAGGATCATTGAGCTGAAATGTTGACTGTTTCTCTCCCCAAAGATGCTTTCCAACCTACTGAGTATTTCTGACATTTTCTGTATTTGTTCCAAATTATAATGTTTGGGTCACATTTGTGAATCTGCTATCTGGATATCTTTGGATCTGGATATAGGTTTGCATTTGAACAATTGAGGAAATCTGTCCAATTTAAGTTGGACCAAGGCCTGTTTCCATGCTGTACGACTCTATGTATACAATGGTTCCGCAGTGACAACAATGCACAAACATATGACCAAAAAAAAGAAGCTTGATAAATAATGATTGAGGTTATTTTTTCATTATTTGCTTTTCTTACAACGTATTAGTATTGAATATCTGGTAAGGAATCACTACATGTACTAGGTACATTGAATGGATTGTTCCTTAAACATAAAGTGAAATATCACACAGTAATGTAAAAGGATATGATTTCATAATTACTTGAAGCTCTTGTTTTACTTTCCATTTGACTAGAATTTGCATTCAGAGATTTTTGTTAAAAAGAATGCAAATGTAATTGAAATTAACATTAAATTGGAGCTAACCAAAGAGTTACATAGCAAAATGGCATTAAAGCAATTGAATACACATTTTGCAGCTTTAACCTCTTTCACACTTTGGAGCACATGGGAATACATTTTTTAACACCTTGAAAACATTTAGTTGATCAGAGAGAGCCAGATGAATTTGTTAAAGGTAGGTTCTTACTGATTAACAAGACTGATGGTTTTAATGAGGTGACTAAAATAGTGGACATGGGTATGCTTTCAGTTGCTGTCAGGAAGGCATTTGATAAAGTCTCTCATACGAGATTGTTCGGCAAAGTTATAGCTCGTGGAAGTGAAGTTAAATGATTGACCTGACTAGGAAAGTGGTTGAGCAATGGGAGACGCAAACCAGGTACTCAAACTGGCAAGATAGGATTAATGGTTTCTTGGAAAGGTCTGTGTTGGGGCTGGAATTGTTAACAATATTTATTACTGAACTAAATAATGGAGTTGAAAGTCACATAATAAAATTTATATGATGGCACGAGCTTGGGCAATATCCTAGGCAGTGTATGTAGAACCATCAATTTACGAAGGTATTAAAAGATTAAGCAAATGTGAAATAACTGTGGCAGATGGTTTTCTGTGTATTCATTGTGAGGTCTTCCCCTTGCACCAAAAAGGAAGGCAAATAGTATTCTCTCAGTGGAGGGAGCAAAAAGCCGTTGAGTCCAGAGACACTTGGTATCTATGTACACTGAACAATAAAATGTCATGAACTGGTACGGAAAAAATAATCAAAGACAGCTGATTGAATTAAGGCCTTATGCTGGAAGATGAGAGGGTAGACATTTCAGTGCACCTGGAATGTTGTGAGAAGTTTAGGTTACCTTGTTCAACAAAGGACTGAGCACGTGGGCCGGACGTGACCTGCAGCTGTACGGAGGACACCCACGGCTATGCTTTTTCAGGCCGACCTTGCAACACTGCCAGGACAATGGGCTTTCATTGCCAGGTTAACAAATCTGCATTTACAACGATCGGGACTTGAAAATGGTGTTAAACCTAGCGACTCTTATATACTGTCTCAGTGTACTATTTCTATACACGTACTGTATCTAAGATGTCTTTATAGATAATAATACTTGTACTGAACTGTGTGCCAGAAAGGAATTTAACAATACCTCGGTACATGTGACAATAAAGTTCCAATGAACCATTTCACCATTGAATGCTATTACAGGCCTTGGTAGCAGCACATCAGAAATATATGATATAAGGACTCCCAGGATTAAAATATGAGGAATAATCTTTCAAAGATCTTTTAAAGTATGAAGGGATAATTAGATTGAAGCTTGCAAAATATTAAGAGGAATCCGCAGACACTGGAAATTTGATTATAACACAAAGTGCTGGAGTAACTCAGTGGGTCACTCTTTGGAGAGTACACTCTCCGTGAGATAGGTATACTCTCTGCGAGATAGGTGATGTTCTGGGTTGGGACCCTTCTTCAGACTGAAAGGGTGTCCCGTCCGGAAACGACAGAGGTTGAGGGGAGACTTGAAAGAAGGTTATAAAATGATGAGAGGCATAGATAAGGTAGACAGTCAGAACCTTTTTCCCAGGGTAGAAAATGTCAAATACTCGAGGGCAGAGCTATAAGCTGAGTGGGGGAAAGTTTAATGGAGATGTGCGGGGCAAGTATTTTTACACAGAAAGTAAAATGGTAGTCCGTTGGAGAGATTACAAGGATGTGTTGGGGAGAGGATGGGGCGGAGATTAACCTGATGACATTGGCAGTGAGGTAAAATGATGGGGGTAAGGTTGGGTCCCCTTTAACTACAAACAAAAAATGTTCTGCTTCAGATTGTGGGGCCTTAATCTTTCGTGGGCATTTATAGTATTACGTTCAACTTTGGGCATCATGTTATAGGAAAGATGTTGTCAAGCTGGAAAGGGTGCAGAGAAGATTTACCAGGATATTGCCAGGACTTGTGGGGCTGAGATATAGGGAAAGGTCAAGCAGGAAGAACTCTATTTCTTGGAACGCGAGAGAGTGAGTAATGGAGGTGTACAATATCATGAGAGGAATAGATCAGGTAAACACGCAGAGTATCTTGCCCAGAATAGGGGTACCAAGAACCAGAGGATATAGGTTTAAGGTGAGGGGGGGAAAGATTTTATAGGAACATAAGGGGTGACCTTTTCTACACAAAGGATGGTGTGTGTATGGAACGAGCTGCTGGAGGAGGTAGTTGAGGCGGGTACCTTTGCAATATTTGAGAACAATTTAGACATGGTAGGATAGGTTTAGAGGGATATGGGCCAAATGCAAGCAGGTGGAAGAGTGCGAATGGGACATTTTGGTCGTTGTATTGCATACACCTGGAGTATTGCGTACAGTTTTGGTCTCCAAATCTGAGGAAAGACATTCTTGCCATAAAGTGGGTACAGAGAAGGTTCACCAGACTGATTCCTGGGATGTCAGGACTTTCATATGAAGAAAGACTGGATAGACTTGGCTTGTACTCGCTAGAATTTAGAAGACTGAGGGGGGATCTTATAAAAATTTACAAAATACTTAAGGGGTTGGATAGGCTAGATGCAGGAAGATTGTTCCCGATGTTGGGGAGGTCCAGAACAAGGGGTCACAGTCTATGGATAAGGGGGAATTCCTTTAGGACCGAGATGAGGAAAACATTTTTCACACAGAGTGGTGAGTCTCTGGAATTCTCTGCCACAGAAGGTAGTTGAGGCCAGTTCATTGGCTATATTTAAGAGGGAGTTAGATGTGGCCCTTGTGGCTAAAAGGATCAGAGGGTATGGAGGGAAGGCAGGTACAGGATACTGAGCTGGATGATCAGCCATGATCATATTGAATGGCGGTGCAGGCTCATAGGGCCGAATGGCCGACTCCTGCACCTATTTTCTATGTTTCTATGTTTCTATGTTGTGGGAGGAATGTGATGATGAATTTGTCACTTGACACTGTCAATGATCTGCTTTCATTTTGGTCTACAGCCACCTGAAAGGATACACTAATAGCTGTGCAGGCCAAGTCGTTGGGTATTTTTAAAGCGGAGATTGACAGATATTTTGATTAGTACGGGGATCAAGGGTTATAAGGATTAGACGCGAGAATGGGGTTGAAAGGGAAAGATAGATCATGGCGGAGTCGACTCGATGGGGCGAATGGCCTACTTTTGCTCCTATGATATATGAACTTATGGACTTATGGATACCCAACATCTAATGCATAGTAAAGGAAGCTTGGAAGAGCAATTGGATTGCAATAACACCACATCCATCCAATACATTCTCAAAGTGTGCCAAAACCCAGCTGTGGAAACTGGCCAGCTTAGAACTTAAAGTACTGGCAAAAGCAAAATCATGACTCAATAGAAAGTAGTGCATAATCATTAGTGTCATGAGACACAAATTGATAAGTATTAGGCTCTCGGTGGTTTGGGTAGCAGAAGATAAACAGTGCACATGTATCAAAATGTTAATGGGAGAAAAGTTGAGTATAAAACATCCACACCGCATTATCAAAGAATGTAATCTCATCGCACTTATTTTAAATTACTACTGAGATTTCTTTAAAGGACAGACAATTGGTTAATCACACTATGTATACAATTGATTGTCATGTCGTACACGCTGGCTTGGAGTCACTGTTCTCGTAAGCCAGGATTGCACCACAGACTTGGTGAAAAGCTGTCCATGAAGCATTTCAAATTTGAAACATCCCAGATAATCAATCATTCATTCCTTTCCTTCTTCTGCCCTTTCCAAGAGAAGTTGATGCTCTCCAGCATTGAGACTATATTAGCCATATTATTCAAAGTATTAAAATTGTCATTCACACATAACATGAGATGCAAACCGTGACAAACTATTCACCCCACACAAATTTGCAGTAGACATCCCTTGCCATGTGGACTTATCAGAGCCTGACTGCATTGTTACAAGTCTAAGAATGTGAGTCTCTAGAAAATATCTGTAACCATGATAATTGTCAAATCCACATGAGCCTCTTGATAGCATATCTTGGTGAAAGCCCATGTTAAGGGTGTGCTATTCAAGGCCTGGTTGTGTGGTTTAGTGTAAAAGTCTCTATACCGGTACAGAGAATAAACAGAGATGAGGAGGACTAATTAGTACATATTAATTCACCATCCTGTGACATCACTCAATGTCCCACACACATATCCAGTTGTTTCTTTCACGTTCCAGAATGTTGTTTTCCTTTTAACATCACTTCCCTAGTTGCTTCAAGAAGAATTATCAATAATAAATCTATTTTACTCAATCAAATCTATTGCTGCCGTTTCGAGTGTCACAATGTTTCATTTGAAGTCCATTTCTTGGTTAAATATTTTAACATCATTAGCAATTTTGCATGCTTTAATAAGATTATATCTGCATTTTGCAACCATAATGACTGCAAAATTATAGCTATCACCATCTTTACACCATAAAACTGTAAGCAACTTCAAGATTTAATAAATACGTCCCACAATTGTTCTCAATGAAAAGATGTACCTCGACAGTCCATATTATTTTTTGCATTCACCGCCACCATATCTAAAGGTCAACAATAGAAAATATGTAGATTCCAGACACTTATGAATTGCTTAACTGCAAAATGTCTCAACAATTACATATCTCAACTACGATGTAATAACTAGAGACAGAATGATGGAATGATGCAGATGATGGAATCTTGAGCAAAACACAAAGTGCTGGAGAAACTCAGTGGGTCAGGTAGCATTTGTGAAGGGAACGGATAGGCAATGTTTTGGGTCAGGACCCTTCTTCAGACTGGCATAATTCTTGCTTACTAAACTCTTTCGTGCTAAAATAAACTATTTTTATATCAGTAGGCAATAAGTTTCTAAAACAGAGATTATTTGAAAAAGGATTTATTTTACTTTAAAATATTTTAATGGTGGTATTTTGGCACCTACCTTAACCTACCATGCATGCTTCAGTCTTTACATTGCATTGTGTAAAATGTTTAAAATATTAGCCAAAGATTGGATATTTTCTTCCTAGTTTGCTGCCCATGGAAATGTGCTTGCTTAGACTCTGGATGACATCATGTTTGCTGAATGGCAGGAATCATGCAGCTGAAATCAGAGGAAGTAACAAAACCACGGAGACTATTAGATGTTTCTCTTCAAGTTTTTTCCTCTGCTGAATTAGTATAACCCAGAAATGAGTGGGTTAACATATGATGAACATTTGACGGCATTGGGCTTCTACTTGCTGGAGTTTAGAAAGATCATTGAAACTTACCGAATAGTGAAAGGCCTGGATAGAGTGAATGTGGGGAGGATGTATTCACTTGTGGGAGAGTCTAAGACCAGAGGTCATAACTTCAGAATTAAAGGATGTTCCTTTAGGAAGGAAATGAGGAGGAATGTCTTTTGTCAGAGGCTGATGACTGGTGATCATTGCCACAGAAATCTGTGGAGGCTGTCAATTAATATTTTTAAGGCAGAGATAGATACATTCTTGCTTAGTATGGCTGTCAGGGGTTATGAGGAGAAGGCAGGAGAATGGAGTTAAGTGGGAAAGACAGATCTGCCATGATTGAATGGCAGAGTAGACTTGATGGACTGAATGGGACTAATTCTGCTCCTATCTCTTATGAGCATGAACTAAGGAATTATTGTTCGGGGGGGTGTATTTACACATTTTAATACTGCTGATCATTGCTATGCTCTGTATCTGTCTGAAGAAGGATCCCGACAAGGAATGTGACCTATACGGGGATGCTGCCTGAGCCACTGAGTTACTCCAGCACTTTATGTCTTACTTTCCTTTGATATGACGTGCTTATTTATAGCCTGTTGAGAATCCTCAATCCCTTTGAAATTAACACTTAGCCATTTCAGCAATGTTTACTTGGAGCCAACAGTTGTCTGCAGTTATTTGGGCTAAAAACTTGCGCGGCACGGTGGCGCAGCGGTAGAGTTGCTGCCTTACAGCGCTTACAGCACCAGAGACCCGGGTTCGATCCCGACTACGGGTGCTGTCTATATGGAGTTTGTACGTTCCCCCGTGACCGCGTGGGTTTTCACCACGATCTTTGGTTTCCTCCCACAATCCAAAGACGTTGTGGGAGGAAAATTGGCTTGGTATATGTGTAAAATTGTCCCAAGTGTGGAGGATAGTGTTAGTGTGTGGGGATCGCTGGTCGGTGGGCCAAAGGGCTGTTTCCACGCTATATCTCTAAACTAAACTAAACTAAACTATTTGTAGTGCAAGAGTTTGAGGTCAGACTTCTATCCCAAGAATTTTATTGAAATAATCGTATGTTGAACTCTGCCTTTGAAAATTACTTAAATGTGCATTTAGCCACTTTTAGCCATAGGGGAAGAATTTGTACCACTTTAACCACCTGTTGATCAATATGCAATAATGTTGTTTTAGTTTGCATTAATGACTATTTCGCAAACTTTATTTATATCAGTAATAATAAGATGATAATAGTAGATAATATCAGTAGATAATACACAGTACTGCATAATTTGGATTAAAGAAAGAACAATGGCAGATCAAATTTAATGCAGTTAGATTTTTGTATGAAGGGGCATCAAACATAACTCTGTTTCTCTCTCCATAGATGCTGCCTGACCTGCTGAGTATTTTCAGGAGTTTCTGGTCAACTGACAGTACAGATGGGGCAGGGAGGCTGTGAGCTGGCCTTGTGGGCCGGTAGACCATAAGGTTGGTATCAGGTTTTAAGTTTTGGTCTTTGAAAACACCTTTCCTAAGAAGGCCAAATACTTTGTTGGGTGCTCTCCAGGTGGTAGTGAATTCCACCACTGTTTGGTTGATATTGCCAAGATCAAAGATGACTTTATGAAGATAGAAATATCTTGTGACAACAACAACAACGGCAATGTAAAAATCAGGCTGAGGAAACCCACACATGTGATAAATAACTTTCTGGGACAATATTATTCAGTGAAAAATTATGTGCTAATATTATTCCAAAGAAGGAATATCAAAATGCTGTTATGGCTCAGAAAACTATGCATAAATTTGATATAAACAAAGGGAAATGATTCAATGTCTAAAGAATATGTGCTAATAAAGTAGTGAGTCAGCATCACATCCTGACTATGTTGAAAACAAAATGAGCATTATAGTTTTCAACAATCTTTCCACAGTCTGTTTCCAGCCATTATAGTTTTCAACAATCTTTCCAGTCTGTTTCCAGTTTAAAGAATGTATTGAAATGGGGAATTGGAGATTGTTTTTTTTTTCCAATTAATCCCACTAATATATTATATGAATATACATATTCTGTTGTGTTACTGCAAGTAAGAATTTCATTGCACTATCTGGGACATATGACAATAAAACACTCTTGATGCTTGATATTGACCTATTGTTACTTTGGTTTTAAACAAATGTGCTAAAGTGAAAACCCTGAGATGAGAACCCATGAGATGCAACATCTGAGGGCCATGAGGTCTTCTTGGGTTATCGAGCTTTGTATTTGCTGAATTATACATCCAGCTTGTTCTACTGCTGCACTCGGATTGTCTGAAGGCAATGATTTCCATTGTATGTAAATACTGCAATCATCACATTTAATGTTTGCTGTTTAGGATCATCCATGATTCCATGTCTTAACAACATTGTAAACCTGTAGCAATTGATACTGCACCTCAAGTACAGAGCCCGCCTATTATTCAACATAATGTGAAATGGAGTCAATAATGTCATTTGAGTCAGCTTGATGCCCATAAAACTATAAAGGAGAAACTTGGAATTCATTGTCAAATAGTGAGATATTTTACATGTAGAAACAAGAAACTGCAGATGCTGGTTTAAACAAAAGGACACAAAGGGCTGGTGTAACTCAATGGATCAAGCAGCATCTCTGGAAAACTAAGATAGGTGACGTTTCGGTTTGAGACCCTTCTTCAGACTTATCCACATTTTCCAGAGATGTTGCCTGACCCACCGAGTTACTCCAGCACTTTTTGTCCTTTTGTGTATTAACCGGCATCTGCTGTTCGTTGTTTCTTCAGGAATGACTCCATGATTTGATTTATTGCTGGGGGAATTGAATATGTGGGAACACAAGAAAACAAGGTTTCGGGTCAAGACCTTTGGGGTCCCGATCAAAAACATTACCTATTCTTGTTCTCCAGAGGTGCTGCCTGACCCACTGAGTTACTCCAGCACTTAGTGTCAAGATATTTTACATCATTGTTTCTCTTGCTGTTCTGGGAAAGTCACCTCGTTAACATGTAAATTGCTGGAATATATTTAGATTAATCCCATTTGATACAATTATTAGCTAATGAAATTAATCTTACCCTGATTGTATGCATTTACATAACTATAACTAGTGCATTATTTTTTAGACACATATCGTTCCTTGCTATTTATACTTTCGACTGGTCGCCGTCTTATAGGCCGTTTAAGTGCTTGACTGCCAAATGTAATTATTTATTATTTTTAACTTTAGTAATCTTTTTGTAATATTAATAATTCTAACGATGTGAAAATCTGTGTTTTTTTCTTTTTAGAGATGCTGGTATGCTGTACCATCATGTACCTTCATAAAATAGCACTGACCGTGACAAAGATAGACATAAAGTGCTGGAGTAACTCAGCGGGTCATGCAGCATCCCTGGAGAACAAGGATAGGTGATGCTTCAAGTCCTTCGGACCCTATGCCACATTGCTTTGAACAAATGACCAATATACAGATGATATCTTTCATGATTGAGAGTTTTAATATCGCCTATTTTTAAATAATGCCTCAAAGTTTCACTTACTTGCTTTCACTAGAGTTAGAGTACAGCAAAGAGTACAGATCAAAGGTGAGGTGACATTGTTATAAAACAGAATGTTAATTCAGCCCATCTAGCCCCTTCGTTTGTGATAATGCGCATGAGCATTTTCTGCATGCGCAGGTCACAATCAACATGGAAGCTTCTACGTTGTAAATAGCATGGGAATTCATTAATTACCAGCCAACGCAGTATTATACAGTAAGTGAGACCACTGACAAACGCCAATAACTGGGGAAATGATGTTAAAATGTGCTCAAAAGCAACTATCCTTTGTCAATCCAGGAATTTCTGCTGTATTACAGATCAATGTCTGTCACTTCATGGCTGTCTAGTTAATGACTGATAGATAGGTTAAGAGAGACTCCGGAGATACCATTAACGAAACAAGAACTTCCTTGCTTGATTCTCAACTCAAAATATACCATGTTATTGAGTTAGGGTTTTATACAGTCCTGAGGGAATGGCCATAACTTGACTTTCTCTATTTATACACAAGGAAGATTTTTTTTTCACATTATTCATTGTAGTTCAGAGATAAGAGTGGTTTGTCTATTGTGAGGAAATACATTTGAGCCAACATCAGCAGTCAATTTCCAGGAGGGATAGTTGTATTGGGCAACAGGAGAGGTGAATATCATAAGGATTGTGAACTTGCTGGGAGGGGAGAAGGAAATTTCTAAGTGTTTTAATATTTTTTTCCACAAAAGAATTTCAAAAAATATATGGGCTCAGGGCCACTGAGGAACCCATGTCTCAATCAAGACTAGTACATTTGTTGTGGTATTTCTGAAACCATTTACTTCAATTGATCAAAATTTCAGAGACCAAGTGATATACTCGGCTGCTATTGAATTCCACATTCAGCTGCCCACAGAAATTTGTCTCCATCCATCAATAGTTGGGAATCAAGCTTCCTACCGACATATCTCTCAAGCCTGATCATTTTTTTGGCATTCCCCAGGCTATTTTCTGTCTGCACCTGCGTGATTTGTGATATCGTTCATAACGTGGTAGAGTCTCTGATGCCTTCTATGGCAGGTTCTAATCAGAGTGCACAACTGGAAGAGAATTAATTTCAGTAACCCCCCCCAGATACTCTTCACTCCTGTCTCTTCCTTTTAAACCGCTATCATGTTGAACCCCAATTCTCTCATGAGCCACAATTGCGCTGAATTTTAGTTCCCCCCCCTCTTCAAAGACCTGCCGACTCTTGTTCCCAGCCTCCTTTCCTCTGTTGATCTCTGGTAGATCTCCATTAGCTCTTCCTTCTCTTTCGCCAGTCACCATTTTGTCTCTCCTCACTTGTACCTACTTATATATCCCCGCAACATTTCTCAACTTCCCATTTTTTCTCCATTGTTTGGGGCGGGGGGGAGGGGTTAATGGGGAACAATTTGGGAAACAAATGTTTGCAGTTTTGAACAATTCATGCTAGAAGAATGCATCAGTGCTGGGGGGGGGGGGGGGGGTAAGGGATATTAATTTGAATCAGCTTGGTGCAGCTCTTTGGTCAGAGAATGTAAGAGCAGAGAAGTCTACTAGAATCATATTGGGGATTTTAGATCACAGGCTGAGTACAGCATAGAATTCTGGTCAGAGGTACAGTATGATTGCACTGGAAAGAAGAAGAGGACATCTATGAAGAATATGGCAGATTGGGAAAAATCTACCTATGAGGAAACTTAAGACATGCGAGACTTGTTTCCTTTGTTAGAGATAGCTTAGGGGATATTTAATTGGTATATAAAAATGAGCAGTAGACTGGGCATAGATGACAAGTAATGACAACTGTGTGGCAGTAGAGTTGCTACCGTGCATCGCCAGAGTCTTGGGTTCAATCCCGTCTTTGGCCTTTGCCTGTACGGAGCTTGTATGTTCTCCCTGTGACCGTGTTGGCTTTCTTTGGGTCCTCCGGTTTCCTCCCACACTCCAAAGACGTACATGTTGGTCAGTTAATTGGCTTCGGTAAATTGTAAATTGTCCCTAGTGTGTAGGATAGTGCTCGTGCAGAGGGTGATCGGTGATCGACGCAGACTCGGTGGGCCAAAGATCCTGTATCTCTAAAGTCTTAAGTCTCCCATTGGCAGATGAACTAAAGGAGGCACAAAGAAAAAATAAATGAGCTGGAGAATGGTTTAGGGTCTGGAACCTTTTGCATGGAGGTGGCAGAGAATGAATCGCTCGTCACAGTTAAACAGCCAGGATAGCTGTGGCCTATGGAGATGGAAGGCGGGATGAAATTGTGTCAACATTTTTGGACTGACACAGACACAATATACCAAATGGTTTATTTCTGTGTTGTGAAAAAAAAAGCTCATCGAACAGAATGTTTTGTTGTGAAGGGGAAAATGGTGCAATGCAAGGAAGCTTCATTGTGAAGGTTTGTTCAAAGGCTTGCAGCAGTGGCTTGGTCATCCTTACTTCTGTCCGGGAGCTCCTGGGTTACGGTCCCATAACGATCAGGTACAAAATCACCTCAGCTTTCATTCCTTGAAAAATAATAGTCTTGGACTGTGTGAAATCCTTTATGCTGTGCGAAATTCTTTAGCAGTCAACTGAGTGCCAAAAACACCGGACATGCGAGACAGCAGAAGCTGTAGATCACCGGTGAAGAAACAGAGAATAAAATGAGGGGAAATTGGAACATTGGAATTGTTCTGCTTGGAGCTGGCACAGCCTCGAAGGGCCAAATGCCGGCCTTTGGCATAATAAATAAATAAATAAATATGCGCATGTAAATATCAGTGAATTTAAGTTTCTTCTGTTTCCAAGAGGCCTCCAGTCATTTGGTTCCCTGGAACAAAACTATTTTTGAATACATTGGATTAAATGACTCAGTTAACTAATATCGTCGCCAAGTTATGTCAAACAGACCCTAATTGGCAGTGACTTGCCCTTAGCTATGCAACCGATGGCAGGGCCAGCTGGTTGGCTATTTGTCCAGACTGTTTGGGAACATTCATATTTCCATGGTCATGGCTGACCTGGGATCATCATAGAATGTGAGAATCTTGAATCAACCAATTCAACCGTCTGCAAATGACTACAAATTTGGTGAATAATACTACCTTGGATGGAACTGTTCCAAATCTTGATCTTTCCTCCACACCGATCCCCACACCCCCCATGTTGCCTTTCCAGATACATTTAATCCTCCAGTTCTCCCCTCAGCTTTGTGAATATGTTTGTACCATCTTTAATGCCTCAATATCCTTTTCCTAATATGATGTATCCAGTTTTAATAATAGTCCAAGTTTTAATCGAGGTGCAATGCATGATTAATATCTTCAATACTCAACTATTAAATCCCTCTAGAAGCAAATGGAATTAGATCTTTAATAGCCTACCTGCTCAACTTAGATACCTGTGGGGAAAAAAAATTGCCCTGATTCACAAGCGTTAAAGGTACAGTATTACAATGGCTAAGCATTGTTCTCTGCTTCTGATCCAATTCTGGATCAATTGAATCCAATGGAAGCAACATTTAGAGGCCCAGCTAGCTGTAACCATATAGTTTAACATTTGTGATCCCAAGAATAAGCTAACCTTTTATTATCCAAGCAGTAAATGATCTCCTTTGGTTTTTACCAAGAGATATTATCTCCTATTGGAATACTGAAATTCATTTTCTCAATGAATGCCAATTCTACCACTATTGCATTTTGTTTTACATTTGCTGCACCACCCCAGACCTCTAATCTAACCAACAGATACAGAGTTGGTTAGATAACAGTTGCTCAAAATCTGAAATAAAAACAAAGAATGTTTGAAATACTTCAGCAGGACAGGCAGTGTCTGTGGAAAGTGAAGTTGTCAACGTTTCACATCCAGGACCTTGGTCTCTCCTGACGAAATGGCAATTCTCCAAACTTGATAAAGAGTCTTTGAACTAAAACGTAAAGGGTTTCTCTTTCCACAAAAAACTGCAGAATCTGCTGAGTTCTCCTAGAATTTTATCTTCCCTCGCAAATTTTGAAAATTCTCAAATTTAAATTCAAAATTCAAATTCAAATTCACAAAATTAAAAGACAATTTTTAATGTAAATTGAAAACAATAATGCTCCTGAAACAGCAAATCTCACTCTTGCGTACATTCTCTCTATCCCTGCACTCTGTATCTTCCCCTTTGCTCTGCCTATTGTACTTGAGTTTGATCTGATTGTATATATGTATAGGATATATGATCTGTTTGGATCGCAATCATTGTACCTCAGTACAAACGACAATAATAAACCTAAACCTCGAACAAGTTTGATTTAGTTTATAGATCTTTGCAGAGTTTCCCAAATGAATCACAGGAGAATTAACACAATAAACTAGAAATCCTATGGATTGGATGGTGTTTGGTTGAGGGGCTGTGGTATGATCATTTACAGCTCCCTATTGTTTAGTTGAGTTTATTGTTATGTGTACCGAGGTACAGTGAAAAGCGTTTGTTCCGTGCGATCCAAGCAGATCAGATAGCCTACACATCAATACAATCAAGTCAAGAAGCCTCATGACTCTGAACATCCATTAAGCAGTTGCCAAATGGAGATTAGGCCTGTGGTATTGCAAACTAAAGCCCTGGATTACCTTGATGGGCAAAAAACATTTAGAAGTAATTTAAATATAGTTAATAATTAAAAAAAGCTTTTAAAATTGAAGAAAATCATTTGGAAACACGTGTAGATTTATTCAACACAGCAGAGAACTGTGCTCGATCCTGACTTGGATGCTCTCTGTGTAGAGCATGCAGGTTCTCTCTGTAACAATGTGGGTTTCCTGACAATTCCCAAAGATGTGCAAGTTTGTAGAATTAATATGTATGGGGGACCAAAGTTCAGCGTGAACTCATTGAACTGAAGGGTCTGTTTACACACTGTATTTTTAAACTAAACTAAAAGGTAGGGGGGAAAAAAAAAAATCACTCGGCTCTGTTTACCCTTTCCACATTGGTTTGGCTAACCCATTTAATGAATGATGATCACAAAATGCTGGAGTAACTCAGAGGGACAGGCAGCATCTCTGGAGAGAAGGTATGGGTGACGTTTTGGGTCGAGACCCTTCTTCAGACGAATCATCTATGGAATGATGATGTTGGATGGTTGCTTGATGTGGAAGGCATGGTTGCTTAATATGGAAGGGCCAGGTACAAAGTTCATCTTGTCCTCAGCTCAACACTAAATGAAATCACTCTTAGGCTCAGTGTTGAGTCCATTCCATCAGGGTTAAAATTGTGAGGCTAGAAGCCCCATTCTTAACAAAATTTTGGTTACCATTCTGTTATCATCCTTCTGAATACTGTTTGTATTTTATGTGGCTTAATATTGTTTTCGTAATTAGTGAAAATGTGTAATGGTGTTGCTTTTAAGGGAGATGATATAGTTTAGATTAGAAGAATGAAGCCTTGCTACTCTCAGGTGGATGTAAAAGATTCCAGGCTTGAAGACGAATAGAGGAGTCACCCTTGATATCCTGCTCAATGTTTTCCCCTCAACCAATTAACAATTGACTCGAAGATAGACACAAAATGCCGGAGTAAATGAGCGAGATAGGCAGCATCTCTGGAGAGAAGGAAAGGTGACATTTCGGGTCCAGTCTCTTCTTCAGACTCCGGAGATAGAAACATAGAAAATAGGTGCAGGAGGAGGCCAATCGGCCCTTCGAGCCAGCACACCCATTCATTGCGATCATGGCTGATCGTCCCCAACCAATAACCCGTGCCTGCCTTCTCCCCATATCCCTTGATTTCACTAGCCCCTAGAGCTCTATCTAATTCTCTCTTAAATCCATCCAGTGATTTGGCCTCCACTGCCCTCTGTGGCAGGGAATTCCACAAATTCACAACTCTCTGGATGAAAAAGTTTTTTTCTCACCTCAGTCTTAAATGGCCTCTTCTTTATTCTAAGACTGTGGCCCCTGGTTCTGGACTCGCCCAACATTGGGTACATGTTTCCTGCATCTAGCTTGCCCAGTCCTTTTATAATTTTATATGTTTCTATAAGCTCTCCCCTCATCCTTCTAAACTCCAGTGAATACAAGCCTAGTATTTTCAATCTTTCTTCATATGACAGTCCCGCCATCCCAGGGATCAATCTTGTGAACCTACGCTGCACTTCCTCAATCACAAGGATGTCCTTCCTCAAATTATGGGACCAAAACTGTATGCAATACTCCAGATGTGGTCTTACCAGAGCCCTATACAACTGCAGAAGAACCTCTCCACTCCTATACTCTTGTTATGAAGGCCAACATTCCATTAGCTTTCTTCACTGCCTGCTGTACCTGCATGCAAACTTTCAGTGACCGGTGTACAAGAACACCCAGGCCCCGCTGTACCTCCCCCTTACCTAACCTAACCCCATTGAGATAACAATCTGTCCCCTTGTTTTTGCCACCAAAGTGGATAACCTCACATTTATCTATATTATACTGCATCTGCCACGCATCTGCCCACTCACTCAACCTGTCCAGGTCCCCCGCTGCCTGACCCGCTGAGTTAAGGGCCTGTCCCACTTTCACGACCTAATTCACAACCTTTTTTACTCGAGGAAATTTTTCATCAGGCTAGAAAAACGCCCCGACCTACTTGATGCCACGAGTACCTACGACCAGCATCACGACCTACCTACGACCTCCTACGACCCCGTGACGACCATGCTGCAAGTACGAGTCAAGGGCAAACTCGGCAGAGGTCGTGAATTAGGTCGTGAAAGTGGGACAGGCCCTTTACTTCAGCATTTTGTGTATATATTTGGTTTTAAACCAGCATCTGCAGTTCCTCCATAACAATTGATTCAATCAGGAGTGGGGAATGAATGGGGAATGCAGTTTAACCACTCCTCTGCCCAACTGGTATTTACTCTTTAAATAAAATGAATTTAGTCCGATTTGCTCAATTGGAAAGTGATTTATTACAGTATTTGAAACCTATGCTTGCTGCTAAATGTATGATAGTTTATAGTTATAATAATAATAATAATAATAATAATAATAATAACAACAGTATCTAAACAAAATCAAGCTATATATTTCCAATATTTTTTCATAAAACTAAAGATATGGTACTACAAGACTTCTTGAAAAACAACAAATAATGCGTATTTTATCTTTGGTTTTTCATGAATTCTTGCAAATGAAACACAAAAATGTAAGGTGTATTAAAAGAAAAAATTGTCACAGCAGAAATTAATGCATTTTTTTTCATTTGCTCCTCTTCAGCTAAAACTTCCAAATCATAGGGTAGACTAATTAGATCTAGTGGGTGACAGTACAATGATTGCTCTACAAAACAGGTAGCACAAATGTTGCTTATGGCAATTATATTTTCCCATGACAGTGCTTTCTGTGTAGTGAAAATGCAATGGAGCTACTTTACATACATAGTATTTTCATCACCTTGATCATTTCCAGCTTTGCTTCTTGTCACTTTTCAACAGTCCCAATGCACCTCCAGTTTTCAGGTGTTTACTGTAGCTAGTCACTTCCTAAGTGCATATTTTTTTCACTTTCAAGAAGCAACAGCAATTTCATTCCCTTTTAAATATAAAATTGAAAGAATATAAATCCCTCTCTTTCTCTGCGCTTGCCTGCTTTACCTGATGCTCTGTTGTGCAGGTGCTGCCTGCAATGTAAGCAGACTTTCAAACCACTAAACTGCCAACAAAGAAAGTTGATGTTTTAAAATGACGTGCTGTCCCTTGCTTTTAAAAGCCATATTTCTAAGTAGAATTATTCCTGAACAATAAAAGGAGTATTTAATGTTGCAATATTACATGGCAGAAGACTTAGTGACGAATGGCAAAACTTAATTTTTTTAAAATTCTACGATGCTCTTTTTCAAGGATTTGGTGTTACAATTAAAACACTAAGTACGTGCTATAACTCCAGGATAAGCACTCAACTAAGAAAACCAAGCCCAAAGCCAAACTATTATAAAGTATTATCTAAATATCTAACTAAATAAACCAACTTACCATAAATAACTTTGTATTCAAAAATAATCTTCCTACATATTAACTATCTCTTTAAAAAGAACTAATCCTGTAGATGCAAGTATATCATTGGGAAAAACCACAGATGATTACTTGGCCTAAAAACCATTAACTGCTTTGGTAATCACTGGTACATCACTTTAAATTTAATGGTTAACTTTGCCCAATTTAATTAAAGGGAAAATTGTGCCAAGACGGTTTTGAAGTTATCAGTGGCACTGTACTTCCCTGATCAGTATACAAAACGCTTAATTTTCATAAACCAAAATCCTAAATCCAAACAGGCTTACCTTAGCAAAGATAGAACCAAAAAGCTGGAGTAACTCAGCGGGAGAGGCAGCATCTCTGGAGAGAAGGAATGGGCGATGTTTCGGGTTGAGACCGTTCTTCAGAGGTTTGTTTTAGTTTTTGCTCTTTTTTTTTGGTGACAAAGCCTAATAACTGTCATGTTTACTTTGTCAAATCCATATTATGTTAACAAGTAGAAAATGCAATCTTCAATACAGAATGAACAATTGCATGTTACACTTAAATGTCTAAGCATTCAATGAATCAATGTCATGCTTCAATCATGAATTTTACACACAGGTTCCCTAATCTTTCTAATTCTTTTCTGTCATTTCTCTTGAGCAACTTCTCTGGACAGTTGCAAGCACGTTGCAGAAGCTTCTGATGGTTGGAATTTTTGAAAGCTGTTGCATGATAAATCAATGCAATAAATCTTTCCCGCCCACGTTTTACCATTATACTCTGGAAATCACGTTAGGTTCTTTCATTCAATGTATTACAGTTTCCTTTCTCTCTGTGTATTTCTTTGTATTGTGTTTATAACGGTGATAGCGCCAAGGGACCACAAGGTTTGGTTACTGCAGTCTGAGTGTTTTCTGTAAATGGCTGGCTCCAACATTTCTTTTTCCATGAAAGGATCATTTTTATTTCAACATAAGCGCCTCTTCATTGAATTAACTGTTTAAACAACAATCTGCCTTTCTATAAAAGATCTATATTAGCAAACGCATTGGCCTTCAAGGTACTTTGTCAGAGAACAAAAAACCCTCTGGCTTTTAAAAAAAATATGAGCATTTGTCTACACCAGTGATGTTGAGTGCGTTAATCTGTTATTAAAAAGATTCCGTTCTCTTCCAGTCATCGCATTCCTTATTGTGCTGATGGGTCTAACCAAAAATAAAGCTAAGTGATTAAAAGTTTCTTTGTATTCCTGTGGATCTGTAGTTGTGTTCAATCAGCAGTGTGCATGTAATCATTGTTAAAACATTTCAGGATATTGTTCAGTCCACTTTTTGTGTTCTGCCTGACACACTGACAGATTTCCAATCAGTAACAGATGTTTTTTTCACACAGATATTAGTGACACTGGCATCACAATAATGTGGAAATGTCTTCCTTCTACTGTAGTAAAGCTGCCAACCCTCAACCTACAATTTGTTATAGAGTTCCTCTCTGACCTCACCTGAGCCAACATGCACCCTAAGAACTATGAGCTACACCTAGAGGGGTAATATATTGAGTTTAATAGGAAGACAGTTAATAACCTTTTTTTCCCTCATGTACTATCAATCACGACTGTCAGCAGTCTGCTGAATCAAAGCAAAAGTGTTCTTCACAGATGACTGATTAGAAACGCAAAATCACGAGATCCATCTTCATGGTCACTTTTATTATAGTCATTTTTAAACTGACAGCAACCTGCTCTGTTTCAGCAGAGTGGGCATCACAAATAGTGTCACTCAGTGCAGCTGAGCATAGGAAGATGTAGCTCAGTTAATGCTAAAAAAATAATTGGGCCTGCAGCCTTTCACAAGCCCATTCAACAATTTTCTACACTCAACACATTTCCATTACACTCTGCTGACTGCCATGTTTATGGCGGAACGGTGCTTGGAATCTGTTCTTCGACACCCTGATTTTCATTGTTTACCTTCACTTTAATTAAAGCCACAATCACTGGAATGCACATTGCTGAAGCAAGGTGTCATCAAAATGGAAGCAGCGATGACCTATGGCAAAAGACCAACTAAAATATGGTGATAAAGGATTATAGTTTCCTTTATAAAACCCCATTTTGCTTCACCGCATATTTCTCTGCTCCTTCATTGCCTATCGTGTATCAGCTAAACAACAACACAGCAGTTCCTGGTTAAAAAAAATTCTATCCGCACTACTTAGTAATCCTTTCATTTGTCATTTCAAAATATGATATTAAACAATGCTTGCTGCAAGGAATCTTCTTTGTTCCCTCCTTTATCAAATTCATGACCGTGAGGATTTTCATAAAGACATTTAAAGGTTCAGACTATGTCACTGCAAATCATATTCAGCGTACAGTGAAGTGGAAACCCTTTCTACACCCCGACACAAGAAAAACGCTACATAAAAAAACCCAACTGAAATCAATAAATACAAAACATAAAAATAACACAGCTGCATTAATGACAAACAGTGCAAATTAGGAAGTGGTCTGTTTTTTTTCAGCAACCCCATTTATGGACTTACTTATGGAGCAAAGTGTATTTTAACTAAAATCTATATGAAACCTAATTAGAGAAGTAGTTAATTAAACTAAACAAAATAATGATAACTAGGAGCTAAAACAAACGAGTTGGCAAACCCATATATATATATCTAATCAGACCGGCTCCTTTTAAAACTCCTCTACATTCTCAAATCAACATTCAGCCTAAGCTCAGCATAATCGGAGTCTAATGATAAGGAACAATGATGGCCATTCTTTTTCAAATAAAGAAGACACAGCATCTTTTGCTTTATCAAATAATTTGCAGGTCAATGATATGCTTTTAACAAGTGGCAATGCCTCAGAAATCACTTGGGATTGTAGGAGCAGAAGAATATATTCATATCTTTAAAAAAATGTAGCGATATAGAACACAACCTTCTTTCATTGTTAAAAATTAGTCTAATAATTAACAGATTTTTGAAAATAACACCTCTTAATACTTAAACTACATTAAAGGCTTTAATGTAGACAAGGAATTGCAGATGCTGTTATCTTGCATAGAGCACAAAGTGCTGGAGTAACGCAGCGGGTCAGGTATCAATATGTAATGTAGGTTGCTGTTTAGAACTCCTGCATAAATATCATGCGAGTCCCCAGGTAGCGATGATCTTCCACAGGCAAGGTCCAAGATCCATTGTGGAGATTAGAGATTAAGGAAGTGAAATTAGGGGCAGATTGGGGTGGGGAAAGAGAATTGAGAGAGTAGAATATTGGAGACAGAGACAGACACGCAGACAGACCTCAGAGAGGGAAATAAAATAGTGACAGAGAGAGAGAGATACAGTGACAGAAAGCGAGAGAGAAAGGGAGAGACAGACACACAGACAGACCTCAGAGAGGGAAATAAAATAGTGACAGAGAGAGAGAGAGACAGTGACAGAAAGCGAGAGAGAAAGGGAGAGAAAAAGGGAGCGAGTGAGAGAAAGAGAAAGAGAGTGAAAGAGAGGCAGAGGGTGTGAGAGAGAGAGAGAGAGAAAGAGGGAGAGAGCGAGAGAGACACCAAATGCTGGAGTAACGCAGCGGGCCAGGCAGCTTCTGGAGAGGAGGAATGTTTCTGGTGATGTTTTGGGTTGAGTCCCTACTTCAGATTGAAAAAAGGTCTCGACCCAAAACGTCTCCTATTCCTCTCCAGAGATGCTGCCTGTCCCGCTGAGTTACTCCAGCATTTTGTGTCTTTTATCGATTTAAACCAGCATCTGTAGTTTTTTTCTTACAGGTTAGCAGAGGATAGTGCAAGGGAGATGAATAGAGGCGCTTGGTCAGAATGCCAATGTTGGCTCAAGGGATGGTGGGGAGATGGGTGTGGGGGAGATCGGGGAATATTGGCAGTGAGTTGGGACGGGGAGAGGAATTTTGTGAATAATTACTCAGAAAGAAAACATACGTGGGAGAGGATGGATACCTCAGACCACATAAGATCGGGTCCTTTAAATAAAATGAACCCGCCTCACACCTATAGTTAAGATCCTTTACCGTTTGAATGCCCCCCGACGTTCACAGACTTTGAATGCCAAGTGCAGTTGTGCTCAAGTAATGTCAAAATGAGCGTTATCTTCACCACATGTGGCCAGCAGATCCAGGTGAGTGTATTTCATGCATGACAATCCACATTTTATTTACGATCGTTAGTACAGGTGCAAGACCTTTTTAGTCATTTTATCTCCTGCCACATGATGTACAGTAAGTGATAACATTTTCTGGTCAGGTTTCATGGATAAACTTTAGGGAAAAATGAGAACCAAGTCGTTATGCAAGCCATGGTTCAATCGATAGCACTGTTGCTTCTGATTCAGATGCTTTTAGACTTTGGAGGTACAGAGCGAAAACAGGCCACTCGGCCCACCGAGGCTGTGCTGACCAGTGATCACCCCACACACACTAGCACGATCCAGAGGCCAAATAACTTGCAAACCTACACGGCTTTGGAGTGTGGGATGAAACCGGAGCATCCGGAGTAAACCCACATGGTCACAGGGAGAACGTGCAAATTCCATACAGACAGTACCCGTGGTCAGGATCGAACCTGGGTCTCTAGCGCTGTAAGGCAGCAACTCTACCGCTGCGCCATAGTGCCGCCCTGGTTTGTGCCGCCAGATGCTTCAGGCCGTACCAAGGGATTGCTGCACTGATGCCATTGTTTCATCTCCTTCTTGGGGGGCACGGCAGAGCCCAATTTTGTGAAGTTAAAATAAGTGTTTGCTGGTATCCTGATCAATACTTACTCCACTACGGCAGAAAAAGCCGGAATATCTGTTCAATGTCACCCCACTGAATGTGGGAGCTTGCCATGTGCAAACAAAGTGCTGTTTCCTACCTTCCATCAGTAAATAGCAGTGTTCTCAGATGAAATGTGCCAGGTAAATCTCTCTTTTCCTTCTTCAAAACCACAATGGGAATGTTTACAACTTTTTACGAAAAGACAATTAAAAAAAAACTGTGATTTGTTGGAGAGTGCTTGGATACAGTTAAGGCCCTGTCCCACTTTCCCGAGTTACTCACGAACTCTCCCGAGTTTTCCCCTTGATTCGAACTCAGAGAATTAGCCGTTCGTAGGTACTCGGGGCTATTTTATTAACTCGTGGACATTTTTCAACATGTTGAAAAAACGCCTCTACTTACCTGATGCCCCGAATTCCTACGGCTGACATTACGAGCCACTACTAAACATCTACGAGCTCGCTACCGACATTACTCGACATGCCCCGGGTTCGAATCAAGGGGAAAACTCTGAAGAGTTTGTGAGTAAGTGGGACAGGGCCTTTATGTCTTCTCGTTGTGAAACTATAAATGTTATTACTAATTTTTGTCCACCACTAAACTCGTATCCTATTGAATGGTCATTATCACACTGGACAATTGTGATCAGAATTTGAAGTTTACAGCTGCATTGAGCCCAATGGAGACAGCTGATATAGGTCTGGATTCCAAGAAATAATATTTATTTCAAAACAATCATTCTTTCTTACATGGCATGCTGATCTGTTATAACCTGTTATTGGAAGATTTGCGATTTGAGTAGTACAATAGATTGCTTACAGTAAGGTGTAAGCCTTTCATTCAGTTCAGGATTTTGAAAATATCATCAGATCATCCTATGAGCCTCATCATTATCAGAAGATTGAATTACAGTGACAACGTACTCTAAGCTTTTTGTAATTTCTCCTTACAAGTTTTTGATTTTGGTTTATGCTTCGCAGTAGACATGATGAATGTGGGTTTTGGGATAAAGTGTAATGAAGCACTTTGAAAAGCACTATCAGTTTTTTCGGGGAATGGAGAGATCAGTGCTTGCGCTTAGCATCCTGTCCTGAAATTCTAACAACGCTAGTTACTCAGTGAGGAGATAGCAGGGGATGAAATAGTATGAGAGGTGTTCGTAAGAGAACGCTTGGAATTATCCATTTAGCTTTAGTTTTGGAGATACAGCGTGGAAACAGTACCTTCGGCCCACTGACTTCATGCCAACCTGCGATCACACGTACACCAGTTCTATCCTACACACTAGCGATAATTTACAGAAGCCAATTAACTTGCAAACTTGCACGTATTTGGAATGGGGTAGGAAAGCGGAGCACCTGGAGGAAACCGGAGAACCTGTGGTCAAGGTTGAACCCGAGCCGCAGGAGCTGTAAGGCAGCGACTCTACTGTTGTACCACCGTGCCACCCTGAACACTCTTCTGCAAATGGTTGACAGGGCATTATTTATATTTTTGTCACCTGCTCCTGAGAATGTGGTCCGACTGGCTTCCTGTCAGGAGGGGGGCAGCAGAGGAATTGATGGAGGATGAGGATGATGAGGATATGACAACTCATATATGAGCATCATGGGAACAATGCAAGTCAGAAATTTGGGAGATCAGAGACTGTGAGAGTGAAAGGTGGGGAACAGTCAGAAGGTGGGCAAATGGGGGTATCGTCGGTGTGAAACTTAGAGATCTTGGGTGGAGGGTAGCTTGCTCAGGAAAGAGAAAACATTCCTTATTTTCCTTCCCTATAGATAATTTAATTTACCTTGTGAACCTGACTGTTCTCACCTCTGGCAAACACAGCATACGAGGATTACAAATAGTTTAGTTTAGAGATGCAATGTGGAAACAGGCTCTTCAGCCCACCAAGGCCGTGCGGACCAGCGCTCCCCGTACACTTACACTATCCTGCACACACTAAGGACAATTTTACAATTATACCAAGCTAATTCATCTGTCTTTGGAGTGTGGGAGGAAACCGGAGCACCCGGAGAAAACTCGCGCATGTCACAGGGAGAATGTACAAACACCATCCAGACAGCATCCATAGTCAGGATCAAAGCCAGGTCTTTTTTTCCTACTCTGAGAATGTATCTGAATAGATAGCCAAACGGATGCAAACGTGCGCATACATACACACTCTCACTCAAGTAGACATACACACGCATTCATGTAAACTTCAGTGGATCCAGATTTTACAAACAGGGACAGTAGTGCAACCAGTAGTCACTGATCATAGGATCAGTCACCTCTACAAATCTCCAATGCACTTTGACCATGGGAGGTGCACCCATCTTTTTGCCGTATATTGCTTCCACTTCTATCAATCCTGCCTCCACATTATCGGCTATTCCACACATTTCATGTATGTCTGCCAGTTCCCACAACCTGTCACTTATCGTCGCACATCTGTATCCTTCTGCCTCTTAGCCATCTCCAGTTTTCCCATTTAGCGCATTAGAAATCTTTTCTGTTGAATGCATGCAAACATGTGAACCACCCATCCCATCAAAGCCATTGCCTCTTTTTGTTTTGCACGTTCTTAAATGTTTTCCTCCTCTAATTTCTTTTTAGTTTAGAGATACAACGGGGAAATAGGCCCTTCGGTCCACTGAATCCGCATCGACCAGCGATCCACGCACATTAACGCCATGCTACACACTTGGGCCAATTTACATTTATACCCAGCCAATTAACCTATAATCCTGTATGCCTTTGGAGTGTGGGAGGAAACCGAAGATCATGGAGAAAACCCGCGTGGGTCACGGGGAGAACGTACAAACGACATACAGATAGCACCCGTAGTCGGGATCGAACCCAGGACACTGGCGCTGAAAGCGCTGTTAGGTAGCAACTCTAATGGAGCGCCACCGTGCCGTTAATATCATCCAGTTCTGACAAAAGGTCCGCATTTGAAACATTACCCGATTTGTTCACCGTACGGATCCATACGTTTTTTTGGGTCATTTCTAATTTTATTTCAGGTTCCCAACATCTGCAGTTCTTTGATTTTTGTCATACGTTGTAATAATAAATTAAGGATGTAAGGTACAGTTTATCTTTTTTAAATCAATGGATTAATTATTTTATTTATTTCTTAAAGACTACAAATTTATATTCTGAATTTTCCCAAATTAAGGCATTCTATAACCTTCAAATTCTTTTTTTCTGCTTAATCCATGAAATATATACATATGCATGATGTTAATATCTCCCCTCATTAGCTCTATTAATTGATTTATAATTTTTTTTTAAATTGCCGTTTCAACAACTCTAACATGAAATGTAAACATTATATTTTGAGATCAACATTCAATCTATGATTGGTTTATTAATTTTTAGTGGTCTATGCTCTTTAGCAATTGTTAAATGGAGAGAAAAGTTTTTTACTTATCATTTATAACTTTCAAATACCAGAAAGAAAATCCAAAAGCCACAGAATTTTTTTAAAGTAATGCATTTGTTGAAGAGATAATTATTTTAATAAATGAAATGGCGTTAATTTGAAGACCTTTGCATAAATAAAGCTTAGTAAGTCTAGCTAACAAATTATTGGAACATAATTTTCTGGTAGCTACTTTCCCCAAATCAATCGAAACATACAATCTCGTGCAGTTCTATTATAAACAGCACTTAAAAAAATCCAGGGCAACAATTGCCTTTAGCCAGTATATCTGACAAAACAAGCACATAAAAATAAATAAAACAGAATATTCAAAATGATAGCCTCCCTTTCATAGTACCGCATCAGTAATATAACTGCATCAAGGGCATCAAAATGGCTTTAAGGATCATTCAGGAAGAGTAAACAATCGTGACGACTCTGCATTTGAAACATGCTAAAGATTCCTCTAGTACACCTGCCTTCTGTTTGTTTTCATGCTTGTTCTTCTCTTCCCGTTGCAGGTTTTCTGAGGGACTCAGTAAATGCTGCTGAACCTTTGGAAAATCCACCTCCGAGTTCCTGGCTTTGGCTGAAGAATTGGGAGATCTAAGCGAAGGCCAGGACAGTTATCATTCAGCTCGTCTTGCTGCTACCTGCAGCTTGGAATCTTGGCTTCCTCGTCAATGATCTTTAGAGAGAGGGGGAAAAAACAAGAGAAAGTAGAGGTCATACAAAATGCATAAGTTGTGTTTTGAAAAAAAAAATCTTGCACGCATTCACTAAGCTTTTACTTTACAGATTCAATAATAGGAAATATGCTAGGACTGAATGATTGCACATTTAGTTAAATTTCCCATGACATTTAGTTTATTCAAGTAAACAAAAATATTGAAACTGTCAAAATAATAGTCTCATAAAGCTTATTAGCTCTATTAATGATTGGAAGCTTGTCCAACATAAGAGCATAAAGTCTTAAATAATTTAATAAAGGGAGGTATTTTAAGCGCAACAGATATAAAGATAATAAGTGAGGTTTTTATTATTAAAACTGCAATATTCCATTTCTCTGGCATCACAATCCACTTTGCAGCCTTCAACATTTTGTTTTCATACAAACCAATATATAAATCAGTTTTTGAAAAATACGCTCTAAAGCTAACACCAGCCTTTTGCGACACTGAAGTTCTGGTCGCCAATGTTTTTCACGGGACTATGAAAAAAAAAATACTTTTAACTCCTACATTTCAGCTTTTAATAACCACAACATTGAATGCGATAGCTGGTATAGGTTAGTATATTGATGTAGGCAGATAACAAAAACATCAAAATACATGACAAAACAAAAAAGTTAGGGAAGTTACTACGATGAAGATTGAGTTGCTGTTCCATAACAAAACAATAATTGCCACAATTTTATATCTTTCAATCGTGATAAAAGTTATGTTCATTTTCTTCAAAAGCTCTGAGGTTTGTCTGTGTGCATACTTGTAACACTGATTGTGATCTGATAAGTCAGTTATTGTCAATAGTGGAATTGTCAATAGTGGATTTAAAATGTGTAACTTCCTCACTTCCAAGAGGGGAAATAATATAACAGCAGTGTTCTACATGAACAATAAAAAATACATATCCTCAATTGAATCGTATTTAGGGAAACAGGGTCGGTAAAGCTACCTGATAATATTCATTTTTGGCAACTTTACAGTGGCTGATTTCTTCTTTGCTCGCAGTGGCTACAGTTTAATTATTTAATCTTTATACCTCTGAAAATCAGTATTATTAAACTTAGAAGATAGACACAAAATGCTGGAGTAATTCAGCAGGACAGGAAGCATCTCTGGAGAGAAGGAATAGGTGACGTTTCGGGTTGAGACCCCAGAGTCTGAAGAAGGGTCTCGACCCGAAACATCACTTATTCCTTCTCTCCAGAGATGCTGCCTGTCCCGCTGAGTTACACCAGCATTTTGTGTCTGCCTTCGATTTAAACCAACATCTGTAGTTCTTTCCTACAGATGATTAAAATAAAGGAAAATAATATTTTAGTTAAAGGCATACAATTTATGCAGATTGTATTTGTTGATTATTGTAATAGTGTATAATCTTTCAATGTTTGTAGTACTTGCACTTAAATTGTTCAAGCAATTTAAAATAAAACAGCGAAAATGGTGGAGTCCCTCAGCAAGCCAGGCAGCATTTCTGGGGAGAGAGATGGGGTTAATGTTTCGGGTGGATGACATTTTATCATTTTTTGTCACTATTGTATTTTTCCAGGATCTGGATTATTTTGTTTTTGTACTTTCAATAAATAGTCTAACTTCCCTGCTATGATGAAGCACCAAAATGGTGCTTTAATTAAATCTCATCTTTCATTATTTTGTATAACTATTCATTAAATTGGAAAAATTACTCATTGCTTCTCATTAATTTTATTAGTTCTGTTTACATTACATCAGATAATAAATTATAATGATTGTGATAGTTCTTAATATTTAACCTGGTGAAAGTAAAGAAAAATAAAGATGTTACAGTATTAAACCGCGGTGGGGGAATGTTGTGATAATTTATTAATTCAAAAACATAACACCTTTAATTGTCTCAGCAAAAAAAGACTGTAATCTTCAACAAAGCTGAATACTGTGCTGCTTAATGCACTGACTGAGGCTTGTCACTTTTAAAGCATAACTTGTGATCATGTGCAAACATGAAATCTAACCATATTGACTAAATTAGGTTCGCTGATTCGTACTGAGGCTAATATCTTCTTTAAACACTTCCTTGTAAATTGTCCATATGAAGTCATTGAAGGCTATTCCTCAGGACAGGTTTGCTGTCTGGCTACCTGACGTTGTGAGGAAGGTAATCAATAGAAGGAAATAGAGATGAGCATGAGACATGAAGGTTTCAGAGCAGTTAGTACAGATAAAAGTGGACGGTGTCAATATTTGGGAATAACACAGCATTGGGATAATAGACAAAAGAGAAGTGCATATGTAGCCTAGTGTTCAAACAGGGACCAAATTAATGCAAAGGTACCAGATGTTCCCTGAGGCAATGCAAGACCGTGTCTAGAGCAGGTTATCCAGGAATTCTATGAAACCAGTACCTTCAAAATGATAGCTTTTTTCTTTCCAGAAAATAATGTACGATGAGCATTCAGCTATTAAAAATCTGAATCAAGAACAAATGTCTTGCCCATTTATATTATGCATACACTTACAGCATCTTCTTATCTGTGTGCTGATATGAAAACGCCTCTGTGATTGATGGAAATTTTAGTTGAGCACTCAAAACTTTGCTGATTGAAAACACTTTTCTTCAGTAAAATTCTAACTATAATCACAAAACAATTTTAACCAAAATGACAACTTTGACAGATGTTTTAATTTGGAAAGATAATCAGCGTAATGCTTACATTAAATCCTAAGATCCAAAATTGAAAACTGTTGATTTATGTTAAATGCCCATTAAATTGAGCTCAATAGAATGCAATGTTGCTATTACAGTATGTCCTGCTTACGGTATCAATCCTATGGTGGTATCCTCAAGAGTAGATACCTATGTAAAATAATACATGCTTGGGAGAAGACCTGATTATGTTGCCTTTTTAGCATTTGAGGTAAATGTACTAGATAACATTTTTCTTTGGGTAAAGGGAGAGTGGATATTTAATCTGGAAAACTAAAAAAACAAGATTTAAGAGAATTTTGTGACAGATGAACTTAAATTTAGACATATTTCTTTTTGTTAAATATACTACATTAGATCGAGCAGCAAGATGGCTATGTAAAGATTGTGAACTTTATAAGTTGCAGTGTATCCATATTTTAAAATATAGTAATAACAAACATTTTATGCCTTTGCAATCATGATTTGTTTATGATTAATGTAAAAAGCAAAGCAACTTGTTAAAAACTAGAACTTGCCTGATTTTATTTGGATGAAGAATTTTAAATATAAAAAGACAGTTTCTGTAAGTGCCTATACTGATGCGAGGATATTAATATTTACAATGCAACATCTTATTTTGCAGCATATGTTAACCCTACAACATCAGCTTCTCATAAAAGGCTCATTCATTATCAAGTACTTTACTTAAATTTGAGGGGAAAAAAGCCTTTCAAAAGCACTTTGCCATTTCATTTAGATTTTTTTTCAGAGCACAGCAAATAATTTGCTAATATTATGCCACTTCTACATTTTGTCACACTCATACACCAGAAAATTGGTTCCATTTCATATCTGGTCGACGTTGAATTAAAACCTTCTATTTTTAAGGATAGTATGATGTCAAGGATGAGTGAAATTTAGTTATTTTGTTAAGAAATATACAAACACTTCTAGACATCTGAACGTTTGAAAGTAGTTTATTGTGTATTTAATGCAGAAAATAGCTCCGGATACAAAATTCTTACCAATACTTGCATCTGACTTTTTATGTTTACATCTCGTAATAAGTTAAAAGCATCAATTGGAGAATTAACAACCAGATTTCAAATAATTTGAACATACTGCATTTTAAATAATTGCAGATTTTTATCCAATAAAGCAAATTGATTAACATTTATTTATTAATTAATACATATAATTTATGTAATTAATGCATTTAAGATTACATAAATTATTACAAACTTTTTGTACTCTTGCAATATTGGGTATTTAGAAATTGGAATGGAAGTGTATACAGGCAGGGAACAAAACATTGGTTTCATTTGTCGGTAGGTACTTATTTATTCACAGACATTCAACAGATTTTCAAACCAGCAATGGCATGAAATAAATTGGTCGAAAACAAAATGCCACAGGAGGAACACAAACATGAAAGCACAATGTTTAAAAGCAGCTTCTGATTGTGTTAATGTGCTGAAAAACAGTATATTCCTCAGCAGAAGTACTGAATGCCTCTCGATAATTACATTAAGTGTAATCATGAAATGGCTCTGATATACATGTTTTATGTATGCTTCAGAGTCAGCGAAGAATTAAAGATCCAGAGTTTTTCTGATTTGGGGTGGAATGTGACGAGACAGCATGATAGGGTAGATTTATGGCAGCCAGCAAGAAATGGGGCTTGCAAAGGTTATGGCATGCATAGAAAAAAAACTACGCCTGTAAGCTGCTGATTTACGTTGACACATATCCAGATGAAATTCTCCTTTGTAAATTGCCTGGAGTGGTCATTTTGAGGTTGCACTTTATGAAGTGTTTGACATCTTAGACAATGTACATAACTACGCCATGAACGACTATGCAAAGATAATGTTAAATGTATTTTCTGGAGCAGATCCGTAAATTCACTTTTATAATTGTGATATTGATTGAACATTGAGATAACATTCCTAATTAGATTATGGTGCTTTGGCTGCCTCTGCTGTGTCAGTCTTTCTTTTCTGTTAGATTCCTTACATCCACATTTAATGATCAAGGCTTAAAAAAAAATTATATATATATATATATATATATATATATATATATATATATATATATATATATATATATATAGTGTTTGATTATAAGTGACAGAGATTAAAAAAGGTGGAAGATATATTTTGAAGGTTAGGGTTTAGGCTACCATAATCAAAGGAATGTGAAAGTGCTTAACTTTTGCTATTGACCCAAATCATGGCGTTAGGACTGTCACCTGATACAATTTTTTTTCAAAAGAGAAGTTTTATTATTGAGCACACTTAAAGCTACTCTGTAATTTATATGCAAAGTATAATCTCTTTGAGGAATAAGTAATAATATTCAATGTAATAATGCCTATCTTTTTTGGCTACCCTTTTTAGATGGACTACTCCTGTTTGGGATGCTGTTATCTTCAAGTATACATAACAGTCTTAATTAACCAATGGAGCTAACAGAAACTATTGAAAGATCTTTAACATATTACTGCAATATCTAATAATTAAAGTTTCTTGAAATCCAGCAGAACTTTGCACAATGCCTGAGGCAGTTCAATGTGATGGGTAAATTGTCAAAGATTGAACCCTACTGGGGCTGCCCAGTTCTTCAAGCAGTTGAGGAATTGGCTTTCAGCCAGAAGGTCCTATGTTTGAGTTTCAAGCTGCCTGTCACACAAGCCCATTCACCACAACTACTTCTCAGTCAGTCCACTAGATTGGTTGGCATGTGATGGTGAGAAATTAATCTTGGGCTGGAAAAATGGCTTTGGATATTTCAATTGGAACCGCACAAGTCGAAAAGACACAATTCCCTTGCTGTCAGTTAAGATAAGCCAAAGCAGAAATTCATATTCCCAATAAACGCAGCATGTTATTATCAAAAAGATTACTGGTGAAATATATAATATTTAGTTGCTATTCCATCTCGGTTAGTGTTCATTTATTTGTTATTTTATAAGATAACGGTGCATTTAATTTTCATTTCTTAAAGATGTACTGAACAATTTTTATTTTAGATGTGAGACGTGCTTGAGATCTTAACTATTTCAAACCATGTTTACAATAATGCTATTTTTGTGTATGTTCTATTCTTACATATTTCAGCACACTGAATTCCATTTGAATTCACATAATTTGTCTTAGGTTCACTGTTAATGAAGGTTGAAGAGTAACTTCATGTAAATAAGTAAAATTGGACAAATGTTATCGCATGTAAACACCAGAAGCACATTAGTGGTTATTGTGGATGGTTGGTTGTTTTACATAATATTTCCATTTAACAGCTCTTCACTCAAAATAACATATTTTCCTTTTTTTTAAAACATTTTTCTTGGCATTTATCCTTCAGTCATGGAAATTGCAAGTAAAATCTTTTATTTCACTCAGATAAAACATCCCAGAACTTTCCAAAGCATAAATGACTGAATAAAGTGGAATATTAGATTTCATTATACTGCACGCATTCTTCCTTTCATATCAATCACTGGTATTTTGCAATTAGATGAATGGTAAGGCCAGGAAATGTAGCGGTCTCCTATCTCTATCAATAAGCCTTGCACAGTATGAGCTGATATGAGACACTGGCTAATTGTAGTTTTGCAATCGTGAACAAAATAGATTGCAGACATTTATATATACATGTCCTCTATTATTGGTGCCACTTTGAATGAAGTTCATACTACAATAGGTATTGATGAACCAGAATGCTATTTCATCTATGCACACATTCTCACTAAAACTAGATTGAGAATGGCTGAAATGATTTTACATAGAAGCCTTGACAACATTAGTTAGAGGAGACTTTCATTGCATTCCTGAGTCACATTCAAACTCGGGTCCCGGAGGTGAAAGGAAAGCAATCTGACATGTAATGCTAAGTCTCCAGCCATTTAGATTACCACGTATTGAAAAAAAAACACTATTCTGCCATTACAAAATGACAATGTCAACCTTAGGCGGCCTTCCAGACTTTTTTAAAGCTTACAAATCCGAAGAATGTCTACTCCAACCATATAAGTGGAATGTTCCCTAACTGACCAGCTGCAGAAATTAAGATTTCTTTTTATTTGTACAGTATGTTTCTTAAGATCGAAATAGCCTCAGCATTTAAAAGTTCACTTCCACTTGCCAACGCTGCATTGTACATAAGTACTATGAACCATTTTACATCCCTTTTCACGAATATTTTCTTTATTTGTCTCTGATCAGCTTTTAAAAGAATTGCAAAAGGAGTAAATAGTAAGTGGTGTCATTACCATTAACTAGAATGCAAATATAGCTGTGTAGAACAGATATACCACCAGAACTATGCTGTATGTTTAATGTTGGTTTACTTTTTGGCTTTCAATTATTATTAGGGCATCAAGGGGTAGCCAGAAAGAAAATGGTGGTGGGATATCACTGAATGCGGAAAGACATTATGAAAGAGACTGGGCAACCATTTTCAGTCTGTAATTATTACCAAACAAGGCATAGATTATTAGATACATGACTTTGATGAAATAAACTAAAAATAAATGTGCTCTCTTTTATGTACCAAGCATTAGCCTGGCAGAAATATATTTTCAAAATACATCAATCAACTAATGGCAAACATCATATGCCACCTACCACTAATCTATACTTTGTCCATTAGTTATAGGAAACAGTGATAAGACAATTAAACTGAAATAAATAATTTCACATTTCAATTTGTTGCTTGCTCGATTTCAAAAACTATGATGCAATTCCACTGATTGTCTTTAAAGTATCGTAAAAACTTCCAGATGATAATATTTAGGGTGTTTCCATGCCCGCCAAAAATAAGGGCAGCATTGATTATGTGGCATCATAATTCCACTCAGAAAAACATTTAGTTACTTTGATGACAGTGTGCATTTGAGATCTAATCTATTGCTTGCTGCAACAGGATGTAGCGTTAAATATTTTTTTTAAAATACATCGTTTTTTTTCTTATTGCAAAGTAAATGTTGGTCAGAAAGTAGTGGATGCAATTTTCTTTCACTTCAGGTATTATTCAGGTATAATCCTTCTGATTCATTTTTTTAAGCAACAGCTAAAGCTTTTAAGCAGGATTTATTACAAAATGTATACAAATTATCAGCATGAACTCATTAGAAAGGGCATCACTGCCAGCCAACTGTGTTTTATCTATGTATCTGTACATCTATGCCAATAAACATATAATTGCCCTTTATGAAAATGCTTATTGAACCTTTAGTTTGCTTAAGAAAAGGAACACCATTTTAATTATTTTAATATTCACCCAGTTTGAACTGCCTACACCAAGCATTCACTTTGACTAGATTTCAAATAGCTGCAAATACATGATGTTAGGAATGAAGCAAGCCAACTAGATCTATAAAATGGAAAGGCAACTGGTAAAGAACCTTAACTAAATAAAAGATCCATCCAATATTCACAATGGAAAATACAATTTCTCCAATGATGATATGGAATTATTGAGGCCACATGTACTTTTTACAATGTATTACAATTTAACTTAGGCAAAAGTGATGCAAACATTTAAGGCTACAGCTTATATACTTTGCTATTGAAAACTACATATTTTTAAAGAATCTACTTGATGAAATTCTCAATTTTCTTTGTTTAGCATCACTGATAAACTAAAACATGAGCAGTTGATGTTGTGATATGTTTTGAATTCTAATAGTACAGATTTTCAAAAGACAAAATGATTTCTCAGCTGAAGCAGCAAAATAGCAGAGTGACTAAGTACATTTTTCTGCCTTTGTGCTGAAGAATCAGTAGGTATTAAATTACACCATCTCAAATCTTTGCTCTTCAATCCCTTAATCCTGGTGGAGCGGAGATTTCAGTTCAAGATAACTTCACGCAGAACATTAAAAAAAGACCCGGTGAGCCCTACCTCAAGTATGCTGATGATTTTTTTCAGCTGCAATCTATCATTTGTGTCCTGCGGTATAAAATAACTTCAAGGCAAAACCAGTGTCAAATAATTAACGTATTTTCATTGAAAACATCAGCACCAAGAAGAATAGGACGCCATCCTTTTTTTGTAAGGTTGCATGAAAAGCAGTAAATGCATTCACATAAGACACTGCAGCCATTTGTACCTGTGGTTTTCATCACTTTTGACTGGGTTTCCTTACACGACTGAGTCTATCTGAACTGCATGACTTCAAATGAAGAGGGAAGCAAGACTGTCAGCCTTTACATCTGGTAGGCACCAATCTGCCTCTCATTCAGCTAAATAAGTTACGTCAGGTTTCAAAAAGTTGGAGAGCTGAATTAAAGCAATTATGTCTGCAAAATGTTTCTGGCTAACATTGGACATATATACTTTTATGTCAATCACTGCCATGTGTTTTTAATAAAACATATACTTTGCCTACTTAAAATTAATCTTATTCTGTTAATTTTCCCTTGCCAAAATATTACAGGCTTAAACATATCTAATTTTACATAAATAATGAAATCACGTCATAAAGCGCATGCAGTTAGTAAAATTGCTCAATTCAGCCATAATTGTGCAATAATGTGTCACGCCCATCATCTGAAGTAATAATCTCCAGGTGCTGTGTTTTTTTAAACAAGGCTAAAGGATAGTTAGGAAGACATGGAATGAATTCTGTTTTAAGTTCTTTTAATTAAAACTATGCACAGATATTTGCACAGTGGGTTATTCAAGCAAAACTTACCACAGCACACTGAAATATGTATCCATTCCATAAACAGATCAATCTTAAGAGCAAAAATATTTATGAATTATTTGAATTTTGTGCATGGTGTATAGAATTTCTCAAAAGTTGTTCAACTTCAGGTTAATCAATTAATACAATTCATTAGTTCAACCGAATAATGTCATTTATCTCTTTGTTTTCACCCAGAGAGAAAAAAAAAATCAATTGAAGTGAATGACTTCTTGTTGAAAAAAGTCTCATGTGAGGGCAAAAGGTTAAGACATGTGTACAGCAGTATATAAAGCCTACAAATAATTGCAGTTAATTTTACATCTGGCGGCAGGAAAAATAATGGGCTAAGCAATCCAGACTGAATAGTTTTGTTTAACTCTCCTACGTTAATAACAGTCAAATACAAGTTTCACACATCACAGCTAAAATTGTGCCAGCTATTCAGCTAACAATTTTGTCAACAACTCAAAAAACAGAATAACTTGGCCTATTTGGCATTCCTTACCTTATTTTACTGCAAGCCTCATCAACATTTATTTGACCTTAATCATTGTTTCCATCAGTTTTACAGTGATGTAAAAACCTCCTCAAAACACCATTTTCTCTTGCGTTACAAAGTCCTACACCTAAATAACTGTTCCTGTTGTTACAACCACCACATCCCGAGTCCTGCTTTGGAATGAAGAAGGTGTAATTATGTCCTCTTTGCAATCTTTTTTAGATTTCTACTGATGCTAGGGAGTCTAATCTCATTCTCGCTTCTGCACCGCAGACCACAGCCTGTTTCGAGCAGCCTGGAAATCTCTTACATCTGGAGAAGCAATAATTCATAGGATTTTACTTGACAGCCATGACAGGCAGCGGGGCAGCCAGAAACAACTGTCTCTTATGTTGGACTATTTGCAAAAAGTCAGGAAAGGAGGAGCAGGCATAGGACCACATCCTTTCACAGCATATGCTGGCGGATGGAACTCTTTCATTGTCTGCCAATTGGTTTGCAAAAAGGCCTTAAATATCACATTGACAGTAGCTATCACTTCCAAACAAAATTCCTTGCAGAATGCTGAGCTGCAGAAGAAATGAAACTCTATTGTCAAGTGTGAGTCATACTGAATATGACTGGGTCTTTTTTTTTAAATATTGTGTGCGTTTATTTTCGAGTACTGTAATTGGATTTGCAGACTACTGTACACCTGCACCATGGATAGATTATCTTTACCATAAGATATGTTCACAGGGGAATCAGATCCACTGGTTAGTCGGCAAAGGCCAGTAAAGGTGCTGGAATTTAATGCGGCAGAAGTGGCGCAGGCAGCAGCAATGCTGGTGTTTATGACTGCAGCAAATGCAGAAATAAACAACTTCCCTTTGAATCGGTCCATTGCTTGTATGTAGATGGCAGAGGTCTATCTGCTTCCAGTCAGATGCCGTGGTAGCCAAAGTGATGCCTCGCCACAGATCATGTGGAACCAATGTCCAAAGATTTGCATTTCTGTCCTCTCCAGCTGCCTGTAGTAGCAGCAGGTCACTGGTAAATCATCTGTGAAGGTTCAGCTGGGTAGTGTTTCATCACACCTCCCCATTCATAGGCAAGGCTGATTTCTGACCTAAGGGCAGAAAGGCCTAAGAAGGGATTGGGTTCCCCCACACACCCATTATCAGCTGCATTCACTCAGTGCCATCAGCTGAGACTGTCTAAATGGGAACAGCTGATCCTTACAACAAAAATATATAATATATATAAACATTTTCTAGTAAGCGGTCCCCAGCTGCCTTTCTCAGAGCAGCACTTTAGGAGTAACTCAACAACAGTGCACCCATGAGCAGACGGAAAAGAGAAATGTTCAAAACTAGACCAAGTGCTGCACGCCAAAGAAAAACAAATCCGATGCCAAACTACACATCGTTAGCTCAAATCTGTTCCATGTGGAAATCTGAATAATAACGTGAGGCAAAACGACTAGTGATCTTGAAGTGATTTGGCTTGCTGCCTGTCAAATATTCACTTTTGCTTCCACTTCTGCAATTACAATAGGAAATACATTTTCATTCATTTTCCTTTATCCAAGAACAGCCCCCTCCCCCTCCCCCTCCTCCTCCCCCTTTCCCTTCTCACCCGAGATTGGAATAATTATCTGATTCACTGCTTCCATGAATGTTAACATTTTGAGCCATGCTTTCCAGGATGTTCTGCCTTTCTCTCTGCATTTTTGCCTCCTGCCAACTACCCTCACGTGTCCAAGGATTTAAGGCTTCTAATTAAACTGAATAGCCAGTGCAGCCTCTGTCTGAGCCCCCCACCTCAATGTGCAGTTACAGATGTATTGCATTCAGTCAGCTTTTATTTATGACACTGGATTTTAGGTTTTTTTTCCCTGTTGCACGGCACAACATTCCATCCTGGTTTAACACAATGTATTTAATAACTATGTCGACTGTCTTAATTACCCTATAAAGCTGGATTACCATTGGCATTTGACCCTCTTCAGCATTCCACAGAAACTGCAGGACGATAATAATTACCAACTGCCTGTGAGAAAATTAAACAAAAAGATTCAACGTTCTAGACACTTAAACAACCTGTAACATCGCACAGATAAATCATTGATGAAACAACATGCTTAGCGAGAGGATGGCCTTTCAGCATTGAACTATTTTCCCTTGCGTGATCATAAAAATATTACGTGTTTAATCATAGACCATGACTTCTTTTCATGTACTATATCAAGTATTATCATATACTCTTCATGATGGCGATCTATTTTCTAAATGATGTTTAATAAAATGTAAAGGTGTAATTAAACTTTTGCACTTGCAACTAAGCATCGCTGTAGTACTGAGGTGATAATATAACTGCAAAGTAAAGATTTGATCATCGGTATTCTGATAACTCCCTCTCTGCAAAACCGATCTCATACCCACTGACACTGTGAAATGGTGCCAGGTGACATTTAAAGTATACAGGTGTTGTATTTGACCTTCAGATAGTTTTTAAACATAAACACAGCTTTTAATAGTATTTACGAAAGGATCATCCTGATTTCAATTTGACTTTGTGGGAACGGGGTTTGGTTCACTCCCTTGGATTTGGATCGTAAGGTAGCATGCATTATAGAACAGGAGCATCTGGTCCTGAACTGTCCTACAGCTATCTCTCTTGGCTCAGTAATGTGGTAAAATGGCGGCCACAAAATATAATACCTTAGCACAATGCAGTATTTAACAAACGTTCCATGGTACACGAGATTGAAATTGTGGCAAATCAATGAAAGATTGAGATTTTGTTCTTAACACTTGCTGTCAAAAGTCTGAACTCCAATTCAGAACATGGCATTTGACCTGTAATTTTGTTTTACTTCCCAAATCGAATTCAACCAACAGCTTCATAAATGACCATCTTGGATTTTAGATAATGTTAAAGTGATGCTTAAGTGATGAAAATAATACCTGCAAAAGGAAGAATTCTTTGCAAGAACAATTTGCTGCAGGAAAGTGGATTCTGCACCAAGAACTCATCGAATTAGCTGAACGACCTGAATATGTGCAATGTATTGAAAGAGCAGAAAGGAGGCTTGCACTGATACTAGAGGACATATGCAAAATATGAAAAATGAAATATTTCTGCTTAATACAGCAGTTTCCAGTGCAATCATTCACATTTTGCCATTAAGTGGTAACAGGTTTGTGACATGCATGGATGCCCTGACAAAAACAGAAGTTCCAGACCTATTGACAGATTTGGAATGACAACTCTATCTGATTGGCTTGGTATAAGCGTAAATTGTCTCTTGTGTGTGTGTGTAGGATAGTGTTAATGTGCAGGGATCTCTGGTCGGCGCGGGCCGAAGGGCAGTTTCCGTGCTGCACCTCTAAACTAAACTTAACAAGTTGGCTTTGGTAAAATTGTAAATTGTCGCTAGTGTGTACGTTAGTGCTAATGTATGGGGTGATCGCTGGTCGGCGCGGACTTGGTGGGCCGAAGGGCCTGTTTTCGTGCTTTATCTCTAAAGTAGAGTAAAGATGCAGGATCTCATTCATTTCAATGGAGAACGTAGGGCTATTAGTTTAGTTTAGTTTGGAGATGCAGCGCGGAAACTGCCCTTCGGCCCCACCGGGTCCGCGCCGACAAGCGATCCCTGAACATTAACACTATCCTACACACACAAGGGACAATTTACGCTTATACCAAGCCAATCAACCTACAAACCTGTGTGTCTTTTGAAGTGCGGGAGGAAACCGAAGATCTAGGAGAAAACCCATCAGGAGAATGTACAAACTCCGTACAGACAGCACCCGTAGTTGGGATCGATCCCGGATCTCCGGAGCTGCAAGAACTGGAAGGCAGCAACTCTACATCTGTGCCACTGTGCCGCCCTGAAACAGGAAACAGGAAAGTATACAACTTCAAATTAATTCTGAAACAGAAAAGTATATACTTGGTGTGTTGCTTTTAATTATTTCTGATCTTTTAACTGTTTTAATTAACTTTTAAATAACTGAAACATTTAAAAAATATTTTCTACTCGTTTGCTATTATTCCCATCGTCAGAGTATAGAAGTGAGATCGACCGATTGACCAAATGGTGCCAGCACAACACCTGGCTCTCAATATCAGTAACGCCACTGAACTGAATGTGGACTTTGGAAGAGGAAGGTTGAGGACCCATAATCCTGTTTTTATCAATGGGACGATGGTGGAGAGAGTCAAAAACTTCAGATTCCTGGGTGTGCATATTCCCTAAGATCTTTCCTGGACCCAGCACACTGATGCAATTATATATAAAGCACATCAACGCCTCTACTGCCTGAGAAGATTACGGAGATTCGGTGTGTCAGAGAGGATTCTCTTGAACTTCTACACGTGCACAGTAGAGAGCATATTGACTGGTTGCAGTATGGCCTGGTTTGGCAACTTGAACGCCCAGGAGCGGAAAAGACAGCAAAAAGTTGAGAACACTGCCCAGCCCATCACCGGCTCTGACCTCCCCATCATCGAAGGGATTTATCGGAGTTGCTGCCTCAAAAAGCCAGCCAGCATCATCAGAGACCCACACCATCCTGGCCACACACTCATTTCACCACTGTCATCGGGAGGAAGGTACAGGAGCCTGAAAACTATAATGTCCAGGTTCAGGAACAGCTCCTTCCCTACAGCCATCAAGCTATTAAACACTACTACCTCAAATAAGCTCTGAACTCCAATAGACAATTATTATTATTATTATTATTATTATTATTATTATTATTATTATTATTATTATTATTGCACTACTATTGTTTGTTTTTTGAGTGGTGTGTATATATATATATATATAATATACATGTGTGTGTACTTGTGAGTAGGTATATATATATGTACACACTGAACTTTTTTTTCTCTCTCGTTTATCATATTGTTTACAGTGTACAATGTTTACATATTCTGTTGTGCTGCAGCAAGTAAAGGGCCTGTCCCACTTTTTCGGTGACTGCCAGCGTCATATCAGGGTCGCCAAAAGATTTTGAAATGCTCAAAATCCAGCAGCGACAAAAAAAATGTTGCGACACGCCGTGGCTTTTTCGGTGACCTGAGACGTCAGTCCATGATGCCAGCAGTTACCGAAAAAATCGCCACGTGGCACAGACCCTTAAGAATTTCATTGTTCTATCTGGGACATATGACAATAAAACACTCTTGACTCTTGAAGTTCAACAATTAACAATTTAGACTTTATACTATGGAGATACAGTGTGGAAACCGGCCCTTCAGCCCACCCTGTCAGCGCCGACCAGCGATCTCACCATACACTGGCACCATCCTATACACTAGGTACTATTTAACATTTTACCAAAGCCAATTAACCTACAAACTGCAACGTCTTTGGAGAGTGGGAGGAAACCGGAGCACATGGAGAAAACCCACACATTCCTCCTGCAACCTGCGTGGGTGACCATGGTGTAGATTAATTACAAGGAAATTGTTCAGTGATATTTGCCCAGGAATGTTGTGACATATTTCATAAAAACATGACTATCTTACGGAACAAGAATATTGATTTTAATGATCACCTTGAAATGTTATATCATAAGGCACAACTAGCAAAAATGTGCATTAAAATTGCATTAACACTGATATATATATTCATTTTCTTCATTACTTGGTTTACTGTCTTTCCATACATTATCCTAACAAAGCAAGCACATAAATATTGAAGACATCAATCTGCAAAATAAAAGAGAATTTAACTAACAAGTAAGCTACTGCTTTTTTCATATAGTATAGAGAATGTTTTAGTAGGAATTTATTTGTGAAAGAATCTCATTTGCATTTTATAACAAGCCTGTGTTATATTGAAACAGCACTAACTATGTTATTGTACTGACTATTCAGGGAAAAAATAAAATATGTGCAGAATTTATGTTACAATTCACATTCTCTTTATCCCACTGGAAATCCCTTTAATTGGTGTGTTTTGAAATAATGTTCTCTTCATAAGAAGGAATGATGCCAGCAGAAACAAAGAAAACCTTTGAGAGCTAAGGAAATACTTCACCTGCTATAATTAAAATTTGTCTTTCCAACCCTCGAGATGGACTGTGTGATTGTGACTATTCGTTTAATCTGATCTATGATTAACATTGTGCAAGAACGCACATAATTATGGTTCTAGCTGTTCTCAGTCAGGGCAACCAAATGTTCTAAAACGCTAATGTTCTGATGTTCAGCGTTTAACAATGCAGCAACTGTGACATCTCTCTTTATTTTATAGCATACATTTAGTACTTTGTAATTTTTTTGTCTCTCAGAGGCAGTGGTGGAGAATCTTGGAGGAGAATTTATTAACAATATATTTGATGTTTTAATTATTGTCACCACTCCAATATCGCAGTTTCAAATCAAAGACAATGTCAATCTTGAGGGTGAAACATGCTGCCAGCACATGACAAAGCTTTACTGACAGCTTCCCTATTTGTTCTATGTGTTTTCTATCTTCTTTCCACTGTGACTTCTTCAGCTCTATTATACTCTGGGTGCTGCCCTGTTTTCAAATAACAGCTCCCACTTCTTGATCCCTGCTTTATCTACTCTGCAGGCCTAGGCATTTGTTGGGCCTATTAGCACAGCTTGAGCCTTATCATATTTTCTATCTGTGGCTGTAGGAGATGTCAGGAGATGGAAAATGCTGCGCAGGCTTTCATCCTCCCTCCTTGCACTTCCTTCAGAACCACGCACAGCACTTGTGTCAATGCCCTCCCACCATTAGCTGCTGGAATCTCCTTAAATGTGTCAAGGTTTGCCATCTGTACGAATAATGCTGCTAAGACTGTGCCATGATTAAGCTGTCAGGATTTATTACGTTAAAAAGTATCAAAGTTTTGCACTGTAACCTCTGACCCCTGCAGGTTCCACCTCCTCTTCATTTTCTTCCCCTCCCCCAAAGTTCCGTAAGCAGACTGCTTCAGTTGACCTTGACCAATATGTGCGACGAGGGAACACTAATGAATTTTGGCCGATTCATCATCAAACTCCAAATTTAATCAAGCCAACATGGCAGAGAAAGCTAGCTGTGATTAACTCAAACTTTGATGATAATCTGTTAATTTTAGTAAAGTTGGCATGATCTGCTTGTTAATGCAAAGCTTCTTTGGCTAAAACTCTACCAGCTGGTCATAGTTTTAGCTACTAGATTCTGAAATTACCTGTTCAGCAGCTGCAGAAATAAATTGCTCTTTGCAGTTAATTTATATCAAAAAAATTATAATGGACCAGATTATTTGTATTACTAAATGGTCATAATACTGATTTATCAACATAACATTTGCAATTCATAAATATAATCACAATTTTAGCTGTTTTCATAGGTTAGTCACAGCATTAAAACTAGCTGTTTTGCTCAATACTGTGCCAAAAAGCATGGGTTCTGGACAATGGAACATATAAAAATTGAAAATATTTTCCTGAATTACCTCGATATGGGAAAAATGCAATGGTGTCTACACCCTGTAAAATTGCTCCAGTAATAGGCAATACAGAATACACAATGAGGTAGCAAGGGAAGTGGACGAGAAGTGCAATAAAAAATATATATTGTTGAATGATGTTGCATTTCATAATTCACCAGTGCCTTGACTGCCTCAAAAAGAGAAAAGTTTTCATACATCATTCCTCACAAATCATCTGCTCTGTTTATAATAACTATGAGATACTTCATCCTTCTGCATTTCCTAAAAAATGATATACCAGCAAAGTGAACAATCTTGTGTCAGAATGTGCAAATTATTTTCCTGTCATTTATGCCTCTGACATTAAATGTTCATTGCGTATTATACTTCAGATGCTTCCTACCAGTTGTTCTTCATTACCAATCACCTCCTCACCTGCACAGACAACTTATGTTGACAAGGTGCCAGCCACTCTTCACAAAAAGAAAGGAAGGGAAATTAAAAAATAGCATCCTATAATGTGAAGCACTGGTACTGAATATGCTGTTGGCCATGCCATACAGGGAGGTCAAGATATAAGGGGCCTCACAGCTATTTGTTATAAAGGACAAAAAAATGCACATAGCTGGAATTTTTATTCATCCGAGTTGTACAGAGTTGACTGACTGTATAAAATTGCATCTGGTTATAAAGCCAAAAACACACTTGGACCATGCATGTGTTTTGGCCTTGTTTGTGCTCAGTGATTGACCAACCCAGCTTGATACGATATGTGCATTCGTAGCATATTCCTTATTTTACAATTTTCTAACTCTATAAAGTTATACCAGCCAGTGAATTCATCTTTAGTTACTTGGTAACATAAGGTGTTTAGTTACTGTGCCTAGGAGGCTGGTTGTCTACAACATTCAAGGACCCCAGACAAATTACTATTCTGAAGGCAAAGAGGCTTGGCCTTTCCGGTTCAGGTGGAGTTCTATCAGGCCACCAAACCAGTTGCAATCCTAATATAATTACTCAAGTCAAGGGTCAACAATGACATGCAGCAGGTTGCAGACGGCAATAGGCTGCCACTTGATCACCGAAAGAGGAAACCTGATACTAAATGGGGACCATGAGATCTGGAAATGTTCTACCTATGCAGAGGTAAGAGTGTTACAAACTAGAAGTAAATGAGGCTACTAGAAGCCCCACGAGGTATGGGTAGAGGGGTGGGTTGGGATGCTGCAGCACAAGATTATTACCACCCAACAACATGACTAGGGCACGCTTCAACTCTCTTAGTTCCCTTTACCAATGCTTTGTGGGTCTCCTATACATCATGAAATCTCCAAGTCAATGGATTGACTGTGTGATACCAGCATGCGGTGCCCTGCAGAATCATAGCCAAGATGCAGAGCTGGCAGGATTGATTTATTTGTGGACAGGTGTTTGGATATGAATTTGCCAGACCAAATAAAGTAACATCAAACGGTCTATTTTTCAAAAGTAAATTTCCGACCAAGTTTGAAGCAAAATCGTGCTGTTTCCTTTATTTCAACGAAATGAATAAACCAAATGGAAGGGGAAAATAATCTTGGGCAGTATTTCAAAAGCTTGGAATTCATTGGTGATATGTTGCCAGTCCAGTAATAACTTTAATCTGTTCACTTCAATATCCAAATTAACATTTAGAAATGCAGGCTAATTAAATGTGTTTTACTGGTTGATTTACAGAGCTGACTATTTTTGGTAGATCGTCTATTATTGTTGCATTTTTATATCAATTAAAGTAAAGCATCTTTTTGAATGAACTGGTCCAATAAAAGAATATAAGAATTTTTAGGGGCGCTTGACATTGTGAACATCACCAGCAAGCTTTTGGCCTTATGTGGAATCATTTCTATAGTTTGTCTGTAATTGTGTTTGACAACAAAGGTGACATCACGTGACATACTTGATTTTGTTTTAATTGCATTGTTGAGCTCATGTGCATATCACGTGCATTGTCGAGGTAGAGCTTTGATACTTTTTAGATCTGTGTCCTGTGTTTCTGATACACTACACCAGATGAGGAAGAATTCAAAAGGAATTGAATCTACCAAAATTGAAGCCACTGACTTCATCACATCAAAGACATTAAACCACTGAAGTTTGAACCCTAAGGAAGAAATTGGACTGAAATTAGACTCTGAGGAAGAAATCTTCCATGCAGAGGGTAATTGGAATCTGTAAGCACTGCTTGAGGGCATTGGGGGGGGGGGGGGGGGGGGGGGGGGGGGGGGGGGAGTAGGTGTTCTCATGTATTTAAGAAAAATCTAGATGAGAACTTGAATCATGAAGCCTTGGGATTAGTATAGATGGGTTCAATGCTCGATGGACAGCATGGAGGTGGTGAAACTGAAGAGCCTGTTTCTCTGCTGTATGACTCTATGACTTGGTGCCAGTAGAATCACATTATGGCGGACAGGTTCTATTGAGTTAACTCTTGCTATGTTAAAGCAAAAATGGTTCAAGATAACAACTCAGATCCAATTCAATTGGAAGCGTCTGTGACTGGAACGAAGCAAGTAGGGATTCTCCAGTTCTTTCGCAGAGTGAATTACAATTTTTCACAGGGCAAACAAGGTTATTGAAATCAAGACCAAGGGCAAAATAAAGCAATAGAGAATGCAAGGAACAATCTTATTGACATTGACTCAAATGATTTGCTCCGTTACAGCCATTCCAGCACCATGAACGTTAGAAGAGTATTTGATGAGGTGTGGGAAGGATTGCAAAGTCATTTTCATACCATACTCTCAGAGATTATAGAAAGTGTACATTCAGGACCAGAAATCCGAATGCGCGTCAAAACCATTAGAGATTATAGTGTAGAGTTTAAAACGAATTTGCTACGACTATGTAAATTTAGCATCATTCTGAACTAAGTGCAATGATGTCATATGTGCTTTAACAGATTAACTAATTCAATCTAATTTATTGACTATTTGATGGTTAATGTTAGAATAGGCATGTAAAATAGCCATATTGATGGAGGTGGCTTTAAATACCGAACAAATATAGCCAGTGCCTAATATTAGTGTAAACACAGTCAATAATCACAGAGCAACAATAAAGGTGGGAACGTTGTTAGAAGGCAACAGGTGGGAAAAGCTGCCTTTGGTGTAATGGAAACCACATATCGCAAAGGAATAATTTTAGAGAGGAAAGGGCTTTTATTAAAAATAGAAATGGCGTGTAATGTGTAATACAAGACCAAGGTTGGTAAACCAGAATAATGTCTTTCGAAGTAGATGTGTAGGAAGGAACTGCAGATGCTGGATACCAAAGATAGACACAAAATGCTGGAGCAACTCAGCGGGTCTCTGGAGAAAAAGATTAGGTGAGGTTTCAGGTCGAGGTTGGGTCTGAAGAAGGATCTCGACCCGAAACGTCACCTATTCCTTTTCTCCAGAGATGCTGCCTGACCCGCTGAGTTACTCCAGCCTTTTTGTTTATCTTCTCGTCCAAGCAGATTTTCAATATATGGAAAGGGATAATATCAAAGCCACAGTTGCATTCTTAGAGAAAATTATAGAATCGGGTCCGAGAATTGTCAACTGGTTTGTGGTTATTGAACAACTTGACTGTTCACAGTCTGTTCAGATCCAGATCACAGCCATCAGTAGCATCACTGTGAGGAATTGATTCAGGAGTTCATTGATTACTGCAGGAATGTTGTGAGTAGCTTCCTGTTGTTGGTGGTCATTCAGAATGGAATGAGGTAATGCTAATGGAGTTATGCACCACCATCGCATGCACCGTGGATACATTTAGATTCATTTTTACAACTTCCAACAAGATTGTAATTAATAACAGAATTTACAACATTCGCAAAAAGACATGGAATCAACTATCGCCTCCTATCTCCTTGAGAGATCAAATGTACAGAAATGAGGCAATATGGAAGCACCTCGTGAAAAGTAGATCAAATGTTGCTGCAAAACAGTCTTGCAGGTTTTCCCTTTGAATTATAGATCGGCATTTCACTCCATTGGTGGGTGCACTCCGGCAGAAACAGAGACGCACAGGCGACCTAGGTTGTAGTTAAATCTCTTTGAGCCAAATCTGGAAGAAAAGATGGAAGAAAACCAGTTGAAATAAAGCATCAAAATTAAAAAAAGTTTGGATTACAAATGTTTCCAGGCAGTGAGAGAGAAGAAAGCAGGTGATGGAGAAAAATCTAGAAATTTATGGTTCCAACTATTATTCTGTATGTTAATGACAGACCTAAAAAGGTTTAAATTCAACATGTGATGCCAATGCAAAATATCCCAAAACATATTGAGAGTTTCAGTATACACAAGCTAAGTAGGACAGTTATTGAAGATTTGACACAGAAGATTCTGAAGAAATTGGACTGAAATTAGACTCTGGGGAAGACATTTTCCATGCAGAGGGTAATTGGAATCTGTAAAGCACTGCTTGAGGGCATGGTGGAGGCAGGTGTTCTCGTGTATTTAAGAAGAGTTTAGATGAGAACTTGAATCGTGAAGCTTTGGGATTAGTATAGATGGGTTCCATGCTGGATGGACAGCATGGAGGTGGTGAAACTGAAGAGCCTGTTTCTCTGCTGTATGACTCTATGACTTGGTGCCAGTAGAATCACATTGTGGTGGACAGGTTCTATTGAGTTAAGTCTTGCTATGTTAAAGCAAAAATGGTGCAAGATAACAACTCAGATCCAATTCCATTGGATGTGTATGTGACTGGAATTAAGCAAGTAGGGGTTCTCCAGTTCTTTCGCAGAATGAATTAAAAACATTCTCAGGGCAAACAAGGTTATTGAAATCAAGGCAAAATAAAGCAATAGAGAATGCAAGGAACAGCGGTAGAGTTGCTGCCTCAAACCACCAGCGACCCGGCTTCGATCCTGACTACGGGTGCTGTCTGTTCAGAACATGTACGTTCTCCCTGTGGCCGTGCGGGTTTTCCGGTTGTTCCCGTTTCCTCCCACACTCCAAAGATGGGCAGGTTTGTAGGATAATTGGCTTCTGTGAATTGTCCCGAGTGTGTCGGGTAGAATTAATGTGATCGCTGATCCGTGTGGACTTGGTGGGCCGAAGCACCTGTTTCCATGCTGTATCTAAAGTCTAAAGATGCAAGTGACACTTCCAACACATTCAGAGATAGATGTCACGTCAACATATGTCGTGTCTTCAGGATTCAACACAAGCAAAGGCAATACATTTCAAAGTTTGAAAATTTAGAACTCTGTTAACCTTGCAAATGTGTTAAGGCTGTTCAGTAGTTTTACACTCCTCAAGGGCTATGTAAGTAAATGTGGACCCCTATATTGTTGTGGACACCATAAGAAACTAAAAAATAAATACAAATCAGATCACAGCGATTGTAGATTTTACTCTGCCCACACCACATGTTATGCATTAAGAAGCCACAAAGCTGGATACACTATATCTGCCTTTTCCCCTAAGTGTTTCAGGTGCGAAACACATCAGAACTCATGACACCCACTGCATGTGTAGTCTGTAGCCGGCACCGTAAGAACTAATGAGGCGGCCTGACAGAGTGTCATTCCGACCCCTTTGACTGCGTGCTTCTAAGCTTGTGTGTGCAATTGCCTGCTACAAGATGAAATGTTGGAAGAAACGAGCTCTCACTTCTGGGACATCCCGTGTGAACTAAATATTCCAACTAAATTCTCGCAAAGATCGTCTCCGCGGCCGTTCTAAGTGCGAGCGATGCCCCCCTTTCGTTAATTGATCGTGCAAGTTAAAAGGCACAATCCTGAAGCCGCCGAGAGTTTCAATGGTTGAGCGCGGCATCAGTGCGAGTCCAGCGCAGCTTCCCAAACGCTGGTGTTCGTGCCACAGCAAACTCTGTAGAGTCAGCAGAGGTCCACGTTGCGAAATGTATTCCACATTTAAACCATCGCAGCCGTGGCCTCTGCGTGACCGTCAGCCTGCAGTCTGGCCGAGGACAGACCCAGCCACAGGCTCATTAAGCAGTTCCTCACTGCACTGCACTGCACTGCATACGGCGTCCCATGTAATTTCTTACCTCTGCCCGAGTCCGCCGTGGGTCCCGTTACACGCGTGTGGTCATACCGTTTACATCGAAAATAAAACATCAAAAAAAAATCTAACGATTGACATTGAACTTCACGGGCTTCTCTCCATCGTTTCCACTCATATTCCGCACTGTTGAACGGGGAATATATGTCGAGTCAGACAGCATAGAAACGGGCCCTTTGGCACTACTCGTCCATGCGTCCAAAATACCCTGTCCACTAGCTAGTCCCATCTCCCGCGTTTGGCCCACAGCCATCTAAACCTTTCCTAACCACGTACCTACCTGTACTGGCCATCTCCTGTCTCGTGTGGCCGAAACACAGCGAGTTACAACATAGAAAAGTACAACGCGGGAACAGGCCCTTCGGCCCACAATGTCTGTGCTGAACGCGATGCCCATATACACTAATGCCATCTGATCCATACCCCTCCATATCTCTTATCTGGCTGCACCGCCAACCCTGGCAGTGCTTCAGGCAAGGTTGAATCTTTAAACCCTCGATCATGCAGCAAATCTTAATCCAAGCCACTGTTCTTATACTGGGGAATTATGTTACGGAACTTTGAATGCAACTTTAAAATCCCACGACCTCAGGCGGGCAGTCAAGACAAACTTCAAAGCTTTCATTAATACACCCACCCATGTTATTGGGAAATAGTCTGGTCAAAACCTCATCGCTGATGTGGGAACTTGATAGGACAAACAAAAGTATCGTGCATTTCCCTTCGAAGTATTGCCGTATCCATGTACTTCGTTGACTGGATGACTATTTGGGATGTTTTGAAGTCCCGGAAAGTGTGAAAGAATGATCTCAAGTTACTTCCAGTGGACGCTGCGGGTTGATTTATTCCCAATCATTACTTACCGTTATCTCAGTCCACGCCAAATGCAGGGTGGCCTTCAGAAATGTTTCGGACTCGCTGCGACGTGACATCAGGAGGACGGCGTTTAGTATTTATGGGGTGTCCCTGTGTCAGTCTGTGTTAAACAGGCTGTTAACGCATCGAGAAATTAGTGCGGGGCCCTCTCAACGCCGGAGGTGACCAAGGGGAGTATTCAGCCCTCTGTCAGGACCCTCTGTGACACCTCTCTACCCCAACGCTGGCCTCCTCATTGAAGCACCGACCCAGTGAAGATCGGCGAGGAGGCGGGGACTGAAAGTGCTCTGTTCTGTGATCTCAGCGGAGTCGCCTCGCCCGTAGAGCTTCTCCTGACTGTTTGTGGACCCAAAGGTTAGACATTCGCCATTGGAGCAACGGGGCGAGCGCTTAGAGCGGGGGAGAGGAATACCAAGAGGCATCCAGACCGCCCCGAGCCCACACACCGGGTTTCTGAAGCTCCACTCTAATTTGTAAAACCAGAAATATTCACCACTTTTAAATTAAAACCGAGTGAAATCCAACAATTAAACTGTTTGCTGAAGATGGACACGAAATACTGGAGTAACTCAGCGGGTCAGGCAGTATCTGTGGGAAGGGAATAGGAGACGTTTTGGGTCGAGACCCTTCTTAAGACCCGAAACATCATCTATTCCTTTTCTCCAGAGGTGCTGCATGGCCCGCTGAGTTACTGCAGCATTTTTGTGTCCATCTTCGATGTAAACCTGCATCTGCAGTTCCTTCCTACACAATGAAACTGTCTGCCCAGCCTACACCTTTTTGAGTCTGTAGAGCTCCTCCGTCCTTTGGTCTGTTTGGCCATTCGGGAATGGATTTGCCGTGATACTCTGGAAATTAAAAAAAAAATCACAGATAGAATTATAAAATTATTGGACCAGTGTCCCATTCCAACTAAAATTCTGTTTAGGAATCTGGAAATGCAATTACTATTTTATTGTCTGAACTTTCCAAGGCCTGCTGGAAGAATGTCTTTCTCAATTGGTGATTATTTTAGAGAGCTGAGCACTTTTCATTTATTGTCATCTCATTTTGCTAATCCTGCACTGGGATTTGGAATACGAGAAAGGGCAACCATCCTTGAAGACTGAATCCAACCACTGCTACTTCTACCTGCCCTGACCATGCCAAAGTCAGAGTGTGCATTCTAAATGCACGTTGTTGTCATTACCCAAAGCTGAAGAGGCAAACTGTATCAGATACAACTAGAGATTAAAACAGCAAAAGTAAAACGAATGGAAGAAAAGAACACTAATTTGGAATGGGAGCACATATACAAAATCAGTGACAAACCATCATCTTCCATTTTTGAAGTGAATTTCAAAAATACATTTCAAGGTAATTCACGGGGGTTTTGAGATTGCAGGAAATGATTAGGAAGGATGATGAAAAACCGTCATGAGAGAGATGGGCTTAGCAAACCTTTCAAGAAGGGAAGAGTAGAGAGTTTATGGGAAAGTTTCAACAGCTGTAGACAGAAGAAAACCTGGCGATGGAGTTCCAATTTAATATTTTTTATAAAATCTGTTGCTTTCAGTAGAATACAAAAACCTCAAACTAGAGATGGAATTTCACAAAACCATATTCCATAAATAAATTGTACCGTGCACGTTCACCTGTTGCGTTCCTGTTCTCATGTAGAACCCTCTGATAGTTTCCTTTGTACTGTCCCCTCTCCCAGGTGTCATCGCTTCTCATTTCCTTTTGATAATGTCCCCTGCCTGTTGGTATGATTCAATTTCTTAATGCTATGGTGGTTATGGACGATTTCAACGTGCAGGTAGACTGGGAAAATCAGGTTGGTACTGGACCCCAAGAAAGGGTGTTTGTGGAGTGCCTCCGAGATGGATTCTTAGCGCAGCTTGTACTGGTACCTAGCAGGGATAAGTTTTAATCTACAATTTGAGAGGGAGAAGAGAAAATCAGAAGTGTCAGTATTACAGTTGAGCAAAGGGGACTATGAAGCCATGAAAGAGGAGCTGGCCAAAGTTGACTGGAAAGAGACCCTAGCAGGGATGACAGTGGAACAACAAAGGCAGGTATTTCTGGGAATAATACAGAAGGTGCAGGATCAGTTCATCCAAAGAGAAAGAAAGATTCTAAGGGGAGTAAGACGCGACCGTGGCTGACAAGGGAAGTCAAGGACAGTATAAAAATAAACGAGAAGAAGTGTAAAGGGCCTGTTCCACTTTCCCGAGTTACTCACAAATTCTCCCGAGTTTTCCCCTTGATTCAAACTCGGAGAATGTCCGTAGCGAGTCCGTAGATGTCTGTAGATATATCGTAGCGGCTCGTTATGCCAGCCGTAGGTACTCGAGGCATCAGGTAAGTCGGGACTTTTTTCCAGCATGACAAAAAGTCCATGAGTAAAACGATAATCGGGAGGAGGAGTTCGTAGATCACAAAAATCTTGATTTTTTTTTAAGGTCCTTTCAACTCGGCAGAGGACTCCGGAAAGTGAGACAGGCCCTTAACATAGCAAAGATGAGCGGGAAGCCAGAGGATTGGGAAAAATTTAAAGAGCAACAGAAGATAACTAAAAAGGCAATACGGTGAGAAAAGATGAGGTACGAAGGTAAGCTAGCCAAGAATATAAAGGAGGATAGTAAAAGCTTCTTTAGGTATGTGAAGGGAAAAAAAATAGTTAAGACAAATGTGGGTCCCTTGAAGACAGAAACAGGCAAATTTATTATGAGGAACAATGAAATGGCAGACGAGTTGAACAGGTACTTTGGATCTGTCTTCACTAAGGAAGACACAAACAATCTCCCACTAATGGCCAGAGGACCTAGGGTGACGGAGGAAATGAAGGAAATTCACATTAGGCAGGAAATGGTGTTGGCTTGACTGATGGGACAGAAGGCTGATAAATCCCCAAGGCCTGATGGTGTGCATCCTAGTGTACTTAAGGAAGTGGTTCTAGAAATTGTGGATGCATTGGCGATCATTTTCCAATGTTCTATAGATTCAGGATCAGTTCCTGTGGATTGGAGGATAGCTAATGTTATCCCACTTTTTAAGAATGGAGGGAGAGAGTAAACAGGAAATTATAGATCAGTTAACCTGACATGGGAGGTGGTGGGGAAGATGCTGGTCAATTATAAAAGATGACATAGCTGCGCATTTGGATAGCAGTAACAGGATCGGTCCAAGTCAGCATGGACTTACGAAGGGGAAATCATGCTTGACTAATCTTCTGGAATTTTTTGAGGATGTAACTAGGAAAATGGACAAGGGAGAGCCAGTGGATGTAGTGTACCTGGACTTTCAGAAAGCCTTTGATAAGGTTAGAGGGAGATTAGTTAGGAGATTAGTGGGCAAAATTAGAGCACATGGTATTGGAGGGTAGAGTGCTGACATGCATAGAAAATTGGTTGGCAGACAAAAAACCAAGAGTAAGGATTAACGGGTCCCTGTCAGAATGGCAGGCAGGCAGGCAGTGAACTGTGGGGTACTGCAAGGCTCTGTTGGGACCGCAGCTATTTACAATAAACATTAATGATTTAGGTTAAGGGATTAAAAGTAACATTAGCAAATTTGCAGATGACACAAAGCTGGGTGACAATGTGACTGTGAGGAGGATGCTATGAGGATGCAGGGTGACTTGGACAGGTCAGGTGAGTGGGCAGATGCATGGCAGATGCAGTTTAATGTGGATAAATGTGAGGCTAGCACTTTGGTGGCAAGAACGGGAAGGCCGATTATTATCTGAGTGGTGTCAAGTTAGGAAAAGGGGAAGTGCAACGAGATCTGGGTGTCTTTGTTCATCAGTCACTGAAAGTAAGCATGCAGGTACAGCAGGCAGTGAAGAAAGCGAATGGCATATTGGCCTTCATAAGAAGAGGAGTTTAGTATAGGAGCAAAGAGGACCTTCTGCAGTTGTACAGGGCCCTAGTGAGACCACACCTGGAGTATTGTGTGCAGTTTTGGTCTCCTAATTTGAGGAAGGACATTCTTGCTATTGTGGGAGTGCAGTGCAGGTTCATGAGGTTAATTCCTGGGATGGAGAACTGTCAAATGTTGAAAGAATGGAGCGACTGGGCTTGTATACTCTGGAATTTAGAAGGATGAGAGGGAATCTTATTGAAACATATAAGATTATTAAGGGATTGGACACGCTGGAGACAGGAAACATGTTCCCAATGTTGGGCGAGCCCAGAACCAGGAGCCACAGCTTAAGAGTAAGTAGTAGGTCATTTAGATGGAGATGGGGTAAAACCTTTTCACCCAGAGAGTTGTGAATCTGTGGAATTCTCTGCCAATTCTATAGATGCTTTCAAAAGAGGTCAGATAGAGCTCTTAAAGATAGTGGAGTCAAGCGATATGCGGAGAAGGCAGGAACGGGATACTGTTTGTGGATGATCAGCCATGATAACAGTGAATGGCGGTGCTGGCTCGAAGGTCTACTCTTGCATCTATTGTCTATTGTCTATTCATCTACTTTTCTGTTGGACCGATTGATCTGTAACATCCAACAACTCACCTCAGATTCAGACTCAGATTGGTTTAATGTCCGATATGTCAGGGTACAATGACATTCCTAGATGGCATGAAGCTCATTTTGTAAACAATAAATGCAATGGATGTACGAGCAGCAGAATGGTGAAAAAGATTGTAGTGCAAACTCAATAGTACCAAAATACTATAGTGTCATTTAGGGAGAACTGAATGAGAAATAGTACGAGGCATTTCCTCTGGGAGTTAGGTTAAAATAGGTGATAGCTTCATGACCTGCGTGGGTTTTCTCGGAGATCTTCGGTTTCCTCCCACACTCCAGAGACGTACAGGCTTGTAGGTTAATTGGCTTGGTAAATGTAAAAATTGTCCCTAGTGTGTGTAGGATAGTGTTAAGGTGTGAGGATCGCTGGCCGGCGCGATTCCGGTGGGCAGAAGGGCCTGTTTCCGCGCTGTATCTCTAAACTAAGTAGCAGGCATAAAGTGATGGGGAGGAGTGGGGCGAGAGCTAGCAAAAGATAAACTTAAATAGATGAGGAGGGGGTTGATGAGCAGATATAAGTCAAGTGAAGGAGGGAAGGCTGGAGATAGCGACAGAGGCTGGGAAAAGATAAGTGAGGAACAAAAGGCTGCAGATTATGTAATCTGATGGGAAAATAAGGCAAAGAACGGCAATGAATGAAGGTTGATGGTGGGTGGGAACAACAGAACAAGCGGGTGGGGGGTGGAGGTGAGCTGTTGTGGGAAGGTGATCCACTGGGAGGAGTGTGCAGGGGAGGGCAGAGAAAGAAACAGGGTGATAGAGGGATGGGAGGTGTTGTTGTAAGAAGGGTGTATGTGGAAGGACCAGGATAGATAGGAGAAGAGAGAAAGAAACAGAGGGAGTGTGGATTACCTCAAAATGGAGGATACACATGTTTATGCTGTTGGGTTGTAGACCACTCAGGCGCACCCTGTAAGAACATCCTCCCTTACAGTTGGAGGTGTGCTTGAAATGGAAGAGGTCTGCCCACAAACTAGATCTAAAACATCGCGACATGAGTGACTATACTCAAAAGAACTCATGACTTTCAACCAATCTGCCAAGTTTATCGACATTTATCCCGCAGTTTTTGTTTCCCCACAGGTGCGATGGACCCACCAGGCACTGGCCAATTAAGTCACTGTACCGCACGGCGGCAGAAGGCTTCCGGGGTGCGCCACGGAGCTGAACGACCGTTGGGCCAGTGAGAGCAACCTGGCGGGAGGGCCAAGAATAGAGGGACCCGGCGGGCCGTGCCATGGAGAACTGAGCTACAGCTACGTGTGGCGGCAGGCCAGGTTCACCGCTGTGAGAAGAAAATAACTTTTCATACTTTGTCTGCACCAGAAATGTGGCAACTCTTTGTGTACTGCCTGGGTGAAGTCTGCAGGTATGATTTTACTGGATTTTATGCAAATGCAAAGAATTTCACTGTACCTAGGTACATGTGATGATAAGTATCGTTGAATTGAATTGAATGATTGACATTGCATTAGGCCAAATACTGGCAAGGAAATCATTCACCTAACTCTCTCTTTTCCACCTTCAATTCTTCTTCTTCTTTCGTGTGGCGTGGACAGCCTAAGTTGTAGGACAACTTGTTCTATTTGATCTTCCGTTTGTGCACGTCGAGTGGATTGCATTAGTCGAAACAGGGCGGACCACGTGAAGGTTGCAATCTTCCACCCCCACCTTCAATTGAATGAACATTTTCCATGTTTAATATTGTTTGGAGGCACCACGGAAATCACCAAGTGCATTGGGAATTGGCGCCTTGAATGTCCATTTTCTGTAGTGGCTGGCAGCACCTCCACTGACAGTAATGGTCAACACATGGATGCCAGCACTCCCAAACTGAAAATACAATTTTCAGTCTGGGAGATTTCCCCCTTATCCTTAAACTGTGACCCCTTGTTCTGGACTTCCCCAACATCGGGAACAATCTTCCTGCATCTAGCTTGTCCAACCCCTTAAGAATTTTGTATGTTTCTATAAGATCCCCCCTCAATCCTCTAAATTCTAGCGAGTACAAGCCGAGTCTATCCAGTCTTCCTTCATATGAAAGTCCTGACATCCCAGATACAACAATCCATGTCAGCCTGGGTAAAATCAACCCTGGTTTAACAAAAGTCAGCATTAGGCATACCAATGGCTCTTTGGCAGTTTCCTCCAGACTTGCCATATCCACCACTTACGAGAATAGGACAGTAAGCACACAACAACCCAAGTCGCACAATATGTTTGGAAATAGCGTACTGTAGGTTTCACCAGTGGCTAAACATCTTGTTATTACCCACCTAACAGCACTGTGGGGTCACGTTCAGTGGTTCAAGGAAGTGGCTCACCAACACATTGTCAAGGGAAGGCAGGGATGGATCTCAAATGCTTGGCTTGTATTTGCCCTTGAGATCCTTTGTGTGAATAAAAAAGAAGTGTCCCCCAGAGGGAAACTTCAATAATAAATTCAACCATAAAACTTTTATTGCTGAAACTATTATAAGAAATATTGCGATCCACCGTCTGCATCTAACTTTGGGGCCATTTGCAGACAATTATTTCACTTCACCGAGACGAAAAGGTGAAATTTCCGTTGTATTTTACAACACATTAATGGGAAAGCAGAGTTTAATGCTTGCAATTTTAGGAACACCATTTCATTCCTGAGATTGAAACCATGATGGTCAATAGCAACACACCTGCAATTGTGATCTTTTAATGCTTCCCAGCAGCCACTGAGACACGTAATTGGTAGAACTGTTAGAAACTTTGTAATTCAACTGTGAGCTGTGCAATCTTGGAGGGATTTGGCTCAACAGCAACTGGAAAGCACTTCGTCGCAAATCAATCTGAGCAGGCTTTTAATGAGGAAGTAGAAATTCAATGGGTTGACAAAGGTCGGCTGTTCATCACTACCAGATTAATCTGTAGACATTGGCATTGACAATCGCTTTTCTTGCATAACACATATTTACACTCATTTTAAATGAATCCCATTCATTTTAATTTTCCCCACATTCCCATCAGCTCCCCCCAGATTTTACCAATAATTTACCAACTTGTATTTCCTTGAAATGTGAGAGTTAACTGGAGAACCCTGAGGCAACCCACTCGGTCACAGGGAGAACACAAGACAGCACAAGGTCGCGCTCCGTGAGGCAGCGACTCTATAATCGGCTGCCCCGAGTAGCTAGAAGAAGGAGAAGATTGCAGGAAGTTGGCCTGGCAGTGGAAGTGGAAGTGTTTCATATGCTGCTCTTCTGACTGCTTCTCCTTCTGCCCCTACAGTTGCCCAGCAGGCATAGGTTGTGACACGTGAAAGCTGGATTATGCAGGAAACAGCAGTCAATAACAAAATGCATGACCTTCTCCGTACCAACCTTTTCACCCTTGGACCGGTGCAAGTGAGGTAGTCTTTGTTTAAGGGCAACTGTTGTCATCCGCATGGTGCTCGTGTGCTCCATGTCTCTGAATGTATTTCAGCAAGTCCAGGAACTTCCACAGGAGTAAGGAGTCATTTACACTAGGAATTGTCCGTGGCCCTCCGAGTGCAATCTGCTGGCCTGGCAGAGTGGCTGAAATGGGAGCTTCTCCTGTGCTTTGCAATCACTGTTGATACTCTTCGCTCTTCATACATATGAAGGCAACACAGAAGGCAATATATGGTGGTGGACGTACTGGTTAACATAACCACAACATTTAGAGTTAACAACCCAAAAATTGAAATGTTGGATCTTACCTTTCTTTTAAGAAATAATTTAGTCAAGTGTGGTCAGTTGGTTTGTGGTGACATCGACAATAATAAACTAATTCTAAACTCTAAACCTAGGAGTAACTATTACTTGAAACTGAGTTAACTCCAGAAAAGTCCATGCTGAAATGCAAAGCTGTATAGCTATGCAAAGTCAGGGTGGAAATGTTGGATGGTCAGTACATTGCAAAGGCTCAGCAGGCTGTCCAGTTGCAGAGATCCTGGTTCAATCCCGATCTCCAGTGGTGTTTGTGCAGAGTTTTTAAGATTCTCCCTGTCACCAAGTGGATTTCTTAAGGTGGTCCAGTTTCTTCCCACATGTTAAAGATATGCTGGTAGGTTAACTTGGGAGGGGTGTTGCACGAGAATCAGGAAGAGGGAGATGTGCATGTGAGAGGGAACTAATTACAGAAAAATAAATGGGGGAATGGGATTAATTGGATTTCTGTGGAATTAGTAGGGGAAAATAGTAAGATTAAACGAGAACTTACCAAGTTTGAAGGTTGATCTGTATTTTACGAGGAGTCGCGGTGAGGGGTTTCGTGAAGACCCCGCCAGCACGCATGCGCGGCATCCTTCAAAGCAGCGGTGTGGAATCACAGAACCAAACCATGACTAAATAATAGTAAGATGAAAACGTAGAACTACCTGGTTGACCTTATGATAGAGGGTGGGAGCGGTGGGCACAAAATCCCTCACCGTGACTCATCGTAAAAATACAGATCAACCTTCAAACTTGGTAAGTTCTCGTTTAATCTTACTATTTTACTTCGGAGTCACGTGAGTGACTTCGTGAAGATTTCAAAGCTCTGTGATTTCACGCCCTGGACAAGGTCCATGCTTATCACACTGCCGCCAGTCTGATGGAGGAAGGCTGTTAATGGAGTTTCAGTTGAAACTGGCTGAAAAATCCAACACAATTTATTAATCAAATAAACAACAAACCCCTAAATCGGGGCCAGACATTTACTGAGCGGTACCCAGGATAGCTTATGCGAATGTCGCAGGGGCGGCCAGAGGCTTGTTATAGAACCGTTGAAAGGTTTTTCCCCACTGGCCCAGCCCGCGGTGGCGAGAATGTGTCCATGGGCACCTCCATGACTCTCGCCGCTGATATGGATGCAGCCCTGGTGGAATGAGACTTAAAAATGTTAGTAGCAACTCCTGCTGCATCCAGCACCACCCTGAGCCACCTGGCGATCGTCTGTGTAGTCACCCGATGATGCGGAAGTTTATGACTGATGAGGAGCCCCTGTTCCTTCATCCTGATAACTCCAGTAACTCGGATGTAGTGGTGGAGATGGGTGACTATGCAGAGAGTGGCATCTACAGGGTACGCCCGAAATTCCAACTGCAGCCCATGCGCCCCTGGCCTGTGCTGTTTTAATAATTCTTTGACAAAGAAATTTGACCAGGGGTGGCCACCATGCTGTCCAGTCGCAGTTTCTGTAACGTCTGGGCTCGTTGGGCTGTAGTCAGTGCCATAAGCATCACCACCTTGAGGGTGAGCTGTTTCAATGGTAGCTCATCTATTGGAGCCCAGCTCCTCAGTAGGGTCAGCACGATCCCCACATCCCACGTTACTGTATATCTGGGTCGTGGAGAGTTGGTGTTGAACACTCCCCTCATTAGTTTAGACACCAGGTGGTTGGAGCCGACACCTATATCCAGATATGAGGACAGCGCACACCTGGCGCTGTTGATGGCACTGTAGCTGAGGCCAGCATCGAAATGGAGGCCTGCTAGAAACTCCAACACATCAGGTATTGTTGCCGAGTTGGAAGACTTGTTGGTCCGGGCCACAGAATGCCTCCCACTTTCTGATTTGGGTGAGTACTGTTTCCGAGTTGATTCTCGGCATGATGCGGCGATAAGGTCTATGCTCTTAACAAGATGCCTGCCCGGATGAGTGGTCTTTCAGAACCTGCAGGCCAACAAGTTTAAATGACCATGGCAAGGATGACTGACCCCCCCCCCCCCCCCCCGTAATGGAGTGAGTAATCCATTTGGATGTTTCCCAATCGCCATCCATGGTTGTTTTAAAATTTCTACAACCATCGGGTACCATGGTTGTGTAGGCCAGTCGGGAATGATCAATATTCCAGTTGCAGAGTCTAGTTTAATTTTCTGCAATACCCGACTGGTGAGGCAGAATGGGGGAAATGCGTAGCAAACCATTTCCCCCAATGGATAAAAACGCATCCATTGCTATTGCCCCCAGGTCTGGTTCCCACAACACATACGTTGGTATTCGATGGTTCAGCTGGACGCAAATAGGTCAATATCTGGTGTCCCAAAATGAGCTATAATATCTCCAAAATTTGGGGGTTCAACATCCACTCAATGTTGTCATTGAAGACACGTGACCTGGTGTCCCGCCACTGAATTAAGCTTCCAGGCAAATAGGTCGCAGTAATCAAAATATTTTCTTTCAATGCACCAGTGCCAAATTGTATTAGCCAATTCATCACAAACTAGCGACCTGATACTACCCATATGATTGATGTAAGCCACTACTGTAGCATTATCTATTCGAAAGCGGACATGTAATCCCGTGAATTAGTACAGTAAGCCCGCAGTCCATTAAATGCCCCCAGCATTTCTATATAGTTTATCCCATGTGACTCCAGGAATGTAGACTCAGAGAGTTCATCTGCCACCACAACCGACATCGTACCAGTTGCTCCCAGCCTGGTGCGCTTGCGTCAGTTAGTAGCACAACATCAGGGTTGCTCACTATAATAGGTCAATGACATTCTTTAATATTATCTACCCACCATTGTAGCTAATTTCTAGCTTCCGGTGGTAACCGAATTGGCGATCAAAGCGGCCAGCATTTGTTTTTTTTAATGCTGTGATTTTTGATCTTTGTAAATTTCGGTAGTGTAGCGGTCCTAATCGTGCAGCTGGGAACGTAGTTACCAATTTAGAGTTACCAATACAAATAAATTTTGCTGTTTTGCCGAATGGTCGGTACCCTGCGCAAGCAAGATTGTGGCACTCTTCTAATATAGCAGTAGCTTTATTAGTTGGGATGATAAAACTTCATTAATTGGTGTCTAGGGTGAACCCTAAATAAATCCATAACCCATACCGGGTGCAGTTTTGATTTGTCTGGATGGATTACAACCCCAGCTTCTCAAGCAGAGCCTTGGTTGCAGCCACTCCTTAATTGCCAATTGGGGGTCTGCCCCACTATAAGGATTTCATCCAATATGCCATCACTATAATCTTGTTGTCGGAGAAGAGCCAATACAGATAAATACCAATTTGGTAAACAGCGTGGGCTGTGATGATTTCCATTAAGCAATGCACCCTTCAGACAACTTCAGAATTCCCTGTGAGCCTCAGCGATGGCACCGTATAGCATGCTTCTTTCAAATTGATGCATCCATAAAGTACCCTGGGTAAAGCATCTGCCTAGCTGTTCCAAAATATCCATTTTGAAATGGGTATATTGTACAAAAGTGTTCAACTCAGTTAAATCTATTAAATCCGACATCCCCTTCTTTTTTTACTGCTGTGAACATATTAGACTCAAACTCAACAGGTCCATGCTTGGTTATGCCAATTACCCCTTTTTCTGCTCGCCGCATAATTTCAGCATGCCCTGCCTCCACCTCTTTTTGGGATAGAGTAAATTCCTATGAGGCGAATGCTGGGTAGGGAGTTTATACCTCCAACAAATTATATACCCTTGAACACTTTGTAAAATAAACTCATCTGTGGTTTTCCCATATGTCCAAGGCAGCCCGCAATCGCCCACCTATTCGTACAGGAGGGATACTACGGCATGAGAGGAGCCAGACCCCCTTACCTCCATAGTTAACGGCGGTTCCGTACATACGGTGCTTCGGGTGGACGTTATGGAGTTGACGGGCCGTGGCCGCATTTTCCATGCAGGCCGCTGTTGGCCTTGCCCCTAAAAGGTCGTTGTGTTTGTTGAGATGGAGGTAGGTAGGATCTTTGTGCCCTATCCGGCAGCCTTGGTTCACAGGTTGTATTAGGCTGTTGCCGGTGATATGGGTGAACTCTGGCCGATGGAGTTTCATGAGGCCCACTGTTTTGGCCTCCTTTGTCCAGTCCCTTCACCTGTTTGACAGGTCTCCAAACAACTGATGCGGCGGTGGAGCGGTAATGGTCGGCACAACCCGCAAATTTGGGGTTGAGTGTGGGCTATATGGAGCTCTTACGCAGGCAGTTTATCTCATACTGGGCGTTGCATAGGAATGCCAGTGCATCTTGCTGTTTACTGGACACATTATCCCCGACCAGGGTCCTAGCAAACGCCGTTATGCCCATGGAGAACCTTTCTCCAAGGTATTATTGAGAACCTGACTCCGGAGTTGGTGCGTAATTAGGCAATCAATGGTGCCCGCCAATTCGTGGTGCAGGGGTTCACCCGTCTGGGTGGAAACGGGCAACTTCACTCACCACATCCAGCATATCCTCCTCTGCTCTGGCTTCAGCGGTCACTGGCTGTCCCGGGTCGTCTTCAAACACAGCAGCTGGGCAATCATTAATGCTTCTGGCTGGAGATGATGAGGTGCTGAGTGGTTGTCCTTGCACGGCTAGTGGATGCCCGCGAGTCCCGCTCTTCTCGTTCCCGGTCCCGCTGGAGGCGTTGCACCACTAAGAGCTCCAACCGCTCTATGCGACCGTCCCTGCTATACGCAGCGGACAAGCCGACTTCCCCAGGCCCTGCGAATTCACTGGGGCTTCCACCATCGACCATACCCCCTTAGGGTGCTGTTCTAGGGTCCGATGGCAGGTCGTCGTGACCTACAGCCCAAGTAGGTTCATACGACTCCCGCACGGGACTCTCCGCTAGTCTGTCTTCTCCGAGACTGTGGCGGCCCACCTGTTTGATAAGAAGGCAGGTGAGTTGAATCGGCGCCGGCCCCCCGGAACCTGGCTCCCCGGAGTCCGTGCAGGCTTACCTCCACTCTTGCCCATCTTTTAGCGTGGAGGCGCATGGTCGGCCGCTCGCAGAGCTGAGCTGACCGACGCTTCTGCTGCCACCTCCGCCCTTGACCGCAGCCTGACGGGGTGTGTTGTCGGCGGTATCTGCTCCAGCAGGCCTACTCGACGCAGCAGTGATGTTTGACAGGCTGCACTACGGCAGATTCCCTGGCTGTGGTACGTATTGCACATTGCAGGGCTCCCCTGTCGTGCGGCTGTCCCCCGGCCCAGCCCCCTCGGTCTTCTGGAGCTTGGGGAGAGAGGTTGCCTGTGAAGAACAAGACCCCTAGCCACGTACCTGTATCCCCCTTCTTCTCTTGGGGGACGGGGGGCTTGGAGTCTGGACCCATTGCATCCAGCTCCGGAGCGGTAACCCATTCGGGTGAGTCGCCCCTGAATCAGCGGAGCGCCCGACTTCCGCATTCCTGCCCCCACCATGCGTTGAAGCTGCCGGCGTTCCTTGCAGCTCCGGGGACAAGGGCCGTTGGCTGGCCGCAGCTCAGCTCCTCGACAGCGTCGTCCTCCGGCCCTTGTCCATGCTGTGAAGAAAAAGGTAATACTTACCTGCCGGTCTTGTGAAGGAGCCGGAGGAGAGAGCGCACTCCCCCCCCAGCCTGCCGGTGTGAGTGCGCGCGACGATATACCGCGCATGCGTGCTAGCGGGGTCTTCACGAAGTCACTCACGTGACTCCGAAGTAAAATATACAATTAATGGCATGATCCTTAACATAATTGGTGTACGGAATGGTGAAGACCATAACTCCCTGAATGTGGCAACACAAAATGATAGAGTGGTAAAGAAGGCATATGGTACGCTTGCTTTCATAAGTAGAAGCTCTGAATATAAGAGTCAGGAAGCCATGATGCAGCTTTTTAAGATAATAACTTTGGTTAGGCCATATTTGGAGTGCTGCATGCTGATCTGGTCACCAAATTACAGGGAGGATGTGGAGGATTTGGAAAGGGTGCAGAGGAGGTTTTACCAGAATGATGCTTGGATTTAGGGGTATTAGCTAAAGGGAGATGTAGGGCAAACTTGGATTGTTTTCTCTGGAATACCATAGATAGAAGTGCATAACATTATAGAGGCATAGATAGTGTAAATAGACAGAACCTTTTTCCTAGGATGGAAAGATCAAATAGGCCATTTGGCCCATCAAGTTCACTCTGCCATTCAATCACAGCTGATCTATCTCTCCCTCCTAACCCCAGTCTCCTGCCGTCTCCCAATAACCCCTGACATTTGTACTAATCAAGAAACTATCTATCTCTATCCTAAAAATATCCATCGACTTGGCCTCCACAGCCTTCTGTGGCAAAGAAGTCCACAGATTCACCACCCTCTGACTAAAAAAATTCCATTTAATCTCCTTAAAGGAATGTCCTTTAATTCTGCGGCTATGTGCTCTAGTCCTGGACTCTCTCATGAGTGGAAACATCCTCTCCACATCCACTCTATCCAAGCCTTTCACCTAGAGGTGAGAGGGGTATCGTGTAAGGAGATGTGCGGGGCAAGTTTTTACACAGAGGGTGGTGAATGTCAGGAACACTGTGCTGGTGATGGTGGTTGAGGCAGATACAATGGTGGCACATAAGAGATTATTGATTATGGATTATGTGCAGGCAGATAGTAGTTGGTCCTGGTATCATGTTCAGCATAGACATTGTGGTTTGAAGGGCCTGTTCATGTTCTGTTCTATGTTCCATGTTCTAAAATTTTGAATAATGAAAATGGAGAAATGAAGTTTGCTCGGGGCATTTGATTAGTGATTAGCTGTGGATCAGATGTAATTGCTACAATATTGGATACAGTTTGTATGCAATTCCATTAACATGCAGCCACTCCCTCAATTGAGAAAATAAAGCATTTTGTTAATAAACCTAGCACTGGCCCACCTTTAGCTTGAAAATTAGCATAACCCAGGATACCTTTCATTAATGTGCAAGGTGAATGGTTCTCTGAATGATTGAAGTATGCAGAGTGCAGTAAACTATAAAATACCTGTTACTTTGCATGATGCTGTAACCATTTCATCCATTTTTTAAATAGATGGACCTGTGAGTCTTCTAGAACACTGCATCAGTCACCTCTTGAATGCAGGTGGACATGGTGCCTTATCTTATATACAAGAAAATAAATCATCTGCTGGTGCCTGAAAGAACCAAGTAGCCAGAAAATTAATGGCTGCCCTCACTGACAGGCGCAGACAGTGCAATTTAGAGTTCTGATGCTCCTCCACTTCGCTTTCCAAGCACCTTTTAAAATCGCTTTCTAGAATGTCCATAGCCTTGGCATAGAAGTCCATGAACAAAGTTATCAAACCTTAATTTACAGTACTTTGTTTCGATGTGCTAATGGTGCAAATTCCATGTCTTGTCCTATTGAACTACCTCTACATTAAAAAAGTATATCTGATAAAAATGTACTTTTTGGAAATAATTGAGTGCAGGCATTTTAACAATTGAAATTAGAACTATCCTTCAATCCTTCACTTACTAGAGAGTTAAATCTCATAATTAACGCTCCCATAAAAATACCTGAACACTTTGTTACTAGTTTAACTCAGTCAGGCAAAACAACATTCCAGCAGGTTTATATCAGAATCTATGAATTAGCATTACACGGTCCAAAGTAAACAACATAATCTTGACACATTATAGTTACTTCATGACAAATAGTTTCAAGTAAATTGAATGACACCCCACCAAAAGCTCCCAAAGATTAAACAAACACATGAAAAAACAAGCTATATAATACACTTCAAACACTAATTCGAAGTGTATTATATACACTTCGAATTAGAGCAGATTCGAAGTGTAAAAATTATTTTTTTCAGAGAATGAAATTAAAGGGAAAAATCATGGCGCAAAATATTTGAAGCATAGCTTAAAAGGAACTGATCAAACTTCACAAAAATCCACATAGATCATCAAAATCCAAAGGATTCCACTTTGAAAACTTGATGGAGCACATATATATATATATTATATTGCAGGAGCTTTAATTATGAGATTATAGATTAATTATGAAATATCATGTTAATTCCTGCATAGTTGAATGATAGATCTGGATCTTTAACCTCATGGAGTGGTGCCAGTCCTGAATGCAGAGAAGTTTTGTCTACACATCAAGGACATTTTCCATCATATTGGATGGCACCACCATTATGTTAAATGAGAGAGTACAGATCTGGCAACTCAAAATGATTTAATTTATTACTGAAATATCATCGAAAACCTCAAGAGGTAGAATCAGGAGATAGCCTTAGCCTGGAATCTGTATCATAGAGATTATTAGATAGACACATATTGCTGGAGTAAGGACTGGCAGCATCTTTGGGGAGAAAGAATGGGTGACGTGTCGGGACGAGACGCATCTGAAATAGGGTCTCGACCCAAAATGTCACCAATTCCCCTTCTCTCCAGAGATGCTGCCTGTCCCACTGAGTTACTCCAGCATTTTGTGTCTATCTTTGGCGTAAACCAGCATCTGCAGTTCCTTCCTGCGAAGAGACATTATTGCCCCAAATATTGTTGGGCGGTGTTTCCATCACAGACCAGCTGCTGCAAACCTTAGGATCACCACACCACATCTGCGGGCTTCACTTTTCATCTGCGACCAGAATTATATCAGGTACATTGTGAACAAGAAAAGTCCAATGATCAGTGGCATTAGAACCACACGGGTGTGGGGTAGGGGGAGGGGGCGAGTTTGTGAGTGGGTAAAGTGGGACAGGCGGCTTCCGAGATATTGGGGCGCACAGTTAAATTGTAGGATATTATTAAGCATAGATTTCCAGGGCCCTCAAGTGTGGAATGTGGTTGCATCCTGGAGACTAGGAGCCTGATCAGGCCCCAGGAAGTTTGGGCATGGAGTATGGAACGTTTCTGTGGGGCGGTTAGACCAACGTTTGCAGCGGCCTTTGCAGTCCGTCTGTCTTTTTTTTACTTTAGACCCGTTGAGTGTACAGTTTGTAGTGGTTTATATATTGTTTTTAACTGTGTATATGTGGGAGGCGGGTGGGGGAAACTTTTAAATCTCTTCCGTGTACGGGGGACCCGACCTTTTCTCTGTTGGGTCTCCGTTGTCGTTGGGAACGACCTGGGGGCTCCAGTCGCGGAGCCGATTTCAGAGCGTGGAGAGCTGTGGTGGCGCGCGGCTGCGACCCGACTCGGCAGCTTCGGAGGCTCCAGCAACAGCAACTTCTCCCGACTGAAAACAACCCAGAGTGGGGCCTTACATCGCCCGGCGCGGCTTTAACGGCCGCGGGACTTGCCAGTGCCCGCCGGGAGCTCCAACATCAAGACCTGGAGCGGGGCCTTACATCGCCCAGCGCGGCCTTAACGGTCGCGGGACTTACCATTGCCCGCCGGGGGCTTTGACATCGGGAGAAGAATGGAGAGCAGGAGAGAGACAAGACTTTGCCTTCCATCACAGTGAGGAGGAGATCCACTCTGATGGATGTTTGTGTGAACTGTTATTGGTTGTGTGTCTTGTTAATTGTTTCTTTTTATTGTATGACTTAAGAAACCAAATTTTGTTTGAACTTCATTTGAGGTTCAAATGACAATAAACAAAATTGTAATTGTAATTGTAATTCTTTGGGGAGTGGTGATGGCCATCAGATATCAGCATCTTGTTTAAAGCAGTACATGAACAATGCACATACTGTAGCTTGTGGAGAAAAAGTTCAGTCTACACACCCAGGACACATCCCATCTTGTTGGATGACACCACCAACATGTTAAGTGAGACATCATAGACCTTCCAACTCAAAAGTGGGCAACCATGGGGTGATGTCATTCATTGCTGGCAGAAAAAAAGTATTCTACTGTAAACTGTCACTTCAAGAGCCAGCATACTCCTTAATCTACCATCACAACCACGCCAGAGATCAATAGGGGATTAACCGGAGAAGTGTAGAAATAAGTTTTACCAAGAATCTGGAGGGTTTGAGTTATGAGAGGCTGAATGGGCTGGAGCATAGGACACTAAGGGATGTCCTTATAGACATATATAAAATCATGAGGGGCAAAGATAAGATGAAGAACTATAGTTATTTTACTTTGGAGTCACATGAGTGACTTCGTGAAGACCCCGCCAGCACGCATGCGCGACATATCGTCGCTCGCATTTGCTGTCGCGACAGCTGGAGGGGGAGTGCACTTCCCCAACAGCCCCTTCAAAAAGATGCTTAAGGTAAGTAATACTAGCCTTGAGCTGGTTTCTGCACATAGTGGTTTCTATCTACAGCATCGATGGAAGGAAAAGGAAAATCTAAACTTTCGAAGGGCCGCGGGACTCCAGGAAGTCAGCGGCCAACATCCACGGAGCTGCCCGCAACACCGGCAGCACCCGTTTCATGGCCGGGGACAAAGGTGCGGCAGTTGGGGACCCCTACGGAGTTAGTAGGGCCCGACTCTCCTCCACACCAGACTGGACAGAGCTCCGCAGAGGAGAAGGGTATTACAGACCATGACTTCGCACTGCCATCGCCCAAAGTCAGGCTGGCAGTAAGCAGGTACGTCCTAACGTGCCTCGCACAGCGGCGCGTTCTACTTCCCCTCTTTTACAGGTCCCCAGAGGGCAGACCAGGGGGAGAGCTGCGTCAAAGTCGAGCCCCGCAGCTGCGGCAGGCATCGACATGCCGCCGGGGAAACCTGCTAGATTGCAGGCCGGTAAGAGTTCTGCTGGAGAGAGTCAGGGAGCCCTGCAGGAGCAGGAGGATTACCGGCTACACCACCGGGGCAGTGCGGGCTGGCAGTAGTGGATTTCTGTCGAAGCAGCCCCGCTGAGGCGGTAAGCGATGGACCATGCGCCTGTCACAGACCCATGTGTTCAGATGGGCGGTAAGCCCGCTCGCGAGACACTGGGAGCCGAGGAACTCATCAACCACCTCTGACTTCCTATCAGGCAGGCGTGCCGCTACAGTTCCGAACGGACGGCGGACTAGCGGCCATGTCAACAGCGCGGGAGTTGTACGGCCCCGCAGGAGCGGCAGCCGTGACTACCTGCCAACCGGGGAACCCTTGTCACTCAACCTCAAGACGAGGTTGCGATCGTGGTGATAGAAGTCCCCATCCATTCAGGGAGAACCTGGGGGAAGTCCGACTTGGGTCGGTCCCGCATATTGCGGGCAGCGGTCGCGATGGCTAGGATGGAGCCTTATGGTGGAGCAACTACTCCAACGAGAACCTGGATCGACACTACGAGCGTGTGCCCAGCGGTCTAGGTGCCAGATTATGCGGCCGCCTAGTATTCTCCCTCATCCGCCGGCCAGTTCCAGAAACCAGCAGATGGCCGACTTTGATGAAGAGGTTCACGGTAGAAGATCCCACTGCTTCGGGCGAACCAGAAGAAGATCTGTTGGACGTAGTATTTTCGCAGTTTGCTAAGCCTGTGCGTTCAGGGAAACCGCGTGTCACCCAAAACTGGCGGCGAGTATCAATTTTCTGGCCACACACCTAGCTCCAAGAACAGGAACTCACAGAGGCCATGGAAAATTACAAGGCTCCAGAGAAGCCTTGTGTTACTCTGAAAGTTTCCAACCGTTCAACCTACCTAATCTGGGGGAACATCAGTCCCAGTTATTCAGGGCCACAGGAGCTCAAACAAATTCAAACAAATACCCCCCCTAATCCTCCCCACAAAACTGTTGACGGTCGGGCTTTCACGGCGATTCCGCCAGGGACACTGATGGGCGCCATATGTAATCTCTGGAGAGAACAGTGCAGGTATGCTCTCGCCACTGAATCATTCGTGGCAATACCCGAGTTGAGTCAATCAACTGCTTTCGCCCCACCCTCGAACTTCCCAACAATGTCGCGAGTGGGGGGGGGGGGGTTTGGCGTCGTCAACTCCACCACAATCCACCACCGCCATGGACAGCTGTTTGGGGAGGACCTCCCAAAGAGGTCAAGAACTGGATGAGGAGGCCAAAACCGTGGGCGGCCTAATGAAGACCTCCATCTACAGCCAGGACAACAGGCAACCAGAACGGCTCCTAACCTTACCCTACCTCCAAGCCTCGGGCATCAAAGCGGGTTAGGGCACCAAGAGTTAGCCCTCCGCCCACTCCTCCAACACGCTGAAGCCTTTTTTAGGGCAGGGCCATGCAAAAGCCCGCATGGATGATGCGGCACACCACCCTAGCCCAGCAAATCACAACGGCCGCCGAAAACGCACAACATACAACCAGTCCCGGCCGATAACCATGGGTTAGGTAAGGGGGGTATGGTTCTTTTTACAAACCGTTAGCAATTGTAACTTCACAAGTAGAGGAGGACGGTTGCGGCATTTTGGGGTGCATGGGGTGCAATAAACTTCAGTTCCCTTTATTCTACAAAGTATTCAGGTTATGAATAGAGTTTAATTAATAGGAAAAAAAAACTGTCCCCCTACCAACGCAAAACTATGTTACCTCAATCGCAAGTTTGCGGCTGCATTCTCATCAAAAAGAGATAGAGGGACAGGACATGTAGAAATCTTAAGGCTGTCAGCCAAAAGGGGGTGATAGAAACAAAACATGAGCACCATCTGTGAACCTCTTAGTTTTATGTGTCAACATCTTTACAAAAACCTAAAAAAAAAGAGAATAGTGGGATCGGTGCAATTATTATAGATATAACCCATTTGAATACGATTGTACAATATACCCCATTTCAAAATGGGACAGACATTCGAACACGCCTAAATAGCTGATTTCTAAAGTAACCTTTATAGCCTGCATCAATTTAAAAGATGACATACTATACACAGTGCCTATTTATAGAGCATCACTGGAAATTCTTACAAAATTTTATTCTGGAAGGGGTTCAAAATTATGGCAATATAAAACCTTTGCCCAATAAATACAACCAGCCCCTAGGCTATTTACGAAAATTATAAAACCATTATTTGTGGCGTCCCTTAGACAATCAAAAATTATATCGTTCATGGCATACTTAGACAATATATTAAGTTGTGGGGAAACCCTTGAAATTAACTGAGAACTGGCAGTTACACAGCTACTCAAATTATTATTCGAGACGCAAGGATTTGTCATCTAACCAGACAAATCTAAATTCACCCGTCTCTGCGTCATGGACTACCTGGGATTCACTATTAATACCAATTAAATTGATTGTCACCTTCCCAGCCGGCAAAGCAATAGCCATAACAGAGGCCATGTAAATAGCCTTGCTTGCGCCAGGATGCCGACCACCTCAGACATGCTGCTAAGGTGATTGGGAAATCGTAGCTACATTTTCCAGCTTGCACAATTTGGCCCCCAATTATTAAAATATACCCAAGAATTTGCAAAGAGCAAAAATTTCAGCATTACAAAGCAAATGCTGGACACTTTGACAGACTTATGCAGGCTGCCGATGAAAGGCTCAAATTGAGCTACAATGGTGGGTTAACAATATTAGTGAGTGTTACAAAAACCCATCATTTCTGGCAAACCCCATTCAGGTCGTTATTACAAAACCGACGCAAGCGCCCAGGCTGCTGGAGCAAACTGACACCAATAAAAAATCCAGTTGTGTGTGTGGCATGATGGGAATATCTCACGAGTCCCATCTTCTTTCAGTCACATAGGTGTTATAAACTTATTTGGAAATGCTAGGGAGTTTTTCATTGGCTGTGGGCATACTGCACAAATTGACATCATATGCATGTCCGTCTTCAAATTGATAAATACAACACAGGTGGTGGCTTATATTTCACATGTGGGTAGAGTATAATTCTCTATATCATATATATATATATATAATATATCTATATCAAGGAGGTATCAGGTCAGTATCTTGTGAACGGAATTGGTAAACACAATTTTGCTCTGGTGTATTGAAATAAATATTTGGATATCAGCAACCTACCTTCCAGTGGCGGACACCAAGTCATGAGTATTCAATGATAACATCGAGTTTTGGATGTTGAATCCCCAAATTATTTGGCTAAAACATTATCGCTAAATTGTACACCAGATTATCGGACCTTTTTGCGTCTAGGTTGAACCCATCAGATACCAACATAATGTGTCTTGGGAAACCAGAGACCCTGGGGCAGTTAGCAATGGATGCATTTTCTCTCCATTGGGGGAAATGGTTCTGCTACGTATTTCCCCCATTCTGCCTCATCAGTCGGGTATTGCAGGAAAATTGAATTGGAATAAATTAAGCCGTTTTAGTGATTAGATCCGCTGAAGTTCCTGGTTTTCATTCAGTATCAGTTATCATGGGCACCTCAACGCTGAGAATTTCCTCCAGGTTTGTGTCCTACTGACACAATCATTTCCAACGGTGCTGTAGAGAATTACTGGCTACACATCCCTTGGAAGTTGGTTTATGCGGGGTTACACTCCTCCTCCTACACCCCCACGTTTTTTTTTTCATCCCTCCAATCCATTTATGCAAAAATTCCATGGGTACAAATTGCTAAAATCCCCAATTGGTCACCAACCCCATTACTTGGGGAAAAATCACCCCTTGCTGGTCATCTAAAACCTGTGTGGCTTGCACGTTCTAAGGAGGGTCACTACTGGGAGTCCGGCATATCCCATCCAGGGGCCATGACCTCATCAGGGCCATCGTGCAGGGCATCTACCAGGAAGCAGTACTTACCCAAATCAGGAGGCCTACTTGCACACGAACAAATACAACTTTACTCTGCAAACTCTGCCATATCCCGACAAATACTGGAAGTCCTGCGGGCCTTCATTATGATGGAGGGGTCTCAGTTACAGTGCCATCCATATAGCGCAAGGAGTGTGCTAATCCCTCATTCCTCAACAGTTGGTGAGGGTTTCCACATACCAATTGGTGTCCAAAATTTATGGAGGGGTTGTATTACTAATACCAAACCCTCCCCCACGACCCAGATTACAATAACATTACCTTGGGATGTAGGGGGGGTGGTGTTGACCCTACTGAGAAGCTGGTCCCCGTGGACATGGTTACCACTCGACTAACACTCACCTTTAAGTGGTGATGTTGATGGGCGAACTGACCACAGCATCAGTGGGGTGTACAGACCTTGGAGAATACTGCAACTGGAACAGAATTTGGACTCCTCGACCCCTGAGTAAGGTAACCTTCTTGCATAGAAGAGTTTACTAAAGCAGCATAGACCAGGATCTTACAGGGCTGCAGCTGGGAATTCCGGGCAGAACCCCTCTGATGCCACGCTCTGCATAGTCACACCCTCTCCGGTCGGTATTACATCAGAACCACAACGCACCATCCGGAAGATGGAGGCAGGGACTACTCATTCAGGCCACAAGAAAACCACAATCACCGGGTGACTGTGCAGACTATCGCCAGGTGGCTCAGGGTTTGGTGTTGGGTTGCAGCAAGTATAGACACCTAACATTTTTAACTTTCATTCTACCAGGGCTTATGCATCCACATCAGCGGCTGAGGACCATATGGAAGGTGCCCATGGGATCATGTTCCTCGCCACCACGGGCTGGGCCATTGAGACCACTTTTCCAACCTTTCTACAATAAGGCCGGTGGCCCTCCCCCGCCCCCGCAAACGTTTGCGGGAAGCAGTTGCTGGAGTGCCAAGATCCCGTTAGTATAATTTATCCCCGAGTTAGGGGTTTTTGTTATTTATTTTGTATTAATTAAATAACTCAATTACTTTTTCAGCTTGTTCAAAGTCTGGAATGCATGAAACATACTTCCTCAACATCAGTATTGCGGCAGTGTAAAGAGCATGGGAACGTCGTCCAGGGTGCATGAAATCAACATGAGCTTTGAAATCTTCACAAAGTCAATCACGTGGGACTTCCGAAGTAAAATTTAGTAAGATGAAAGACTGGTAAGAACTTACCAGTTTTGAAGGTTATGATCTTTTAATTTTATGAGGAGTTTTCGAATGAGGAGGATTCGTGCCTTCCCTCCGCTCCCAACCCTCTATCATAAGGTCAACTGGTATATTAGAGTCTCTTAAATCGTACTATCATCAGTCATTGTTGTTATCTGTGATTCCACACTGCTGCTTTGAAGAATGTCGCGCATGCGTGCTGGCGGGGTCTTCACGAAATCCCTCATCGCAACTCCTCATAAAATAAAGATCAAACTTCAAACTGGTAAGTTCTTGTTTAATCTTACTATTTTTCACCAAGGTGAGAGAGTCTAATTTTAAAGAGGGCATAGCTTTAAAAAGTGAGAGGGGATAGGCTCAAAAGGGCAACTTTTTTGCACAGTGTGGTGTATAAATGGAAGAAAATTCCAAATGAATTAGCAGAGGCAGATAAAACTGTGACTTTTAAAATACATTTAGACAAGTATAAAGATAGGAAAGATTTGGAAGAATACTGGCCAGGCACAGGCATGTGGGTCTCGCTCTATTAGGCAACTTGGTCAGAATGTATGATTTAGGCCGAGGGGCCTTTTTCCATGCTGTAAAGTTCTATGACTTTATGATTCAATAACTTAGTCCAGTGAGGAGTGTTGAAGGCTATGCCAGGAACAATGCCAGCTGCAGCTAAAAAATGAGGTGCTAAACTGGCTGAGCTCCAAACTCAGGGATATGTGTGGACAGAGCTAATGATCCTATAAGTAATGGAGCATATCAAAGGTCTGCAGCCTTGCGACATACAGCTATAAATAGAGATGGATGATTAACCGGGAGTGTGCAGCTCCAAGAATATCCCCATCCTCACTGACAATGGGGTCCGGCATGTGAGTGCCTTAAATAAAGGTGAAGAAGCATCGACAAACATGCTCGGCCAGAAGTGCCGAATAGATGACCACCTTCAACTTCCTCCTGAGGTTCCCACCATCACAGAAGCCAGTTAGTTTGATTCACTCCACACAATACCAGGGAAATTGCTGAGAGTACTGGATCCAGCAAAGGTTACGAGACCGGGCAACATCCCAGCTGTGATATTGACGCACTGCTCTTCTGAACCAGCCTCACCTCTGGCCAAGCTGTTCTTGTGCAGCTCACACGTTGGTATTGATGTGACAATATTGAAGACTGCTTGGGCGATCCCTGTCTGCATAGAGAAAGACAAAAGCAAACCAGCTGGTTGCTGTCCAATCAATCCATTCTCAGTCATTAGCAAAGTAATGGAAGATGTTTTTGACAGTGCTATCGAGCAGGACTTACTTTCCAATAACTTTCCAAGAACTAATTCACAGTTTGGGTCTTGTCAGACTGCTGGGCTGCAGAACTCGATAGCCCGAGTCCCACAAATGAGGTGAGAGTGGCTACCCATGAAATCAAAACAGGTATAGATCTAATATGAAATTATGTGCCGACTGAGGAGTCTGGGTAAAACCGGTCAAGGAGCATCCGGGGGGAAACTCTTCATTAGCTGATCACACTTCACTCAGTGGAAGATGTTTATGGCTGTTGGAAGTCAATCATCCCAGCTCCAGGATATCACACCAGGAGTTGCTCAAAGCAGTGTTCATAGCCCAGTCAATAGACAATAGACAATAGACAATAGACAATAGACAATAGACAATAGGTGCAGGAGTAGGCCATTTGGCCCTTTGAGCCAGCACCGCCATTCAATGTGATCATGGCTGATCATCCCCAATCAGTACCCCGTTCCTGCCTTCACCCCATATCCCCTGACTCCGCTATTTTTAAGAGCCCTATCTAGCTCTCTCTTGAAAGCATTCAGGGAACCTGCCTCCACCGCCCTCTGAGGCAGAGAATTCCACAGACTCACCACTCTCTGTGAGAAAAAGCGTTTCCTCATCTCCGTTCAAAATGGCTTACTCCTTATTCTTAAACTGTGGCCCCTGGTTCTGGACTCCCCAACATCGGGAACATGTTTCCTACCTCTAGCGTGTCCAAGCCCTTAACAATCTTATATGTTTCAGTCCTCCACAGCTGTTTGAAGAAATACCTTACTTATATCATGGGATATTTGCTGACTCCACAATCTTCACAGGCAGTGGAATGGCACAGCTGGTAAGGGTGGCAGACTGGCGCAGCTGGTAGAGTTGCTGTCTCATGGTGACAGAGACCCAGGCTCGATCCTGACCTTGGGATGCTGTCTTTGTGGAGATTGCACATTCCCTCTGTGACTGTGTGGGTTTCCTGCAGGTGCTCCAGTTTACTCCCACATCCCAAAGACGTGCGGGGTTGTGGGTTAATGGCCTCTGCAAATTGCCCCGAGTGTGTAGGGAGTGGATGCAAAAGTGGGATCACCGGTGATCGATGGTTGGCTTGGTGGCCAAAGGGCTTGTTTCAAAGCTGTATCTTTCTATCAATCAATTACATTTCCATTTCCCCAATGCAATGGATCATCTCATGCCTGCATGCAGTAGATCGAAGAAAACATTCAGGCAAAGGCTAATGAATGGTAAGTAACATTTAAAAACTAAAATTATTCAGGCGAAGGGCTGAATGGTCATTTCTATGTTTCTATGTTTCAACAAGAGAGATTAAGCACTTAGCAGTGTTATTTAGCAGCATTGCAGTTTCCAAAATTCCCAATATCACCATCCTTGGACACATAATTGACTTGAAATTCAGCTGATCTAGAAACTTGAATATTGTGCTTTAAAGTGCAGGTTAGAGGTTAGGCATTCTGCTCCAAGTGATTCCTTTTACCATCATCTACATGGTACAAAATGTCATTCTCCTGGATACACTCAGCTGGATGAAAGATCTACAAAAACATTGAAGAAGCTGACACCAACAGGGACAAAATAGCCTTCTTAGGTAACCCCCATTGACCGTCATCATAAACACTCATTCCCCCCATCACCATTGTATCTAGTTTGCCGTCAGCCCTGTCTACAAAATGCATAGCAATCCCTTGCTTAGGTTACTCTGACAGCACTGTCAGCACTGTCCAACTTGCAGCCCATTCTATCGTGGGGGACAACTGGAGCCGTCTCATGGGAACACCACCTTGGTATGAGCACCTTGAAGTTATACACCACCCAGAGTTGGAAATATATCATTGGTCCTTCATCGATGCCGGGACTAAATACTGGAACTCTACCCCACAGCACTGCACCAGAAGGATCGTTGAATTTGAATCGAGCTGTTCCATTACAGTCTTTGAAGATGGGAAAATATGATGAACACAGACACAAACCACTGGAGTAACTCAGTGGGTCAGACAGCATCTCTGGAGAAAAGGAAAAGTCATGTTTTGGGTCGAGACCTTATAGAAAATGATGACTCTGCCATTGATGCCAAGACTTAAAAACTAAAGAAATCACACTAACTATCCTTTAGCATTGATCCCATTGGTGTCAAGGAGCATCTAATTTGTATAGGTTTGTTACAACGATTACAGAACAATGGGCTTTTTATTCAGTGCCAACCTGTGGTAAAATTGGTGACTGATAGTCTGCCATGGAGGGGGCAGACCAGCAAGCTTTCTATCAGGCACCTACAATGTCCTTGTGCTCCTCTTTGTGAAAGGACTGATTGAAGGGCTTTGTTTTAGGATGCGTAAGAAGAAACTGCAGTTGCTGGTTTAAACTGAAGAAAGACACAAAACAGGGTCTCAACCTGAAATGCCACCCATTCCTTCTCTCCAGAGATGCTGCCTGTCCTGCTGAGTTACTCCAGCTTTTTGTATCTCTCTTTGTTTTAGGTTGTTGGTCTGAGTCTTTATGTTAGGAGACATGCAAGAAACACAATGAAAATGACAAACACCTGACATAAGCAGACCCCATCTATTTTTTGGTGGGTTTGTCAGGAGTTACAGTAGGCCATTAGTGAAAATGCTTTGGATTTCAGAGGTATTATGATTAGAACAAGGTAAAATGATATATGAGTGAGATGAAAAGCGAAATGACATTGGCAACAAGAAGAGCAAAGACTGTGTTATTATGGATATAAATAGTACCCATGGACATTTTCCAATGAATATGTCAGAGAAACCAATGTGTAGAAATTCAACCCCATTCGATCTTGCCAAAATGTATGATGCAGTAACATCAGCGCTTTGCACTCCACCTTGACTTCCATGGAATGGATTGAAGAAGGGATCGATTACTGGGAAAGCGTCATTTAGAAGGCTGCTCTGGATAATCCACATTCCATTGCTCTTTAAGTTTCATTCATCCATAAAACCGGCAACAGTTATGGCATTTGTTGATAATGCTCCATTTATCTTTGGCACGATTTGTTTTGTTGGCTATATGAAGAGTAAGTAAAAGAAAGAGCTGAAGATAAAGTTCAATACAAGTGTTAAAAGCAGTTCAGTGACATAGTTTACACAAATAAAGGAGTACAGAGGAATTAGATATGGGGGATGCTAACTTGTTCATCTGAGATATTAAGAAATCGCATTCGGTCCTCTAAGATGTTTGCAAGAACAATGAAAACGGTTTTAATTTAGAAACTTTACTGTGTTGTTTCTTAGCTGACGTGTATAATATGTTTTGATACATAAACCAAAGGATTTTAGATTGTTTAAATTCTAACTTAATCCTGCTTCATATTCAATGCATGAAACTGCTGGTTACAGAGAATGCAAGCTTCCAAACACTTTGGAAGACAAGGTGAACTGTCAGATTCCAATGATGTTGAGTCTTTTCTAGTTTTATCAACTGGAAATTTACTTTTAAATTCTGAATTCTCCATTTCACTTCTGTCTAAAGTGGACTGTGACAGTGATGAAGAATGCAACCTGCTTTTTTGACTTGGACTTCCCATGTTTGCTATTCGTCCTCTACGCACTGTAAAAGAGTTTGAGTTGTGGCCTATTCACCATCGCATTTATCAGGTCTGCCTTGAACTGTGTGGAGTTTGGTCCCAAGTAGCTGGAGGGAATCGTAGCATACAAATAGGCTGTGACAGTTTGTCTCATTACTTCCCTGTTCTTTCCCCAGTTCATATATACTCTGTCTCAGGCCTAAACTGTTGATTATATAAAAGATTAGCAAAATCCTTGCGCTGGTGGTAAATTCTGTTATATAGTGCCCATTGTTTGAGCATTACAGATTGCAGTTAGGCTGGGATTTTATGTACCACGCATGTGTAAACATGTTACGAGTACCTTGCACTTGAGAAGGTTGTGAGATGCTTCAGAGGTTTGCAGGGTTGGTAGGTTACAATGTCTAATTTGTGTATAATGCTGATTTCATGCCACTGGTATAAAATTGGTCCTTAATGAAGATGCAAATTTTCCAAAACTCAATCATCATATGGTGGCCCTGCCAAATGCAAATAAGAAAGAAGCCTTCCCCCAACTATAACCTAACATCTTGAAGTGGGCATCTATTTCCCACAAGCTTGTGGAGAATGATCTTCATGAGTATTGGTTATACTGATGTAATGACCATTCCTTGGAAGATTCATCATAGTTTCGGAACTCTTTAGGGAGTCACAGCGGGATTGCATTGGAATGCTCGTCCTGGGACAAAATCTGATTCTGCAGGACTGGGTGCTTTGCCCTGGGTGCTTTGCTCTGGGTGCATTTCACTTGGTACCAAGAGGGAGAGAGGCTAACTTCCAAGAAAAATGAAGCAAGAGGAGGAGAGATGGTGACCCCAGCTGGAAGCCTATCTACTATGAGGGTTCAGGGAGCAGCTCACCAAGGGGCACCTTAATGTGGAGCAATGTGTAGTGACACTCCAGTGCTGCTCAGCATGACATATCACACCCAGGACAATTTTACCTGGGGCTGTAAAGATGATGGCAACAATATATTTCTCTATCCCTGAATCTTCCTGTTATTCACTTACAACTTGCCACATATTGCTGCTTTGGTCATGGAGGCTCTCTGCTTCAAGGGAGCTGAATTAATATCCTTTTCCATCAAGAAGCTGTAGTAGGCAATTTGTGCATACAAATCCACAAAGGCTATATTACAGAGAACCACCAATTACCCACTCACCATCTTGGGGCAGCACCTGCAAATCCCAAGATGTTTGAGGGTTGCAAGGCAATTCTCTCCCTGTATATTGGTATCATATAACAATAATAATAGTAATGGTGAAAGTCTAACAACAATAGCGCAGGCAGGACTGAAAAAGGGTCTCGACCCAAAACTTCACCCATTTCTTCTCTCCAGAGATGCTGCCTGTCCCGCTGAGTTTACTCCGGCATTTTGTGTCTATCTTAAGTCTAAACCAACATCTGCTGTCCCTTCCTACACAGGCAGGAGTCATTATTGCAAAAATCTAGATTAGAAACATAGAAACGTAGAAAATAGGTGCAGGAGGAGGCCATTCGGCCCTTCGAACCAACACCACCATTCATTGTGATCATGGCTGATCGTCCCCAATCAATAACCGTGCCTGCCTTCTCCCCATATTCCTTGACTCCACTAGCCCCTAGAGCTCTATCTAACTCTCTCTTAAATCCATCCAGTGATTTGGCCTCCACTGCCCTCTGTGGCAGGGAATTCCACAAATTCACAACTCTCTGCGTGAAAACGTTTTTTCTCACCTCAGTCTTAAATTGCCTCCACTTTATTCTAAGACTGTGACCGCTGGTTCTGGACTCACCCAACAATGGAAACATTTTTCCTGCATTTCGCTTGTCCAGTCCTTTTATAATTTTTATGCTTTTGTAAGATCCCCCCTCATCCTTCTAAACTCTGGTGAATACAAGCCTAGTCTTTTCAATCTTTCCTCATGTGACAGTCCTGCCATCCCAGGGATTAATCTTGTGAACCTACGCCGCACTGCCTCAATCACAAGGATGTCCTTCCTCAAATTAGGAGACCAAAACTGTACGCAATACTCCAGATGTGGTCTTACCAGAGCCCTATACAACTGCAGAAGAACCTCCTGTACTGAAATCCACTTGTTGTGAAGGTCAACATTCCATTAGCTTTCTTCACTGCCTGCTGTACCTGCACGCCAGCTTTCAGGTACCTGCATGCCAACTTTCAGATTGACAACAGTTCTTCCGCCACTGTGCCACATCAGAATTCTGAGTCTGCATATCCTGTGATGTAGAACGATTGTAACAAGGGTAATGAAGATTCGCAATGTGATTAGCAGAAGGAATAGAAGCCACATGACTCAATTAATTATCGTAATGTCTAGGAGTGAGTGGTGAATGTAGATTTCATTGTCACTTTTGAATTCAATTGGAATTCAATAGGTACACGACGGAACTAACTTGTCGGGAGAATGAGGATTGAATGGATCGTTTTACCATTGCAATGCCAGCATGGCTGCATTGGACTTATTGGCCTGCAATGGGGGCTTCAGCCTATGGTAGTGCTCTGTTTCTCTGTGTTGAAGGAGAGAGAAGTAACCTGCAATGGGGAAGACAAGAACTGAGGGAGGAAATTTGGCTTGAGACTGGAGAGTTGATTACCTTCAAAGGTTTAAGAAAGAACTGCAGATGCTGGAAAAGTCGAAGGACCAAATCAGCCTTTCCAGGTGAGGCAGAAGTTCACTTACACCTCCTCCAACCTCATCTACTGCATCCGCTGTTCCAGGTGTCAACTTCTCTACATCGACGAGACCAAGTGCAGGCTCGGCAATCGCTTTCGTTGAACACCTCCACTCAGTCTGTCTTAACCTACCTGATCCTCTGGTGGCCCAGCACGTCAACTCCCCCTCCCATTCCAAATATGACTTTTCTGTCCTGGGCCTCCTCCATTGCCAGAGTGAGGCCCAGCGCAAATTGGAGCAACAGCACCTCATATTTCGCTTGGGTAGTCTACACCCCAGCGGTATAAACATTGACTTCTCCAATTTTAGATAGCCCTTGCTTTCTCCCTCCTTCCCCTCCCCCTTCCCAGTTATCCCACAAGCCCTACTGTCTCCACCCACTTCCTTTCTTTTTCCTGATTCCCGCACCCCCCCGACATCAGTCTGAAAAAGGGTCTCGACCTGAAACGTCGCCAATTCCTTCTCTCAGCCTTACCCGCTGAGTCTTTCCAGCATTTTTTATCTACCCTTAAATGTTTGCCCACTTCTACCACAGACTCATAATAAATGAAGGATAACCACTGGGATACACAAATGTCTCAGGTTTCAGCATAAAGAAAAGACCTATACTGCCTGGATAGAATGAAAGTGGAGAAGATGCTTCCACTAGTGGGAGTGTCTAGGGACCAGAGGCCATTGCTTCAGAATAAAATGCCGTACCTTTAGAAAGGAGATGAGGAGGAATTTGTTTAGTTAGATGGTGATGAATCTTGAGGCCATCAATGGATATTTTTAAGCCGGAGATTGACAGATTCTTGATTAGTAAGCGTACCAGGGGTTATGGGGAGAAGGCAGGAGATTGGGATTGAGAGAGAAAGATAAATCAGCCACGATTGAATGGCTTTCTTCTTCTTGCGTATGGCGTGCGCAACCTAAAGTTGGAGGACAACTTGTTCTATTTGATCTTATTTGATTGTGCACGCCGGGTTGATTGCATTCGTTGAAACCGGGCGAACCACATGAAGGTTGCAACCTTCCACCCCAATTGAATGCCCTAATTCTGCTCCTAGAACTTATGAACTTTACTGACAGTGGACAGAAGCAGATCCTGAAAACAAAACCCATATGAACTGAGGAAGGTTCAAGTGCCCAGAAACCCTCAAGATGGGTTTTAAGTTTGATATACTTCTGCAGCCACTCTGACCTCCTGCATTGGACACAAATTGGACTTCATAATGACATGATTTTGATGGGTGATTTCATCTCCTGCTGTTTCCATTCATTTCATTTCTATTCATGCTGAGGTGAGAAAGGAGGTGGGTTTTCAAAGGGATTTCATATGACCACCCTCACTTCCAGCTGAAATTCACAACAATTCCAAAAAGAGCAGCAATGTTTCATAAAAATTATGACCACGTTGTTTTGCCTATATCAAGACTTTTTTGATATTACAAAAAAGCAAGCATTTCTAGTCCGGCAGTAATATCTGGTTGCAAGATGTTGTGAATAGCCCTGAAATGAGAACTGAGGCATAAAAAACCGTGACATTTCATCTGTGAGAGAAGGATATTGGATGAAATTGATGGATCATCTCTGCTAGCATAAGGAATCTGGGATCAAACAATTTCACTGACCACACTTATAAATGACAAGCTTTGAAAAAAAAAGTAATTTTCCCCTTAGAAAAAGATAGCGTCCAGTTATATTTCATTCAATTAATAACACGGAATATGCTTTAACACATGAAGCTCACAATGAAAATTATAACTGGAACTGTAAATATTGCAGCTAATTGCAACTGAAATCTTTTAACTGACAGAAATATTAGGAAGTAATTAACAGAGGCAGCTAACGGAACAGGTTTATAGAAATGCACGTTCATTCAATCAGACCCTTGAAAGCCCATTGTACAAATCTATTGACATAATGTGAATACAAAAATGCTGAATTATTTATTTAGTCTGTAGCTTAACAGTTGAGCATTGGCACACAAAATTAGAATTTGAAAATGGCTTGCCTGTTGAGCAGGGTGCCTTTATCTTAATGTGTGAAATACGAAAAATTTGGCAAGATAGATGAATACAGCTGAAGCAATAAATGAATTACCTTGAGAATTATTGGAATATTTCATTGGAAAGTTACATTCAGGTGTAGGCAAAAATTGCAAAGTGTGAAATTCAACTTTGACATTAGTTTAAAATGGGCAATGCCCAAACAACAGACACTTTTAAGGCATGGCTGGTTTAAAGGAGCGAGTGAAGATAGGCTTCAAATGGGCAATCATTTCATTATCACCCATTTTGTGTTACTGTTAAGTTAAACTTCACCTCCAAATGCTACAACTTATATTGCTGACTGGGAGCCATGTGACACGTGCCCAGAAAGACCAAATAAATTAAATACAAAGAATAACAGTTAATTGCAGTTAATAAGGAACTGTAGAAGCTGGAATCTTGAGGAAGTCACAAACTGCTGGAGTAACTCAGTGGATCAGGCAGTATCTGTGGAGAGAATGGACAGATGCCATTTTGGATGCCAAACAGGAAATTAGAAATGCATGCAACAAGGGTAAAACAGTTATAATGGGTGACTTCAATCTACATATAGATTGGGTGAATCAAATTGGCAGGGGTGCTGAGGAAGAGGATTACTTGGAATGTATGCGGGATAGTTTTCTAAACCAACATGTAGAGGAACCAACGAGAAAGCAGGCTATTCTAGACTGGGTACTGAGTAATGAGGAAGGGTTAGTTAGCAGTCTTGTTGTGCGTGTCCCCTTGGGTAAGAGTGACCGTAAATGATTGAGTTCTTCATTAGGATGGAGAGTGACATAATTAAGTCAGAAACAAGGGTTCTGAACTTAAACAAAGGTAACTTTGAAGGTACGAGATGTGAATTGGCCAAGATAGACTGGCAAGTGATTCTTAAAGGGTTGACAGTGGATGTGCAATGGAAGGTATTTAAAGACTGCATGGATGAACTACAACAATTGTTCATCCCAGTTTGGCAAAAGAATAAATCAGGGAAGGTAGTGCATCCATGGATGACAAGGGAAATCAGGGATAGTATAAAAAACAAAAGATGAAGCGTACAAATTAGCAGAAAAAAAACAGCTACCAGAGGTTCTGGAGAAATTCAGAATCCAGCAGAGGAGGACAAAGGGCTTAATTAGGAAAGGGAAAATAGATTTATGAAAAAAACTGGCAGGGAACATAAAAACAGGATGCAAAAGTTTTTGTAGATATTTGAAGAGAAAGAGGTTAGTTAAAACAAATGTAGGTCCCTTGCAGTCAGAAACAGGTGAATTGATCATGGGGAACAAGGACATGGCAGACCAATTGAATAACTACTTTGGTTCTGTCTTCACTGAGGAAGACATAAATAATCTGCCGGAAATAGCAGGGGACTGGGGTTCAAATAAGATGGAGGAATTGAGTGAAATCCAGGTTAGCTGGGAAGTGGTGTTGATTAAATTGAACGGATTAAAGGCCGATAAATCCCCAGGGCCAGATAGTCTGCATCCCAGAGTACTTAAGGAAGTAGCCACAGAAATAGTGGATGCATTAGTGATAATTTTTTAAAACTCCTTAGATTCTGGAGTAGTTCCTGAGGATTGGAGGGTAGCTAATGTAACCCCACTTTTTAAACAAGGATGGAGAGAGAAAATGGGGAATTACAGACCAGTTAGTCCAACATCGGTAGTGGGGAAATTGCTAGAGTCAGTTATTAAAGATGGGATAGCAGCACATTTGGAAAGTGGTGAAATCGTTGTCAGCATGGATTTACGAAAGGTAAATCATTTCTGACGAATCTTATAGAATTTTTCGAGGATGTAACTAGTAGAGTGGATAAGGGAGAACCAGTGGATGTGTTATATCTAGACATACAGAAGGCTTTCGACACTGTCCCACATAAGAGATTAGTATACAAACTTAAGGCACACAGAATTGGGGGCTCAGTATTGATGTGGATAGAGAACTGGCAGGCAGACATGAAGCAAAGGGTAGGAGTAAACGGGTCCTTTTCAGAATGGCAGGCAGTGACTAGTGGGGTACCGCAAGGCTCAGTGCTGGGACCCCAACTATTTACAATATATATTAATGATTTGGACGAGGGAATTGAATGCAATATCTCCAAGTTTGTGGATGACACTAAGCTGGGGGGTACTGATAGGTGTGAGGAGGATGCTAGGAGGCTGCAAGGTGACTTGGATAGGCTGGGCGAGTGGGCAAATGCATGGCAGATGCAGTATTAAGTGGATAAATGTGAGGTTATCCACTTTGGTGGCAAAATCTGGAGGGTAGACTATTATCTGAATGGTGGCAGATTAGGAAAAGGGGAGATGCAACGAGACCTGGGTGTCATAGTACACCAGTCATTGAAAGTAGGCATGCAGGTGCAGCAGGCAGTGAAGAAAACAAATGGTATGTTAGCATTCATAGCGAAAGGATTTGAGTATAGGAGCAGGGAGGTTCTACTGCAGTTGTACAGGGTTTTGGTGAGACCACACCTGGAGTATTGCGCACAGTTTTGGTCCTCCAAATCTGAGGGAAAAGACATTTTCTTGCCATAGAGGGAGTACAGAGAAGGTTCACCAGACTGATTCCTGGGATGTCAGGACTTTCATACGAGGAAAGACTGGATAGACTCGGCTTGTACTCGCTAGAATTTAGAAGATTGAGGGGGGATCTTATAGAAACTTACAAAATTCTTAAGGGGTTGGACAGGCTAGATGCAGGAAGATTGTTCCCGATATTGGTGAGGTCCAGAACAAGGGGTCACAGTCTAAGGATAAGGGGGAATTCCTTTAGGACCGAGATGAGGAAAACATTTTGTGAGTCTATCCAGTGGTGAGTCTCTAGAATTCTCTGCCACAGAAGGTAGTTGAGGCCAGTTCATTGGCTATATTTAAGAGGGAGTAGGATGTGGCCCTTGTGGCTAAAGGGATCAGGGGGTATGTAGAGAAGGCAGGTACAGGATACTGAGTTGGATGATCAGCCATGATCATATTGAATGGCGGTGCATGCTTGAAGGGCCGAATGGCCTACTCCTGCACCTATTTTCTATGTTTCTATGTTTCTATGGATCAGGAAGGAGGGTTCCAGCCCAAAGCGTTGCCTATCTACAGTATTCCTTCTACAGATGCTGCCTGACCCCTGAGTTACTCCAGTACTTTGTGTTTTACTCAACAACAGTTCATTGGTTGACATTCTTCCTTTGAGATGCTATTTTTGCAGTTTCAAGTAACTTTGGTGAGGGCTTTTAAGAACTGTATTTCCATTGATGGCAAAATAAGCAGATTCATGAATGGTAGAGTCTGCCACAAGTGTTTATACTGGAAAAGTCTTTGGCTGATGTTATAGGGGTGATGTATAATACTGCAACCCTGCTTATGGTGATGGCATTTACTGTAGAGCCATTGAAACTGCTGAACGTAATGGTGGAGCATCGCGACCCACAGCCAATGTTGCCATCAGCTATGGTTTCCCATTTCATAATCAATGCCGATAACCTTCATTACCTTTTAATTAAATCCTTAAAGTGGAGCTTTGGGCTTCTTACCAGTCTTTCGGCAAGGGCTGCCTCCCCATACAGCCATATACTTGGGGACGTGGCCACCCTTCACCCTATGCACATGCTGAGCCAGCATAGTCGCCAATGCCTGATGAGTAAGACACTTAGCATTTTCGCTTCAGAGAGAGCACCGTTATGTTAGTGTTTCCTTGGTATCTCAACATAATTAATTATCATCAGTCTGAAGAAGGGTCTCGACCCGAAAAGTCACCCATTCCTTCTCTCCAGAGATGCTGCCTAACCCGCTGAGTTACTCCAGCATGTTGTGTCTACCTTTGATTTAAACCAGCATCTGCAGTTCTTTCTTACACATAATTAATTATCAGATGAATATGTACACCAAAAGAAACATTGTTACATTTACTGTACAAAAGCCATAATATAATATTTGCCTTTACCTTTTCCAGGAACTAAAATTTCAGATTGTTTTAGATATGTTCACAGTTTATACCTTTGCTGCCTCCTTTTTTTTTGTAATATCCCTGTGGCATTGAATTTGTTAAACAATCACATGTGAGTCTCATTTAATGAGCAGTCTCCTGCCTCCCGCTGCAGCATTCATTGAAATGGCCACTGTCTGTAGTCAACTAATCGTTATTAAAAACACAGAAGTTGCTCATTCTTTGACACAAAAATAATTGTTTTAATGCTGTCACTTTGACAGATATACACAATGCATTTAAATAAGAGCAGGTCAAATTATAGACTTTCAGACACTTAAATTGTATGTATTTAAATGTACATTAAAATATATAATTTGTTTTTGAATAATGAATCGCAATTTGAGGAAGTGGCCATTTTATATCTTAGTCATTGACAGTGATGCTGGTTGAAATCTTTTCATTTAGTTTTTTAAGGTAAAAAACGAGAAAGTTGTGTTTTTGATTCTTTATCTTTTGAGATGAGGTTTCACCGTGTCGGGTAAAGAGCCTGATATATTTATGTAGAACATACCACTGACAGTGGTCAATGAAATGCCAGAGTCGGTTAAAGTGGCGATCGGTGTATTTAACCTCAATATTGCCAATCCTGCTGTTTTCACATCTTCAGGTGTGGTGGAGGAATGGGGAGGTTCATTCCTTTCCTTGCCAAATTCAGGAAATGCTAAATACAAATCTTGCAATTCATGGCAGTCGTTATTTGTCTGTAGAATCCCAGCATCCGTGCTTTCTGATCTAAAAAAGATTGCCCCTTTAAGTAAATATCTGCATATCAACATCAGAGGATTCACATTGTTAATATTTTGGGGCAGTTGAGGGGAATCGCCCATATCACCATTCAGCAAAAAATAAATAAATTATGGCAATAAGGACACTGTAAATTATAAATAGCAATGTGTATGGTAGCCATAGGCATCAGTATTTCTTTTAAGGTTTTTATAAAAAGATTTTGTCAATACAATTATTTTCCAACAGCAATTATTCTGGAGAAAAAGTATTTTTCAAATTATATGCATCTATTAACTATTAAGTAACAGGACATCCCTCTTTAATGTATGCAGATTATTTGATTCACTAATTGATAAAATTGTGATGAAATTTGGTGTCCGTTCGGGAAAAAAAGCTCAATGAATACGCAGAATAAACAAAATCAAACAGCCACAGGGTTTCTTTATCGGGATTCATGGCATTCTCAGTTAATTCCAAAACCATACCGTCTAGTCACAAATCCTTACAGTTCCACACACTCATGAGCAGAAAAGATTGATGACTGCGATTGCAAGATTTATCCTGTACTGTTTACAATAAGATTTCTGAGATGAAACCTGGTTGGTCCTATCACACTGCCCACAGAACACTAGGCTTGCTGTGGTAATTTGTTCTGATGCAGTAAATAACTAGGCATAATGAAAATACGCTGATGTATTCCACAGTCTGATTGATGCTCTGTGTGTGATACAGCAAAACCAGTGTACTACCTACCACAAATTTGCATACAGAAAACAGTGCTGTGGGCATGACAATAGCAGCAGCTGCTGGAGGTCCACGCCATTTTTAAACAGTTATGAATTACTTTTGACCCCTTTGGCCTTTCATAGTAGTTTTCAAGACCCAGCCTTATTGGAAGTCATCAGTCTGAGGCATTCATTCTTCATGGTACTGGGTTTGAGTGGGGGTTGGGGATCGGAGGCTCCTCCTGCTTCTAAAATATGGCTCTGCTGATGGTTCGCTCAATCAACATCCCCTTGCTGACACCCCATGAAAATTTGTGCAAAGATCATACCCCGTCAAGCTCTTTAATCAGGATCATTCATTAGGCCTTTGCCTTCTTTGACGCTATGCACTGCCTTTATTATATGCACTGACTTAGCTGTCTAAAGAAAAGGACAATGAAAGGTTACTGCGGGATAAAAGCATGCACACTACTCACTCATGTTGCCTTTACAGACACCTCTTCAATAATTAACCAAGGGCTTTCTTTGGCCTTTTCGGCCTTTGATGTGCATATCAAACATAAGACCTAATTCATATTTTACGGATTATTTAATGCACAGATTTGCTCTTGAACGCAAGTACAAACTGATTGCCTGCCTTAAATTCGGACATATATAAAAAAAATAAATGTAAAGTCAACCACAACAGGGAATGAAGCTGCTGAAAGAAGATGAATAGTTTTGGGGGAAAAAATAGTAGGACTGGTTTATATTAAACCCTGTGTCAGATAAAGAAAAATAATGTTTTATTTTATAGTTCAGAGGTGACATTGATTAGCGCGGGGAAGGAAACAACTGATCAAGAAATAATTCAACAAATTTCAGCAGTTACCTTTGAAGATGACTACAGATAACAATGTGTTCATTAGGAATAGCTAGAGTAAACAGCCTGTCAAAAAAACCAAAATAGACACGGTGCAGATTTTGGTTATTTGAAATACTGGGCGAGAACCTACAAGATTAAAGGTAAAGAAAAGAGGAATTCAGCTTTCCAGTCCCATTAACCATTTGACTTACAGTACATTAGCAGTTTTTAGGATATTCATAACATTACTATAACATTTGATGAACAAATGCTTTCCCTGTGTTTTAATCTCCAGAGAAAACACGATTTGTGCAAATATTAGATACTATAGTGTAGAATTTATACAATTTCTCAAAAAAACAACAGACCCTTTTTTCTTGCAATGATATTTTAAATGGATAACTCAACAAAGAGAAATAGGTGAAAAACTATGAAAGAATGATAACATAAATATAGATGTACACTAAGTCATCCTGTAAGCAATGGGTCTTGCCTGTAATCATGAGACACAGTTTTAAGATTTACTGTATTTAGCTAAAAATTCAGACATTTTCCATGTAATCTTATGCATTTATTCATTTAAACCAATGAATTCCATAAAATCTATTCCAGCATACCAGTGCTACTTTAATTTAAATACCATATTAAACCAAATACAATCCTCACATAATCAATCCAATAACTTTATCTTTGAAATATTTTAAAACACCTGCACATAAACCGAGCAGTCTCCTCAACAGGGCCCAAATGGACATGACTCCCTGCTCTCTTTATTAACACCATATGCAGCATTGCACAAAGCAGCATCAACTCTGGCCTTTTATTTATTCCTAGGGCATGGCACCAAGTCCAAGGATTTTTCTTACATCCTTCAAATGTCAGAATGCGTTGACACACATTCTGGGAAGTGCTCATCACACTTATCCCAAGGAACACTTCCTCAGCATGTTTCATTCAGATTCCTTGTCAACTGCTAATAGCACGCAATTGTTAATTCTATCCTCTGTTACAACATAAGCTTTGTTCTTATTGTTTATTGATCCATTGTTGGTTTCAGTATAAGAGTGTGATATAAGTATTCACAGTAATTCCAACAAAGGAACTACATGTTAGGTAGCAGGAATTGAGTTGAGCTGAATTTAGCTGATTTACTCAGATTTGCCAAGCCCCCTCTTTAATGGGAAACCAAATCCAGAGGGGAAAGTCCTTCCTTTCATTCCATTCTAGCAAACATAACCTATGAGCCTTCAATTTCACTTGGAAAGGTAAGAACTAATTAGAGACAACCCAACCAAGACGGGTTTGTCAAGGTCCAGTCTGGCAAATTTGATTGACTTATTTGTAAAGATAATAACATGTATCAATGAGGGCAGGGCAGTAGATGTGATTCACTAAGATTTTAGTTCAGCTGTTGACAAGGTCCCCGATGGGAGACAGGTTCAAAATGTTTTGGCCCAATGGATTCCAGGCAAGTTGGCAAATTGGATTGAAAACTGGCATGGTAAGAGCAGCCAGTGAGTGATAGTAAATGGTTATTTCTATGATTGGATGCTTGCGACTAGTGGTGCTCCACAAGGATTGGTGCTGCGACCCTTGCTCGTTGTGATGTACATCGATGACTTTGATGTGAATGTGGGTGGTGTGACGAGTAAGTTTGCCAATGACAAGAAGATTGGCAGAGGTGATGAGAGAGTAGAAGAGTAGAAGGCAGTCTGAGGCTGCAGAGAGGTCGCTACGCATTGGGCTGAGAAATGGCTGATGGAGTCTAATCCAAACAAATGCAAGATGGTGCATTTCGGGAGCACTGATGAGGTTAGGACCTTCACTAAAAATGGTAATGTATTAGGGAGAATTGTGGAGCAAAGGGTCCTTGGAATACAAGTCCATAGGTCTTTGAAGGTGGCAACACAGATAGATAATGTGGTTAGGAAGACATACGAGATACTGGGTTTCATTAGTCCACACAGAAGGAGGCAAATTATGCTCCAACGTTCCAGACCTTTGGTCAGATCTCAGCTGGAATACTGCATGCAGTTCTGGTCACCATGCTATAGGAAGGATATGATGATACTGGAGAGTGCGCAGAGGCGATGCATCAGGAAGTTGCCTAGAATAGAGCAGTTCAGGTGAGAAGGGAGAGTAGATAAGCTGGGTTCCCCCTGGAGCGGAGGATATTGAGGTGACATGATTGAGGTGTATACAATTATGAGGAGTATGGACAGGGTAGACTGCTGAAAACATTTCCCCATTTCAGACAACAGAAAGAGAAAAGAGCATTTACTCCTATTGCTTTGGCCTTCTTTAACTCCATTTTTATTTTCACTTCTTCTCATTCTTTCCTCTCCTGAAAGTGACAAACTGCATTGGGATACAGATATAAGAGCACGAAGCATCCTCTGGCATCATTAACAACAACTAATACTCACATTGAAACTCTCACAACAAGGATCATTAGCCTTGTCCTATCCAGACATCTCCCTGATCAACCTAATCCTATCTCATACAAGAGCCATGTGGAGTGGGAATCTGAAAAATCCTCTCATCTTTAATCCAAGTTACATCATGCTGAGGGAGATTGTAGTGATGGAATTACCAGATAAATAGAGATCAGTTGCCAGATAAGTGATCAAACTAAGACACTTGGGGCATTCGCAACTGGATAAAATGGCTAAGCTTTCCTTTTCCATTTTAAGCATCTGCATCTACCATTTCTACAAGACAGTTTGGGATGCCCAATGCATGGTGGCCGCAAAATCCAGCCAATGCAAGAGCTATGAGTGAACCACATCCATGGAGCCAGACTAACATAATAGCTGAAGCTATTCCACTGTAGTTATAGTTTTTCATTTTAGAACGAGGGAGGAAGGTGCTTTGCACTGCAAAATCTTAAATCTATCTTAACTGGTAATGCAAGTAAAGGCAGAGTCTAGGCAGTCCTTGTCCCATTTTTAACAAAATTGTTCTAATTTTAAAGAAAGCAATTTCACGATGAAGGTATTCTAAACATTACTTCTCTATATTAAGCGTTTGGCTTGTTTCTTAGCTTTCTCATGTTGCCTGTCAAAGGTTCAAGCTGCAGTCAGTTACTTTGGGCTTCTAGGTTGCCATACCTGCTTCCTGCTACGATTTATGTGTAAATAGTGTTGTGGCGGACTCATAATTCACATGTAAACCTTGTTCCATATTGTTAAGTCCAGGACATCAGTTCTGTTACTTAAATGAAAATAATGCAGAGAAAGGGGATTTACACAGGAACTGCGAATCCATGGTGATGTTTACCCATAATTCGTTGTACGAGTTGCATGCCAGAGCAAATGAGGAGGCCCAGTATAAGGGAGCGCACAATAACCTGGCAAAGGGAATCCAAAGCAGCTGAGAAAAGATCATAATAATTAAAGGGACAGAATCTTCATGAAAAAGTGGTTGGCAAAACTTATTTTCCTCAGGGAGTGATAAAAGCCAGAAGAACAAATCGTCATTCATCATGATGTTACATACAAGTCTTGTAATGATGCCTTTTGACATGATTTATGTCACTGCATGGTATGTTTGTAAATAAATGAGCTAAGGCTTGTCCAAATCATGAAGACGTTGGCCATTTATAAAACACTGGTTGGATCCCAGCTGGAATATTGCAGCCAATTCTGGGCAACACACTTTAGGAAGGCATTAAGAAAGGGTGCAGAGGAGATTTATTATATTGGTTATCAACCGTGGAGCACTTCAGCTCACTGAAGAGACCAGAGAAACGGAGTTATTTTCCTTTGAGTAGGGAGGGTTAAGAGATTTGATTGAGATGTTCAAAATTGTGCAAAGTTCTGATGGAGTAAATAAAGAGACGTTGCCACTTTGGGGCAGAATTGATTGCAACTCAAGGACACAGAGCAATAGTAATTAGCAACAGAACCAAAGCAACAAGAGAGAAAGAGATTCAACGCAATTAACTATGATCTGGAATCCACCTCTACTTGTAGGGAATGGTAGCAGTTTTAAAAATAATTTACAACAAATAACTGGGTAAAGGCATGAAATTAAAAATGTTTGTAGCTATGAAGGACAATAAGGAGAGTAAAGGCCCTGTCCCACTTATGAGACCTAAACAGCAACCTCTGGTGACCTTGCCCGCCACCCAAGGTCTCCATGAGGTCACTAGAGGTTTTGGTCACTCTCCCTAATGGTTAAAAGTTGTTTCCGTGTGGTCGAGGCTTTATCTGGTTGCTGCTATTTTTTCATCATGTTTAAAACCAGCCTCGACTAAAAATAGATTGCCGTTTTAAAAATCGATAGTTTTTTAGTCGCAGGTCGAGTCGAAGCCGGTTTTCTTCAATGTCGAGGAAGGTTTTCAACATATGCGTGGGAGGTGGTAGGAGGTTGCAGGTCACCTCGACCTTGATTTCTTTTTTCGTGGCGGGCAAGGTCACCAGAGGTTGATGTTTAGGTCTCCTAAGTGGGACAGAGGCTTAACGAATTGAACCAAATAGCCACCTTTGTGGTATCATTCTACATAGTTTCAGAATTATGTGAATTCTATGAAAAGGAAATACTTCATAGAGATACTTTGAAGACCTTGATATTGTATGGTAGATAATATTGTTATTCTTACATCAATTAACACAAGATAGATACAAAAAGCTGGAGTAACAGCGGGTCAGATAGCATCTCTGGAGAAAAGCAAGAGGTGACATTTTGGGTTGAGACCTTCAGACTGAGAGTCAGTGGAAAGGGAAACAAGAGATATAGATGGTGATGTTGAGAGAATCACAGAGGGGGAGCAGTGAGAGAGGATGTTGCAGAACTCTCGTCAGAGAGAAGGGGAAAACCTCTTCAAAGTAGGCATAAATTGAGGAAATTTTGAAGTGGAGCAGACAAAATGTGTAGGAAGGAACTGCAGATGCACATTTCCTCTCCTCCATTGTGAAATCTCCTCAAAGTTAACCAGCATCTGCAGTTCCTTCCTGTCAATTAACCCAAAATCCATAACAAAAATTACAATCATCCTTCCAGAGATATATTTTAAATTCTACCTTTTATTTATGACAGACTTGCCTATGAGCCACACCGCATCTCTTTTTATTCACAATAAGATCTTCTTGTTGGACAGCGGAAGCTTCCTGGCGCTTTCATTTCTCTAATAAGTTGGAAATAAAAGCTCTATTGTGTTTTATCAAGACCTACATCAGCCACAAATTTAGATTTAGTTTGGAGATACAGTATGGAATTAGGATCTTCGGTTCACCGAGTCTGCGCCAACCAATGGCCACCCGTGCAGTGTTCCTATGCTATCCCAGTTTCGAGTCCTACACACTGGTGGCAACTTACAGAAGCCAATTAACCTACAACCCTTCCTTCACATGTTTGGAATGTAGGAGGAAACTGATGCACCTAGAAAATACCCACACCGTCACAGCGAAAGCGTGAGAACGTGAGAACTCCATTCAGACAGCACCCATAGTCTGGATCGACCCGGGTCCATTGTAAGACTGCAACTCTACCACTGCACCACTGTGCCACCCATTTGTCTAGAGCTTAGAATGCTTTTTATCTTTATTTGCCTGACCCCTCCAGAAGAAGTAACAGAATAAACCTACATGTGATATTTTACTCTAAGCGCAACCAGCCATAGAGACACAAACATGGTGTGGGGCCCTCACTGCCCCAGGAACAATATTTCTTCTCAGACAATGAAGCATTTCTAAATCACTGTAGTTGTTTTCTCTAATTTTCTGTTCTCTTGTATTTATTGGATGCCTTAAAGGCCAGCTTTCAGGCCACAGCGATTCTTAATTATCCTGCCCATCCTGACATGATTCACCACTATGCTGCAGGTTCATTGCGGGCACATGGCATCTACTCAACAGATCCCAAGACAACTATTTACTTCCATTTACTTGTGTTGATTGAGAGATTGCCAATAAAGGAGCAATTTCTTTTGATTGCCCTTATCCATGCGATGCATACAAGGCTCATCTGCTTGTGGCTCTGAAGAGTTTTCCAGCATTTACAGTCAATGCACTAAGTTCAGTTACCACTGCTACCATTATAAACAAAATTATCTAAGGTCACATGTGGCTGCAAACTCGCTTGCGTCCTTTTCAGGACGGAGGATGACAGCGAGGCCAACATTTGTAAACACGATGGACTCGAAAAGAAGAAGATCAGCAAGTTCATGATTTCTTCCAAGACCAAAAAATATGTTTGTTGGGAAGACCATTCGTACCAGAAGAGAAAGCCTGGTGAAAAAGAACATTAAACAACAAAGTGAAAGGAAAGATGAACAATGAACACATAAGGGCCAGAACAGCCTGAAAAATATTACCATCAATATCTCTGACCATCTTGGAAGTCTATCTTGAGACCCAGTTCTCATACTGATCCATTGAAAATCTGGTATTCTGCATCCGAGGTATTCAATGATAGGAATATATAAATATACCGCCAAGTTTAGCCAAATGAAATGTGATTTTAAATAGGGGGTAGTTGGTGGAGATGAGAGGGAAGCGATGAGCCTTTATGGGAGTTGAACAGATATAATATTCTCTTGAAGATAGACATAAAATGCTGGAGTATCTCAGCGGTCAGGCAGCAACCCTGGAGAAAAGGAATAGGTGATTAAGGAAAGGTGGAACCCACAATGGTTCATTGTTGGCTGTGCTAAAGGTGATAACAAGGGACTATGAACAGTGAAACTAAGCAGGATGACAATGAAACTAGTAGGGGGGAGTTGTGGAGAGTGAGTGAGGTGTTACATCTTCTGCAGTTGAGTGAACCAGGGAGTTGCAGAAGGAACGGTCTCTGTGGAAAATGGAAAAAGGTGGAGATTGGAAGATGTGACTAGTGGTAGAATCCCGTTGGAGGTGCCAAACATGCCGTTTGTTGAAATAATATTCCATTTATTGGTCCACGAGTATGACACTACAATAAAATAAAGGGCAATGATTTTGTATTTGTAAGTTTTATTTCATGATTGAGAAATATCCTGCTGATCTCCAATGTATGTTCTATATTAAAAGTTTATTTATTGATTTTGTTCATTTTAATTCACTGAGAGCCCATTGGCATTGTTATATTACATAAGCTGCCTTGCCTCCCACACCCAAAATGATGCCTACAGTAGAAAATCCCTTAAGTAGGAGTCAAATATTAAATTCACCAAACCATCTTGGCCCCAAAGGCAATTTTCTTTTCATTGGTAAGTCATGTCAGCAGGAATTTCACACACACACAAATGCAAGAATTTTATAAAATCTGTGAGTATCATAATCAACAAAAACCCTCTCTCGCTGCCTTAGTGTCTGTCACTGCTGTAATGTCACAGTGAGCACACCAGGATATGAGTCGGAAAAGTGCTTTGGCACAGGTGGAAGAAAAGTGATGCATTTTCAATAACTTTGTGTTCTGCCTGTTGGGCAAATATTGCAATCCGGCTGATTATGCAGCAAACTGTGGAAATATGATTCTCCCAAATGGAAAAAGGTTTATAAATGTACTCTCATCACTTATTCTGAAGATTCAGAAAAATTCATTGGTTTGTTTACGTCACATATTTCTCAGGATTCATAGTAGTTGTGCTGAAAATATGTCCAGTGTTGGAGAGTTTAAAAAAAAATGTAGGTTTAAGCAGGATCGGAGATACAGGAAACTACAGATGGTGGAATCTAGAGGAAAAAACAAAGTGCTGGAAGAACTCAGTGGTCAGGCCACTTTCATGGAGGGAATGGGAGGACGATGTTTTGGATCGGGACTCTTCTTCAGATTAGGGGCAGAAAGCTGGAAAAGAGGTGTGGTAAGAGATAGATAGACACAAAATACTGGAGTAACTCAGTGGGACAGGCAGCATTTCTGGATAGAAGGAATGGGTGACATTTTGGGTTGAGACCCTTCTTCAGACCCGAATTTGAGTCTGAAGAAGTGTCTTGACCCGAAACATCACCCATTCCTATCCAGAGATGCTGCCTGTCCTGCTGAGTTACTCCAGCATTTTGTGTCTACAGTGTAAACCAGCATCTGCAGTTCCTTCCAACACAAGAGATAGATGGATACACTTGAGGGGAGTGGTTGACAGATGGGTGGAGTAAGTGCTAATGGACAGGGACGAATGGAGACAAAATGGTGCCAGATAAGAAAATAAATGGTGAAATGTAAAGTCGGAGGGCAAGATAGGAGTTGAAGGGGTCAGGGGAGAGGGGAAAGAGAGGTGATAAAATAGAAATCTGCGATTCTGAGATGGGATGATGTACAGAAGGGGGGAAAGGAGCAGGGTGAATAGGATGGTTAGAGATAGTGGGAGAAATATGTGTGAACTCGGGTGGGGGCAAGGGAAGAAAGAGGAGGGGTGGGTTTCGGGAGGCATTACCTTAAATTGGAGAAAGATGTTCCTACCATTGGGTTGTATGCTGCCCAGGTGGAATAAGATTTGCTGTGCATCCAGTTTGCATGTGGCCCGACTCTGGTAATGGAGGAGGCACAGGACAGAAAGGTCAGTGTAGGAATGGGAAGAGAAGTTAAAATGGCTCGCAACCGAAATCTCCAGCATGCTTTGGCGGACCAAGTGCGAGTGTTAGGCACAACAGTCATCTGGTTTACGCTTGGTCTCGACGATGTAAAGAAGGCCACATCAGGGGCAGGGAATGTAATGAGTGACGTTGGAAGATTTGCACATGAACTCTCACTGTCTCACCTGGAAGGGCTGCTGGGGTCCATGGAAGAAAGTGAGAGAGGAGGTGGCGCGTCGTGTCACATCTAAGGCTTGGCAAGGTGGCGCAACGGTAAAGTTACTGCCTTACAGCGCTTGCAGTGCCAGACACCTGGGTTCGATCCCAACTACGGATGCTGTCTGTATGGAGTTTGTGTGTTCTCCTCGTTACCGGGTAGGTTTTCTCCGAGACCTTTGGTTTCCTCCCACACTACAAAGATGTACAGGTTTTTAGGTTAATTCACTTGGTTTAAGTGTAAATTGTCCCCAATGAGTGTAGGATAGTGTTAATGTGCGGGGATCGCTGTTCGGTGTGGACTCGGTGGGCCGTAGGGCCTGTTACCGCGTTGTATCTCTAAACTAAGTCTAGAAATTGTAGTGTCAATACAGTTGGGCTCGAAAGTCCTTGTTCAACATGCCATTAATATTAAGAAGTAGAAGCAGGAATAGGCCATGGACCACTTCAAGCCTGCTCCAGTATCAATCAGGTGATAGCTGATCACTTAGCTCCACACAATTTTTCCTGCAATATTCCCATATTGCTTGATTCATTTAGCTCAAGTATAAAATTACCGTTTCATTTGTTGGGTAACAGTTTCAAAGGGAAGTAGAGTTAGAGACATGAATGGATATCCACTTTCACAATAAGGAAATTATTAGCCGAGATCGGTACTTTGGGGTTGAGGAGACAGACGGGGGAACCAGTACATTGTGTTGGGTCAATAATGATAGAAATATTGTGTAGTGGTCAGGATCAGGGCTTTGGGAGAAGGTCAATAATCAGGATTGGGATCTGGGTTGGTTGGGGAGCCTCAGGGGCCAGTGAAGGTTGGAGGTTAGGGATAAGTTATAGGTTCTGGACCTTGAGAAATTGAAGGAGGTCAGGGCTTGGATCAATTGGTTATCAGGTGTTAGATACTGGGCTGCAAAGGGTATCAGATCCAACGAGAGTTTGGAGTTTGGCACTGGAGGGGGAGATGTCAGTATATTTGAGGTAGGTGTATGGTAGAACTTTCATTAATGCAGACTAATTTACCTGGAAATACACCAAAATAAATGTTGCTACGGGAATGGCATAATTTCATGGTTTGTTCGATGGTGAAATCTTGTTAGATGCACTAGCATGGTTCAGTCTGTTATCATAACTCACTTCATCTGAGGTTTTTTGCCAGTCACGCAGCAGGAGATGTAACAGTGCCATGTACTGTGCGCAATTTCAAGGCTAGAGTCTCCTGCATGTGTTAGGAGATGGTCTCACACTGCCCCACTTGCGCAGGCCGCATGGTTTGATGGTGACATCCTCACTGAATCCCAGGTGCAATGCACATTGTCCTGTGGAAGTGGTTGTAGGAGATTTGCTTCCAGATAGGTCTTGGTAGATATGATTCTCTGCTAAGGGTCACTTTTCCTCTCCTATTTCTCCTCCCTGTTCTGACAGATTTTTAATTTTGTTTCTGTGCAACTTCCACTATCATGGTCAGAAAGGAAGTGGCTGATAAACTATTTCAGTTGTGGAATACCTGCCCATTCCAGACGTATTTAAACCAATGTAATCTCAAAATAGCTTGCACAACACTGCCAGTAGACTTTGAAAACCCCATTGAAATCTGCAAACACAAGTTTACATTCACACCAACATTCTGTAGAATGTGGGGCTGGCACAGTGGCGCAGAGTAGAATTGCTGCCTAAAACTGCCAGAGACCCGGGTTCGATCCTGACCATGGGTGCTTTCTGTACAGAGTTTGTATGTTATTCCTGTGACTGCGTGGTTTGTCTCTGGGTGCTCCAGTTTCCTCCCACTCTCCAAAGACAAACAGGTTTGCAGGTTAATTAGACTTTGGTAAAATTGTAAATTGTCCCTAGTGTAAAGTATGGTGCTAGTGTGCGGGGCGATCGCTGGTTGGCGCAGACTCAGTTTGTCGAAGGGCCTGTTTCCACACTATATCTCTAAAGTCTGAAGTCTAAAGTAAAGAAATTCATTAGCATCTCAACCCACCCACTGATTATTTCACTGGCAATGGATTGGGATGATGAAGGTCATTGTTAGGTGTGGGGATGGAGGTCCTTTCTAACAAAATACTTCTTCATTCGTGCCAATAACATAGAGCATAAGTTGCATCTTTGACTCTGGATTTGCAGAGCTGTCATTAATTCAGCTTTGTGGACAATTGGCATGATCTATCCAGTCCTCATAATTCAGGTAGGGAGTAACATTGAGGATATTAGTACCCTTCCAATGTGGCAGGCAGCACAACTGAGAGTCATAGCTCGGAAGCAAGCTCATCTATCCAACTCGTCCATGCTGACCAAGATGCCCCATCTAAACTGACCACATTAGCCTGTGGTCCATATCCCATGGTAGCGGGCCCATATCCCTCTAAACCTTTCCTATCCATTCAAATTTGCATTTATTGTCACATGCACCAATTAAGGTACAGTGATATTTGAGTTACCATGCAGCCATACAATTAAAAGAACACAACACAATTAAAAGAACGATAGAACTTAACATAAACATCCACCACAGTGATCACTGTGATGGAAGACAATGAAGTTCAGTCAGTCTTCCTCCTGGGGTGGGAGATTGCAACCTTCACGTGGTCCGCCCTGTTTCGACGAATGCAATCAACCCAGCGTGTACAATCAAATAAGATCAAATAGAACAAGTTGTCCTACAACTTTAGGCTGTGCACGCCGTACGCAAGAAGAAGTCTTCCTCCTTTCGCTTCCATGTACCTGTCCAAAAGTATTTTAAATGTCGTTATTGCTCCTACCTCAACTACTTTCTCTGGTAGTTTGTTCCATATACCTACCACCCTCTGTGTGAAAAGGTTGCCTCTCAGGTTCCTATTAAATCTTTCCCCACTCACCTTAAACCTATGCCGTCTAGATCTTGATCCCCCTACCAAATTTGCATTGCAAATATGCATACATGAATAGCGTGCCAAATTGGGCACTAATCGTCATTTGTTATAGCCAAACAACAGATGCTGCAGTCAGATTTTGCAGTATGTTACAGTATTGGCTGGCCATAACACTGCTACTAATCCGTCAACATTGTCAGCTAGTGAGCATGATGGAATTCAAAATGTCATTGTTGCATTTAATATATTTCTGGCCAATTCACGCAAAACCGCCTTTTATTGAGTTGTGAATTCACTCTGATAGCTAAATTATATTGTAATTTTTTTGCAGGATATTATTTAACATAATTTGGGTATCATTAAGCATCAGAAATTGACAAGAGTGCCTAAAACAAATTGATAACTCTGTACCTAGCCTAGAACTTCATCTCCAGTGATTAGTACTAACTGTGCAGTACAATAGCAGCTTTGTGTTCCATGGCCTTTCCTCAATTTGCCACTATATACCACCTGGGGATAGATTTCTTGACATATATGTTTCTAGGCATTAATGTTCGCCATTCAAAAATCATTATGCATTCAGCTGATTTAGTTACCTTTCAGTGAAGATTCTGACAGAAATTAATTCCAGTTCTTTTTTTGCACAATATTTGGTTCATATAGGCTGCCCTTTTTGTCAAGAGTTTTGAAATTGTATTTATTTATGATTAACAGACTTAGTGTTGTATTGTCCAATATTTAGGTTATGTCACTCAGGTATCAATAAATAATTGGATTGCAAGAGGCTTGTTCAATTCTTTAAGTACTTGCAGAAAAATCCATAGATTTAAATGATGTTGAAACACTGTTGATAAGGATTTACTTTATAAAATGCTATTGACTTGTGCAAGCCTTCATGTTGTGCAATACTGAGACCCACAACACACAATTTGATGGCTGGTCTGTGCAGAATTGGTTGATTGTAGTTAAGATTACAGAGCTGGGGCTCTAACAAGAGCTTGCTTTCCTGACTAAAGGATAATTCACATTTTTGATCTTGGCATCCAGCCACCATTGCTTCGACATGCAAGAGTAGATACCTGGAGAATGAATGGATTAAGTCTGGCTATGAATCTCCACCTAGGAACGGTGGAACAGTGGCACAACTGTTAGAGCTGCTGTCTCACAGCTCCGGTGACCCTAGTTCAATCCTGACTTCCAGTGCTGTCTGTGTAGAGTTTGCACATTTTCCCCTGAGACTGTGCAGGACTTTCCTCCAGTTTCCTCTCCACAGCCCAAAGACGGGTGGGTTGGTAAGTTAATAGCTGATTGTAAATTACCCTTGCATGGGGGGAATTGATGGTAAATTAGAGAGAATAAAACAGGCTCAGTTTATTAGTTTAAAAACAGGTGCTTGATGTGAACTCAGAGGGCCTGAGGGGCCATTTCCCTGCTGTATAACTCTAACTGGATAGCAATTAACATATAATCATGAAGTTCATGCTTTGGGGAAAGAAGCAGACACATGTGCCATCCGTTGGACCTTATCCAAATCAGAGACATGGACAGCTCTGTAAAATCTAGAGTTGCACATTTATAATCTTTGCTGCAATCTTTCAATGTGCCACAGTTGCTTTGTATTAAAGTTAATTGCTCCTCTCTGGATTAAAAAGCTCCATCACTGGAGCTGTGCTTTCAGCTGTCAAGGTCCTAAAGCTCTAACATTCCCTCAGGGAATTCTTTGAACAAGCCTTTGGTTGCCTGCAAATTATCCTCTGATGTGTCTTGGTGCTGAGTTTGGTTTGCATGCACTGTGGTATTGAAGTGAGGGATGTTCACCATGCTAAAGGTGTTAAAATGGTACCTGAGAAAAATTGTTATTGCAATACCTGGAGTATTGCGTGCAGTTTTGGTCTCCAAATCTGAGGAAAGACATTCTTGCCATAGAGGGAGTACAGAGAAGGTTCACCAGACTGGTTCCTGGGATGGCACGACTTCCATATGAAGAAAGAATGGATAGACTTGGCTTGTACTCGCTGGAATTTAGAAGATTGAGGGGTGATCTCATAGAGACTTACAAAATTCTTAAGGGGTTGCTCAGGCTAGATGCAGGAAGATTGTTCCCGATGTTGGGGGAGTCCAGGACAAGGGGTCACAGTTTAAGGATAAGGGGGAAGTCTTTTAGGACCGAGATGAGAAAATCGTTTTTCACACAGAGAGTGGTGAATCTGTGGAATTCTCTGCCACAGAAGGTAGTTGAGGCCAGTTCATTGGCCATATTTAAGAGGGAGTTAGATGTGGCCCTTGTGGCTGAAGGGATCAGGGGGTATGGAGAGAAGGCAGGTACAGGATACTGAGTTGGATGATCAGCCATGATCATATTGAATGGCGGTGCAGGCTCGAAGGGCCGAATGGCCTGCTCCTGCACCTAATTTCTATGTTTCTATGTTTCTCATCATGTGATGGTAGACAAAAGGTGGTGGTGCTAGCTGTGGCCACAGCAGCATCGTGCTCTTGCACTAGCATAGCCACCGTTGCCTTATTTAGTTTAGGTTAGAGATATAGCAGGGGAACGGGCCCTTCAGCCGGCCAAGTCCACACCCCCCATCGAACACCCATTCATACTAGTTCTATGTTATCGCACTTTTGCATCCAATACGTAGCCACTAGGGGGACATTTTACAGAGGGCAATTAACCTACAGACACGCACGTCTTTGGGACCCGGTGGAAACGCACGTGGTCACAGGGAGAACCTGCAAACTCCACACAGACAGCACCCGTGGTTCGGATCGAATCCAGGTCTCTGGCACCGTATGGCAGCAGTTCCATCAGCTGTGCCACTGCGCTGCCCAAACAAAATAATGAAACAAAAATTTACTATAAACAAAATAATGAATGATCAGGCGTAATGGGATCGTTCTTATTGCCAGCAGTGAATCACATTGGCTCACTGCTGACACACATCGGAAAATATATGGACTTACATTTTGTGGAATATTTCGAATAACTTCATCCCAAATTGGGAGGACCTGTGTTTCAGCAAGGTCATACACAGTGTCACACCATTATGTGGGTGGGTGGGCTGGAAATAGCTTCACCCACAATACAGCAGAATTAAACTTTAATAGTTAGCAGATACTCCACTCATCCTACAGAACAAGAACGCAATAAATTGAAAACATGCCTGACATGACATAGAAGCAGTTAGCACAAGATCATGAAGCATAACCCATCAACTCAGCACAGTCATGGGACAGTCATTTTGCCCTGTGTGTTCTCACAACAACATTTTCCACAGAAAGTTCACAATGTTCTCTCTATCTTTGTGGAGAAGGCCACGGTAGGCATGGCTTCCTGACATTTTTATTTAATCAAGTACCTACGTTGTCAGTTTGCATTTCTGACTATCTTCTCATATTATGGAGAGAGATACTGGGATGTTTTGTGGATGGGGATGATGATGAAGTTAATTGAGCTGTGGATGAAACTGGCACTGCTGTTGATAGAACTTGACATTTCAGGTGAACTCACTTACCTGGAGAGCTCATAGGAGATTGTTTAATGTCTTCTAATGTCTGCAACAATAGTTTTGCACTGACTCTCTTGGCATTGCCTTTGCTTGCCAATGCTTCACACATCTACAGGGTCCCTTGCTCCTCATGGAGGGTGACCACCTCTTTGCAATCTTTGTATCAAGACTTCCCCTGCATTTTTCAGCAGATCTTGGTGGCCCTGGTCTCAGATGATCAGCTGCCCCTCAAAACACCAGACCACACCTTCCTCTTTTAATAAAATCTCATCATTTCTTAACATGGCCAAACAAACGCAGGACTAAACCACACTGGCCTAGCTTGAGATCACACCCCTCTGTTAATAGCTGCAGTCAAAGAACAGCTCTTAAAGCAGATATCATCTGGTAATAAAAGGTAGTATTAAGTTTACAACACAGTTTGTGATTCATGGAACAGGCAAGCCAAGCCCAAACTGGTTTGTCTGTTTTAACCCTCTGAACTTTTCAGAAGTGATGTTGAGGATTTCTGCATCTTCATTGTTGATGTCCTATTGTTTTCTTCAGAAAGTATACTTATCTCAGAGCCAAGTATGCATATTTTCAAATCATGTTTTTTTGATGGAGATATTTGTTTTTAAAATCCAAATACTCACGTTACAAAATATTTTCTTTCCTGCAACGCACAACAGTTTAAGATTCATTGATCAGGATCAATAATGTTCCCAGTTTATGTCTGAAAGGGATTTTTGTCTGTATTCTTGTCCGATCTTTATTTACTGAAAATCTGACAGAAGAAAGTTACAACATCCACTTTTGAGTCTAAACTCATTGCTTTTTATAGGATACTAGACCAAGTGCAGACCATTGGGTCTGCTCCCCCAATGCAATATTCCACCACTCACCTGTTCCCCCAAACGCAACCTGTTCCCCAACGCAATATTCCACCACTCACTGATAGCCCCCAACTGTGCAGGCCCGGCACATTTCTCCTCATTCCCCAGCACTCCCTCATCCTCCTCTTCACCCTCCCTCTTCAATTCCTAGAGAGGGAGGGAGGTAGAGATGGGGGGGGGGGATGTAGAGAGGGTGGGGTGGTAGAGAAGGAGCGGGGTAGAGAGGGAGGGGGAATGCGGTAGAGGGGGTAGGGAGGGAGAGGGAGGGGGGTAGAGAGGGAGAGGAGGGTAGTAGAGTGGGTGGGTAGAGGGAGGGGAGGGGGATAGAGAGGCAGAGAGGGAGGGGGGTAGAGAGAGAGAGAGGGAGAGGGTAGAGTGCGGGGTAGGAAGGGAGAGGGCGAGGCCTCTCTCTTCAATCCCTAGAGAGGGAGAGGGGGTAGAGAGGGAGGGGGTAAGGGGAGGGGGAGGGGGTAGAGAGGGAGAAGGGCAGAGGGAGGGGGAGGGGGTAGAGTGGGGGGGAGGGTAGGGAGGGAGAGGGCGAGGCCTTCCTCTTCAATCCCTAGTGGGGGGGGGGGGGGGTAGAGAGGAAGAGTGGTAGAAAGGGAGGGGGTGGGGGTAGAGAGGGACAGAGGGGGAGGGGAGAGAGGGAGGGGAGGGAGAGGGAAGAGGGGGAGGGGAGAGAGAAGGGAGAAGGGTAGAGGGACAGGGAGTGGGCAGGGAGAGAGGGTGGGAGTGAGGGTAGATAGGGAGGGGGTAGAGAGGGAGGGGGCAAGAGAGGGAGTGTAGACGTGGCAACTACCCTCACCCAGGGCGGAAATCCTGGGGGGTACAGGGGGGACACCACCCCCCATGTTTTGTCATCCAGACTGTATCAGCCGCTTTCTAAGGGCTGAATCGGCCCATTCGCGGGGCCTTTCAGCGCCCGTCGTGGCTTAAAATCAAACTGCTGCATCGAGGCGATCAAGGCTCCGGATGTTGAAGCCCCCGCCGGCCGATGAAAGACCCCGTGAACGGGCCGATTCAAGCCCGCGGCGGAAGCCTCGCGCTAATGCACTCGGTGGTGATACGGTTCAGTGCGCCGATGAGCAGAGGGGACCGGGACCGGGTCACCTCCAGGGATGCGGTTCTCTATCTGGAAGGCGGAGGGTCTGCTAGGGCTGCTGGCAGGTACACACACACACACAGAGGCCACTCGGCCCGCGTGTTGCTGATGCCTCACAGTGGCAGGGACACGGGTTTAGATCCTGACTCCGGGCGCTGTCTGTACGGAGTCTTTTTCTCTCAACTAGCACCTTGTCTGATGTTGATCTCACCCTTGCTGCTGAACAGACCAAGCACCAGCACCGAGTGCTCGCTCCACCACCTCTCTCATTTAAGTTTATTTTGACAGTGGGTCTCCACAGGGTCCACGGCTTAAGCCTCCGAAGCCTCGCACGTGTGTGTGTGTGTGTGTGTGTGCGTGCGCGTGCGTGCGCGGCCGCCAAGAAATTGTCACCCCGGTCCCCCCCACGTTTTGATAGCGATTTCCGTGCCTGCGCTTGCCCATGGTCGCAAGGCCTCACTGCTGCGGTCTCGATGGCACCTTCACCGCCGTGGTCTCGATGCGTCGCGGGTAGAAACCCGGGTTGGAAAAAACGGAACGTTAATTTAAACTTTGGTGAATAACATGTCATTATGTCTTTATTTGATGCAATTTTGCTTCCATTGGCCATTGGTCATGGCATATCAATGCCTCAATTTTAAAGGCTTTTTCCAGATATAGACAATCATAAAGGTTCAAATAAGCTAACCAGAACATCGAAGAGGAAGTCACAAAAATTGTTTCCACTAGCAATTTTTGCCTTTTAAGCCCATTGGTTTGAAGAAGGATCCCAACCCAAAACCTCCATAGATTCTGCCTGATCTGCTGAGTTCCATCAGCATCTGCAGTCTTTTGTGTCTCTATTTGCATAACATTTGTTGAAATGTTTCTGCTAAATAGATTACATAGGCAGTAACAATTAATGACCAGGTGTTTTTTGACTCTGAGGAATAAGCTGGCATGGCACTTACTATAGATGTTATATTTGCACATGTGGCATCATTTCCTTTAAGAGTTAATTGAACAGTAGCTAGGGATTTGCCGATATTTTTGCACAAGGAAATACATGCTGGGCCATACCTTGGTAAATGAATCTAGATTTTGAACACTACAACCCTCCTTCCACAAACTTCTTTCTCCAAGTGTTCTTTCTCCAATATTGCCCAAGAGATGATTCATTTTTGAATGGCAGGGAAGGTGCCATCTCTTCTCTTCTCCTATGTTTATTGTGAAATACATTAAAAGTCGGCTGACACTTGGTGAAACCTGCAAATGATGAGATGCATGAGAACCGAAGGTGAAAATCAAAAATGGTTTTCAGATGGTGAAAATCTGAAATAAAACCAGAAAATGTTGGAAAATACAGCTATTCTTGGAAAGAAACAGTGTTCACATTTTTGTTAAAGAACAGGGTTCCAGCAAAGATCTTGACCAGGGATGGGGAACCAGCGGCCTTCTAGGCCATTAAGTGCGGTCTTTTGAATTAATCCAAATTTTGTAGAAAACAAATCCTTTTATTTTTATTAGTATGTTTTTGTTTGTCTTTTATTATTTTAATTTTAATCTTAAAATGAACGTATTTAAAATACTAAAGAGTAAAAGAAGATTCAACAAAATAATCCTCCCTGACTGACGGCCACAATTAAAACATTAGCAAGCCATGAGGGCTATCTTAACAAAATAATGTACATTTTGAAGTATATCTAATTTAAGTTTCTTGGATGCACCCTAATTAGATTACAGCTAACTTAATGTGGCATTCCATTTGAAAAGGTTCCCCACCCCTGATCTTGACAGAGTTTCTGGCGCTGGGGATTCACTATCACTACCTTTCTCCAGTTAGTCAGATTTTAGGAAAATTGAGACAGAAGAGACTTAAGATGCTGGAATCTGAGCAAAAAACAAACATCTGGAGGAAATCAGTGGTCAACCAGCAGAGGAGGGAAACGAACAAGCAACATTTTGCAGCGGGACCCTCTTTCAAGACTGGAGCAGAGGGTAGATAGCCCGTAGAAAGTGTTGAGGGGATGGGGTCAGGCAAGAGGTGGCACGTGATCAGTGGATCCAGATATGGAGAGGTCGATTTGCAGATGGTTCAGGTGGGGAGGGAAAGGTGGAGATGGTCACACTAGGCATCTCTAATTTTGTGGGAAACTCTACTTTTGTGACTGAATAAATTAAGTTAAGATTACTTATTTTTTTTGTCAAAATAGGGGCATGATTATTGTAGCCATATTTAACTGGCTTTACAGAGGCTGGGAAGAGGAAATGAGAGGCAGCACTCTTAGTTCTAATGGTTAACCAGATGTTCCTGCTGCAAAGTAGAAATGGTCGCAGAGAGCATGACAGGGGTTGTTTTCATGTCTCCTGTGGTCGAACATCTTCATTGTGGAGACTCGCTTAGGGAAAATGTATCATGAATCACTGGCTTCAGAAGAGAAAGATAATTTTATTTTATGAATGACAAGAGAAACCCTTTCAAATATCTAAGGAGATTTTATATTTATCTCCAAGTTAGCTTAACATTAGTTAAATATAAATGATGAATTTTTTTAGCAGCTGATCGTAAGAAACTTTGGAACAGAGTGAACTTCATCTGGTAGCCTTTTAATGTGGTATTTTCAAACTTTTATCAGCTGATCCACTTTAATCAAATGGTTCACCTTTGTGAGCCAATAATAACCACTAGCTAACTACAAACTTAATTCAAGGAGATATTCTTAAAGGGTACTATGATAAGACAGAACTTTGTGTATATTTTATTGTAACACATCACTAGGACCGAGATGAGAAGATCATTTTTCACACAGAGAGTGGTGAATGTCTGGAATTCTCTGCCACAGAAGGTAGTTGAGGCCAGTTCATTGGCTATATTTATGAGAGAGTTAGATGTGGCCCTTGTGGCTAAAGGGATCAGGGGGTATGGAGAGAAGGCAGTTATAGGATACTGAGTTGGATGATCATATTGAATGGCGGTGCAGGCTTGAAGGGCCAAATGGCCTACTCCTGCACCTATTTTCTATGTTTCTATTTTTCTAGAGTGGAGTGGTTTAGAGTAATCATGGTGGAAGTGGGATATATCGCTTTCTAATCCCTGGCCCTAATGTATATATTTTTTTCCTACTCATTATCTACACATCTACACTGCTTAGAGTGGCACACTACTGAACTCTGCTTGATGCTTGTGATATATTGGATGACAATGTAGGTGGGGTGATTAGTAAGTTTGCAGATGACACCAACATTGGCGAAATTGTGATTAGTGTAGAAGGTTGTCAAAAGATTCAACAAGTTATAGACCAGTTGGAAATGGCAGAGAAACAGCAGGTAGAGTTAGAACCAAACAAGTTTGAGGTATTGCACATTGATGTACAGACGCATCCAGCAATGCAAGTCCTTAGTTCCATAAGTAACAACACAAGTAAATAAGGTGATAAAGAAGGCATTTGCATGCTTGCCTTCATCAGTTGATTTATTGAGTATAAAAGTGGTGAAGTAATGTTATTCAGTGGTGTAAGACTATATTTGTAATATGTGTAGTTCTGGTCGTTCCATTACGGGAAGGATGGAAACATTTGGAGAGGGTGCAGAAGAGGTTTACCAGGAAGTTGCCTCCATTACAAGTTCACAAGTTATAGAAGTAGAATTAAGCCATTTGGTCCATCGAGTCCATTCCTCCATTCAATCATGGATGATCTCTGCCTCAGAATCTCATTTTCCTGCCTTCTCCCCATAGCCCTTGACATTTGTTCGAATCAAGAATTTGTCTATCTCAGCCTTAAAAATAGCCACCAACTTGGCCTCCACAGCCCACTGTGACAATGAGTTCCACAGATTAACTACCATCTGACTAAAGAAGTTCCTCCTCACCTCCTTTCTAAAAGAGTGCCCTTTAATTCTGAGGCTATGACCTCTGGTCCAAGACCCACCAGTGAAAACACCCTTCCATATCCACTCTATCTATGCCTTATTCTGTAAGTTTCAATGAGGTCACCCCATAACTTTCTAAACTCCAATGAGTAGAGGCCCAGTGCTGTCAAACGCTCTTCATATGCTAACTCACTCATTCCTGGAATCATTATTGTAAACCTTCTCTGGACTCACCCCAG